>OX602132.1:7097744-7110244 GCA_951449985.1 Falcaria lacertinaria | reverse complement strand
CGAGATACGGGCAGCAATTATGCGCTCGAAGAGCTTGCCCGCCTCGTCCAGCAGCACAATGGGTCGGAACGTTTTCGACGGGTCGTGAGGACTTCCCTCCTTCTTCAACAAGACCAGTAAGCCCTGCTTCCATGCCGAGGGGAACTGCCCAGACGCAAAACACGCGTCGAGCAACCCCCTGAACCGGGCCTCCAGCGCTCCCAGGGCAAGCACCAACGCGCGGCCTGGAACCCCGTCGGGCCCTGGGGCGGTGTTTTTGGCGCGGAGCCGTAGAATCGCCGCCCCCATCTCACCAGATGTTATTGGGGGTATGAGGGCGGCACCAGTGTCCAGTCCGGTAGGTGGCGACGCCATCGCCGGTGGCTGAAAGCCAGCACACTCGGGGAATAGCGCCGCCACCACTTCTCTGAGGAGGCGGGGCTGGAGGCTCACGGTCAGCGGGGCGGCCCGGCCACGCAGCTGGTTGCGCGCATACCGGTAAGGGCGGCCCCACGGATCACGATCGAGCCCCTCCAGCATCTCCTTTCGTCCTCTGGCCTTGGCTCGTACGATGGCCAGCTGCAGAGCGTCTTTAAACGCCCTATAGGCGTTGTACAGCTGGCCCTCGTTTGCCCTGTCACGCACGCGCCGCCTACGAGATCTTGCATAGGCGCGGCGCGCGGCATCGCAGTCCGTTCGGAGGCTGGCGATCTCCGCCGACCACCAATATACCTCTCTTTTCGGTGGTCGGCTCCGTGCGCGCGGCATCGCAGCATCGCACACGTTCGCCATAGCCTCCTGGAACCACGCTGCCTCATTATCTACGTCGATGCGTGACTCAGGCTTTGTGAGCCAAGACTGGACGATTGCCGCCTCCTCAAGGGCGTCTTTGTCCAGGTGTGTCAGCGCCCATCTTGGAAACGGTGACCGACCAGCGCCTCGGCGGCGTCTTTCGGCTTCCATCGTGGGGGAGATGTCGAACCGTATGTACCTGTGGTCCGACAGTGTCTCGACCCCATCGACAACCCGCCAATTCCGTACTCGCGCTGCGACAGCAAGGGAAGCGAACGAGATGTCCACTATTGACCCTCCCTGCTGCCGCACGCAGGTATTGACGGATCCCCGATTTAGGATGGAGAGCCCAAAAAGAGCCGCCCATTCCTCCAGGGTCTCACCACGGGCATCTGTAGCCGGACTACCCCACGCCGTTGACTTTGCGTTAAAGTCTCCCAGGACGAATACCGGCAGCGGTGATGCCCGTCTCACCGCCGCCCCAACCTCGTCCAGGAAGGCCTCAAACTCGGCGCGGGTCCTGTTAGGGGAGAAGTATACGCCTATCAGGGCCGCCTCCCCCCACGCTACAGTGATGAAACCCTGGCCGCTCTCAGTGACGACAAGGTCCCCAGCTCCCGCTATGGCCACGGTCCCAGTGACATCGCCCGCCCAGTTTGATCTGTTTGGGACGAAGTATGGTTCCGCGACCACTGCGATATCCACCGACCACTCCAGCATGGTTTGCAAGAGAAGATCTTGCGCTCCAGCGGAGTGGTTGATGTTACACTGAAGGACCTTGAGCGAGCGGCTGCGATCCATGGTCGGTCACCGTTTCCCCGTTATTCTCCGGGGGCTGCGCAGCTTGGGAAGCCCTAGCAGCACCGGGTACGCTGCGCCTTGTCGGCTTTACCGGCGGAGCCCTGCAGGCCTTGCTGCCCGCTACGTGGCTGGCCGGCCTCTTAGCTTCGGCACAAACGGCACAGTGAGGCACCGCCGAGCACTCTCGGGCCTTATGCCCAGCCCGCCCGCAGCGAAAGCAATTCGCGCTGCGGTCCACCTCCGATGTGCACGAAAGCGCCATATGGCCGGCCTGGAGGCAGCGGAAGCAGCGGGCAGTCCGGGGCGGAAGGAGTTGCACCCGTGCCCGCACCCAACCTACTAACAGCCAGCCGGTCTCCGCTAGCGACTTCGCCGCTTCCATAGGGCAGCGCACCCACACCGCTCCGAGGCCTGAGGGGGCGACACGAATACCACCCGCCTTCAAAGCCCCTTCTGCGCAGCCCGTTACCCCGGCTACCGCCGCGGTGACTTCTGCGGCAGTCACAGAGTCATCCAGCCCGGATACGCGTAGCTCAGCGCATTTCACGGGTCTGGACACTCGCACTATCTCTGCGTTTAGCGACTGCCGTAGTCGCTCAGCCAGGGTATCAGCTTTCTCGCTGCTGGCTGCACCCGGCAACTCCAGGATGCGAGCACCTGTTGCTGCAACTTTACAGCGCAGGGCCGCAATGCCCAGACTTTGGAGGTCCACCTTTGCCTTTGCCTCATTGAGGACCATGGCGTAGGTGATCCCTCTGTCCCTCGCGTCGGGCTGCAGTGTGAGCACCACCGCAGCCGATCGAGGTGGGTGCAGCTGCTTCTTCGGCTTAACCCTCATCGGCTTCTTGTGCTTGGGTTGAGGCAAGTGGTCTCTGTGCTGCTTCCTCTTAGCCTTGCGCCCAACAACAGCCGCCCATGTCGATGGTGGGGCAGCCGGGACCTGCGTCTGGGCTGAGCCCGAGGGCACCGCCGGTAGGTCCGGCACTGGAGCCACCTTGACAGAGGCCACTGACTTCGCCCCAGTCTTCCTACCTTTGTTGGTAGCCTTATCCGCTTGGAGTTTTCGGGTCTCGGCAGAAGGCGAGTCCCGAGGCGGTCGGGTGCTGGTAGCCGCAGTGAGGCGCTTCTCTAAGGCCTCGAACCGCGCGGTGACCAAGGTCCCCACTTGTGCCATGATGTCACGCGTGAGGTCCTCGGCACCAGCGCGTGACCGTTCCTGCACATTAAGTGGCTGCTGCGGCCTGGCCCTTGCCAGCTCTGCCCGCAGTTCAGCCAGCTCACTCCGTAGCTGAGTCATTTCAGACTGCAGCCGGGCGTTGTCAGCTTGCAGCTTGGCCGTCTCGTCCGTCGAGGTGCTTTCCAGTAGGAGTATCGCTGCCTCTTTTATGGAGGATGCAGCCTCCTTCAGTGTGCGCTGGAAAGTACCCTTCAGGTTGCCAGATTTTGCGGCGACGAGAGCTATCAGGTCCGCATCCTGTTGCACTCTCTGGCTCAGCGCAGCCGCAGTGGGACCTCTTAGCCGAGCTGACCGATCCAGCCCCATCTCCACTCGGTTGGCCATTGCCTGGCAGGCAGCTTCAGCCACTGCCTCTTCATCATCTTGTGTCTCTTGCACATGAGATTCTACGAGCGGTGAAGCTGCCGTTGCCGGGGAGCCATCACTGCTGCTTGCCTCTCCTCCCTGTGGTCTCGTACCAGCCGACCGACTCACAAAGCGGCCAAATTGGTCACGGGATGGCGCTTTTTTGCTTCCGTGCCCAGCAATTGTGGGCTTCGGCACAGCAATTGGTCGAGACACGGTCACTTTCCGAGTCCCCTGCAAGAGCCTACCAACTGGTCGCTTCTCCCTTCCTTCTTTCTCCGTTTGGGGCTTGGTGCCCCCTTGCATGCGCGTAGCGCCTCCTAACTCCCCTCCTGCACCCGAAACGGGCGCGTGGCATTGGTTGCCCCCCCCAGATACGATGGGGCTGACGGAGCCCGTAGGCCCCGCACGGGATTCCCCGGTTTCATCCGGACCCGCCTGGGGAATAGTTTCCACATTTACCTTTGCCATATTTTTTTCCTTTTCTGATAGGGTGAGGTCCCTCCCTGCCCCTAGGCACTGACCTTGCTCGTCAGCGATGCATCCCATCGTCGGGTCCCTTGGGATTGAGCGTGTGTCACTGCTTGTAAGTGAGTTATTTGCATGTGGATATGTGGCTGTTGTGTGCTGTTTGTGCATGTATGGAAGTTGTGTGTGTGTATGATGAGTGTAAAGTGTAACTGCGTGTATGTTAACCGATTGTGTAGTGTATCCCCCCCCCTTTTGGACGGCTATCCGCCACCGGTCAACAATACAACCCCGTTTGAGGAGTATTGTCGGCCGGTGCCCAGGGTGCACCACGAGGAGGTTGCCGCCATTGCACCCCAACCTAACCTAACCTAACCTAACCTAACCTAACCTAACCTAACCTAACCTAACCTAACCTAACCTAACCTAACCTAACCTAACCTAACCTAACCTAACCTAACCTAACCTAACCTAACCTAACCTAACCTAACCTAACCTAACCTAACCTAACCTAACCTAACCTAACCTAACCTAACCTAACCTAACCTAACCTAACCTAACCTAACCTAACCTAACCTAACCTAACCTAACCTAACCTAACCTAACCTAACCTAACCTAACCTAACCTAACCTAACCTAACCTAACCTAACCTAACCTAACCTAACCTAACCTAACCTAACCTAACCTAACCTAACCTAACCTAACCTAACCTAACCTAACCTAACCTAACCTAACCTAACCTAACCTAACCTAACCTAACCTAACCTAACCTAACCTAACCTAACCTAACCTAACCTAACCTAACCTAACCTAACCTAACCTAACCTAACCTAACCTAACCTAACCTAACCTAACCTAACCTAACCTAACCTAACCTAACCTAACCTAACCTAACCTAACCTAACCTAACCTAACCTAACCTAACCTAACCTAACCTGATAACTTAATTCTTGTTATTTGTTTCCAATACTCTATATTTAACTTAGGTAATAATCGCACTCCACAAACTTGTTATATAACCCCCAATCATTCAATTAACAATTAACACTGTAAACCTTTTATCATTAGTGTAGTTGCTATAATCTTTTCCTTTATTTCATAATTCGAATGCTTTCAATATTATAAAAATGTTAGGAAATTATCTTCTCTGGGGCTGTACGTCAGGGCGACCCCTCCCGGCAGCTCAGAGCAACGTCTTTAAATTATAACTGCAACTCGAGCTCTCAGCTAAATGCTAATTATGAAATGGGTGATTGACAAACGGTTCCAATTTAATAAGTTAGACGCCGGTGACACTGCAGGGCCTTTCAACCCAAAGGCTCGATCTGCCTTCAACGTTCGCACAAAAGTACCAAGCAACATTATGTGCAGTTGAATCGCCAGATGGCGCTGATTTTTATCCCCGTATATTTAATCTTTAGTTCTGTATTTCTTAGGATAAGAAATTATTATGTAAAGCAATTAGTAAACAACTCGTAAATATGTTTGCTGTAGTATATGGTAAAATATGCATGTTTATTATTTATAGATAGTACGACGCCCACGTAAAAATAAATAATTATATTTTATCTGTCCTTATGATCTTGTAAGCGTGCATTTAATATTGTAAAGGTTTATGTTCTAAGTGTAGTGTACAGATAGCATCATAAACCACGCTGCTAAAACATCAAAGAGACTTGGAATATTCTGTTTAATATTTTTGTGTAGTATTTTAATATATGTGATTCTCACAATAGTTCAAACACATACATAATACGCGACAGAATCGCTAGATGGCGCTGATTTTCATTCCTTGTATATTTTTATTCTTAGTTCCGTATTTCTTAGGATAGGAAATGATTATATTAATAAGTAAACAAACCATGATCCGCATATCGCCTGAAGTCGCTGTAAAATGTCAGTATTAACCTCCTGTTGTGATCACTCGTGTATTTTCCAATAATGTAAATTGTCTAGCAGAATAAGTAGCCAGTAAGAATGAAATCTGATTGGGACTTGTCTTGTTGGTATTAGCATTGATCTGGTTACAACTAAATCCAATTGGACATAGCAGGTCGACCTATTGGTCTATCTGCTATCTGTTT
Organism: Falcaria lacertinaria; assembly: GCA_951449985.1. Taxonomy (NCBI): domain Eukaryota; kingdom Metazoa; phylum Arthropoda; class Insecta; order Lepidoptera; family Drepanidae; genus Falcaria; species Falcaria lacertinaria. The sequence continues at coordinate 7,104,537 of OX602132.1, read as the reverse complement.
AAGCAAATGTAAATATTAATCCAATTAGCCTCATTGCTTAAAACAAAACAACTGATTAATCTTGCATACTATTTTGAATCACTAATAATTTAATCATGTGTATACAGATGAATGTAAAGACGCAACCTCAATGTCTTGATCACTTCTAAACCATACTGTTTAAACTTAACTTCTTAACTTCACTCCTATTAATTATTAACTTTATTTAATAATGTATAAATATGTTTAAATATGTTTAACATAGCCTAATGTTAAGTCTGCACTTTTGTTTTTGGATAGTCTGATGTCCACGTAAATATTAAAAATTATATTCTATCAATTATAGTAATAACATAAGGTTGTACTTAGCATTAAATATTTATGTTTCTAAGCGTTTATGTACAGATTACATCTCAAACCACGCTGCTAAAACACCAAAGAGACTTCTAATATTCAGTTTAATATTTTTGTGGTGTATCTTTTATATATGTGATCCTTACAATAGTTTAAACATATATAGGATAACTGTGAATAACGCAACAATCGCACAAACGCTTCCAAATATTCATTTGATCTCAACACAAAGATAAATGTAATACTTACAGTAAGGATCCATATAAATAGGTTTAATAATATACAGTTCCCTCTTACCCTATATTTGAAACAACTGCTTAAAAATATTCTCATTTACTGATTGTAATATTGTTAAACAAGTATAAAACTGATTGATAGCTAGATAAATGATAAACCAACTGTTTAAATAAATTTAAATATAAGCTCAAATGTTAGTCACAAAGCCGATTGTATCCAATCGCAGCGGCTTTGTGATAGTACACAGCTCTCAATATTGTTACTTAGGATTCTAAGTTGCAATAAACTCCCTCAAGGGGTGGTGTAGCCTCTTGGGGACCAAGGAAAAAAAACCTAACCTAACCTAACCTAACCTAACCTAACCTAACCTAACCTAACCTAACCTAACCTAACCTAACCTAACCTAACCTAACCTAACCTAACCTAACCTAACCTAACCTAACCTAACCTAACCTAACCTAACCTAACCTAACCTAACCTAACCTAACCTAACCTAACCTAACCTAACCTAACCTAACCTAACCTAACCTAACCTAACCTAACCTAACCTAACCTAACCTAACCTAACCTAACCTAACCTAACCTAACCTAACCTAACCTAACCTAACCTAACCTAACCTAACCTAACCTAACCTAACCTAACCTAACCTAACCTAACCTAACCTAACCTAACCTAACCTAACCTAACCTAACCTAACCTAACCTAACCTAACCTAACCTAACCTAACCTAACCTAACCTAACCTAACCTAACCTAACCTAACCTAACCTAACCTAACCTAACCTAACCTAACCTAACCTAACCTAACCTAACCTAACCTAACCTAACCTAACCTAACCTAACCTAACCTAACCTAACCTAACCTAACCTAACCTAACCTAACCTAACCTAACCTAACCTAACCTAACCTAACCTAACCTAACCTAACCTAACCTAACCTAACCTAACCTAACCTAACCTAACCAGAGTCCAGCGCGCGCCCCCGACCGAGCAACACGCTCCCCAAGCCGCTCCGCGCCGAAAAATCATCAATTTATAGCTAAAAATCGTCAACTTCGGCTATTTAAGTGATAAAAATATGAGTGATACACCAAAAGTTGCGCGCTGACTCCTCGGACATTTTAGTGAAAAAATTTTCAAAATCGGACCACCCTGTGAGAAACTGTGATTAAATTAGTGTAAATTCAACGTCTCCGCGCGACCTGTCACATTAACTCTGTCAGTGCTCCTAGTGCCATCGAAATAGTGCTCAAGTGTGCCCTCATTTTCCTTCCTGGACACTTCCCCATCCTTAATCACTAATTTTCATTCATGTAAGTACAGTAGTTTTTGAGATACAGACATTTTTATAAACTTCATAAATTTTTTCTCAATTTTTCAACTTTCTCCTCTTTTTTCTCGAAAAGTAAAGCGATGACCCCCCTTTTTTATTAGTGGACAAATAGCCCCCAGTCGTTCTTAAGCCATCTGCAAAAATTCAGATTTTTCCGCCTTATAGTTTTCGAGAAAAACGCAAATATACCCGGCCATCCACCAAAATTTTCAATATTTTTACGTATTCTGAAACTGAAATTCACTTTTTTCCCCTTAGAGTTTTCTCATTTTTGCTTTCATAGCATTGTAGCCCAACAGGAATAAATACCCTCCATATAATTAGTTCCATCTAAAATTGTCATCTTCACCCCTTTGAAACAGTTTTTATATTGTAAAGTATGACGCAATAACTGCGTCGTACTTTATCGGTTGTCCGTGTACTCCACCCGCCCTGACGTGTCGGGCGAGTGTGGGTCTTGCTGCGCACGGAATAAGGTCTATTTTAGTAAGTCCAGAACCCTTCCCGGCTGTGGATCACCCAGTCGGACCCCATTTTATAAACAACTACGACACTTACCCGTGCATTCCCCGTGCCCGCCTGCTCGCGCGGACAAATATAGATCTTAATCCGTATAGAATAAAGCTTAACTCACCATGTTCAGGACGCCTCCCGGTTCTAAGGCTGGTTCAAGTTCAAAAAATAGCCCTACTAAAACCAAGCCAGATGCACTCCCTACTGGACCAAAGACTAGAAGTACTAGAGCGTGCCCGCTTAACGAGCCGCCTAGCACGAGCACAAGCATTCCTTCAGTCGCTACTGCGACTCCCAAAGTCGCTTTGATGGGCAAGCAGGCCCTCATAGATGCCCCTAAGGCCCCCACTGTGCCTCCGTCGGTCGAGGCCCCATTTGATTTAGAGGCCCTCTACACTGAACCAGCCCCCCCCCCCCCTGTCGCCACCGTACCCGTTCACTCTACTCCCGAGACTGCGCCAACCCTCTCCATCCCTGAGTCCACCTTCACACCCGAGCCCCTACCTAGTCCTACTAGCGCACACAACATCACCATTGAGGACCTCACGGATCATATGGAGGAGGAAATAGTAACATTTAAGAGAACAGTCCTGGACAAAACTAGATCCATTCTGACCAAGCTACAGGAGGGGAAGAGCCTGACACGAGCCAACAAGACAGACATTGTTGCTCTCATCTGTGAAATCCAGACGTGTACCAAGGAGCTCAACTACCCAACCATGTACACCGACCCGGACTCCCCATGGACACTCGAGAAAGCTGCCGCGCCTCCTGAAACAAATATGCTAATAAACAACAGAAAAATGAAAGGCGAAATCGTCTCAGATATCAAAACAGAATTACAACACCAACTCAATACATTTAACAAAACACATGCAAAGGAGACAAAGGCGCTCCGTTGCCTTAGCCAAACCTCAATACAAGAAATAAAATTAATCCAAGAAAAACTAGCTAGGGATGAGGAGTCGGCCAGAGCTGCCATGAGCAGACTGGAAAATAAAATCGAACAGCTGGACCGTACAAACAAAGAGTACATGAATAACATTATTGATGTCAATCCCTCCAATATAAATAAAGCCACCGAAATAACTGCTCAGAACCACACCACTAATCTTACACGTTCTTATGCCGAGGCCGCAGCATTATCACCCAGATTCCCTATAATGCTGGAATCAGTCAACCCCCAGCACACAAGCGAAGAGGTCATTCAGAAGCTCAAAACCCACATAGACGTTATTGGACTGGGCGTCGGTGTTAACCAGGTGAGAAAGGTCAAAGGAGGGAAGGTGATTGTGAGCTGCGATAGCAACAGCGAACGTGAGACGCTCCTGAGCGCGATCCGCGAGTCCCAGGCGCACCTCACAGCTAGCCAGCTGCAGTCACGCAACCCAAGACTCAGGCTCATTGGTGTGTCTAACGACTTTCATGCCAACAAGCTCGAGGATGCCATCATACGGCAAAATGGCCATCTCCTCGAAGGAGCCACGTCACAGTGCACCGTCAAAGTCCTCAGAAAGACCAGAAGCCGATACCCCGAAACCTCTAATTTTATTATCGAGGTCAACCCGGAAACGTGGGCTCGGCTCCAAGGCCAAAAACTAAGACTTGGATATCAAATCATCCCAGTTTACGACCAGTCTCCAATAATACAGTGCTTCAAATGCCTCGGATTCGGGCACCGAGCACAAGACTGCACTGGTGACCTCAGATGTGGCTACTGCGCAGGGAACCACGACTCAAGAGAGTGCACTCAGCGCGCCGGACCCCCGAGCTGCCACAACTGCACCTCCAAGGGTGACCCTGCGCGCACCGCCAGCCCGCACCCCGCATACAGCTCCCAGTGTCCACAATGGCAAATATACGACCGACTGGCCAGGTCCAAAATAAGTTATCTATCAGAGCACCGCAGCACAACGTAACAATTCTCTTATTTACTATCAATGTCTCTTATCACAGTTGACCTACATATTTACACAACCCAAGTTGCGCCATATTAATGTATAATGACCCTTATTAACTAACCCTGTAAGCCCAATATTCTCTGAAACCGCCGCTGCGAACCGCAAGACACGCCCCCTCTGTTATCGAGCCAACGCAAACAAAAAAAAAACAGGTAGCCTGTGCGGTTGACGGCTTGACCTTGCGGCTCGCTACATACAACACAGTAGTGCTGGCATGAATAATCTGCGACTACGTCTTCGTATCGCCTTCGACCATTCTTCTTTGTTACCCTATCACAATCTGTGTACATGTCCATTCTCACTAGACTTTATAATTGTAAGCTCGTCAATACTTTCTTTCGTATGTATAATTTATTTATCCTATCTAATATGGCTAACACACATTTTATACTTCTTTCTGTAACCTTTTATTGTATTGATTCTAGTAATAATTGGCATTAGTATTAATATAACCACGAACTCTGAGGATGAGCGTCATATAACATCTACGAAAATGACACTGTAAATATATTTATAATAATAACTTGGCAATTTATATACAATTAGTTAAGATTCGCAATTATTGTTTTAATAAGAAACATTTAAACACATAGGTTTATTATCACGTAAGCCCGACTCAAACGTATATAAGACTGTAAATACTGAATTAGAAATAAGCAAACAGTTCCAACCGAATATGCCAGATGGCGGCAACAAAGTATGCCTTGTCGGTCTGGGAGCTCTCATCGATCGATGAGTGCCCCTGAGCTGGTTACATTGGTGGCGGTACCCGGCGGAATCGCTAGATGGCGCCAATATGCGATAATTTAAATTTAAATTTGAATATTTTGATTTCGACAACTGTTGTATTGTTTTCCAATTTTGAGATGTGTTAACCGTTTATATTAACTATAATAATATGTAAGCCATGTTTCATTGATGTAAATAACACAACAAACACTTTAAAAATGTTCATAATTAGCTTAAATTGAATTATAACACATAGGGAATGCAACTGCTTGATACGAGCTCTCACTTTATATAGATATTTTATGAATGATTTACTTTACTAGACGCACAACGAAATAACACGAATATCAAACTTTACCTCTATTATCATGTAATTAAACTCACTAAATTACGTTAACACTAATAACTCTGTGAAACCAATTATTCGATTATTGTCAAGATCGATGAGTGCTCTGAGCTGGTTGTATTGGTAGCGGCGCCTGACGAAATCGCTAGATGGCGCAAATATGCGATAACTGAATTGAATATTTTTGATTTCGTCAACTGTCTTATTGTTTTCAAACTCTTTAGATAAGTGTTAACTGTTTATATTAATTGTATAATATGTAAACCATGTTTCATTGATGAAAAACAACACGACAAACACTCTAAAATGTTTATAATTAGCTTAAATTGAATTATAATACATAGTAACTGCAACTGCTTCACACGAGCCCCCACATTATATAGACATTTTAAGAATGATTTACATTAATAGACGCACAACTAAATAATATGAATAACAAACCTTACCTTCATTACCATGTAAGCAAATTCACTAAAATTATGTTCGCACTAATAACTTTGTGAAACCAACTATTTGATTGTCTTATCGTCAAGATTGATGAGTGCTAGAGCTGGGCGTATTGGCGGCGCTACCTGGCGGAATCGCTAGATGGCGCCAATATGCGATAATTTAATTTGAATATTTTGATTTCGTCAACTGTCCTATTGTTTTTCAAATTTTGAGACGTATTAACCGCTTATATTAACTATAATAATATGTAAGCCATGTTTCATTGATGTAAATAACACAACAAACACTTTAAAATGTTCATAATTAGCTTAAATTGAATTATAATACATAGGAACTGAAACTGCTCGATACGAGCTCTCACTTTATATAGATATTTTAAGAATGATTTACTTTGCTAGACGTACAACTAAATAACACGAATATCAAACTTTACCTCTATTACCATGTAATTAAATTCACAAAAATTATGTGAGCACTAATAACTCTGTGAAACCAATTATTTGATTATTGTCAAGATCGACGAGAGCTCTGAGCTGGTTGTATTGGTGGCGGTGCCTGACGGAATCGCTAGATGGCGCCAATATGCGATAACTGAGTTGAATATTTTCGATTTCGCCAACTGTTTTATTGTTTGCAAAATTCTTAGATACCTAAGTGTTAACTGTTTATATTAATCATATAATATGTAAGCCATGTCTCACTGATGAAAATAACACGACAAACACTCTTAATTATGACAATCAATGAAACGAATATTTTCAATATTTACTGTAAATAGTATAACTAATTATAAGTGCTTACGCACAATTAAATGGAAAGTCTGGGAGTGTTCGCTGATAGTCGCCTGTACCAAATCGCAGGCGGCACGATGCAATAACCCAACTTGGTAGC
>OX602132.1:7085244-7095244 GCA_951449985.1 Falcaria lacertinaria | reverse complement strand
TAACCTAACCTAACCTAACCTAACCTAACCTAACCTAACCTAACCTAACCTAACCTAACCTAACCTAACCTAACCTAACCTAACCTAACCTAACCTAACCTAACCTAACCTAACCTAACCTAACCTAACCTAACCTAACCTAACCTAACCTAACCTAACCTAACCTAACCTAACCTAACCTAACCTAACCTAACCTAACCTAACCTAACCTAACCTAACCTAACCTAACCTAACCTAACCTAACCTAACCTAACCTAACCTAACCTAACCTAACCTAACCTAACCTAACCTAACCTAACCTAACCTAACCTAACCTAACCTAACCTAACCTAACCTAACCTAACCTAACCTAACCTAACCTAACCTAACCTAACCTAACCTAACCTAACCTAACCTAACCTAACCTAACCTAACCTAACCTAACCTAACCTAACCTAACCTAACCTAACCTAACCTAACCTAACCTAACCTAACCTAACCTAACCTAACCTAACCTAACCTAACCTAACCTAACCTAACCTAACCTAACCTAACCTAACCTAACCTAACCTAACCTAACCTAACCTAACCTAACCTAACCTAACCTAACCTAACCTAACCTAACCTAACCTAACCTAACCTAACCTAACCTAACCTAACCTAACCTAACCTAACCTAACCTAACCTAACCTAACCTAACCTAACCTAACCTAACCTAACCTAACCTAACCTAACCTAACCTAACCTAACCTAACCTAACCTAACCTAACCTAACCTAACCTAACCTAACCTAACCTAACCTAACCTAACCTAACCTAACCTAACCTAACCTAACCTAACCTAACCTAACCTAACCTAACCTAACCTAACCTAACCTAACCTAACCTAACCTAACCTAACCTAACCTAACCTAACCTAACCTAACCTAACCTAACCTAACCTAACCTAACCTAACCTAACCTAACCTAACCTAACCTAACCTAACCTAACCTAACCTAACCTAACCTAACCTAACCTAACCTAACCTAACCTAACCTAACCTAACCTAACCTAACCTAACCTAACCTAACCTAACCTAACCTAACCTAACCTAACCTAACCTAACCTAACCTAACCTAACCTAACCTAACCTAACCTAACCTAACCTAACCTAACCTAACCTAACCTAACCTAACCTAACCTAACCTAACCTAACCTAACCTAACCTAACCTAACCTAACCTAACCTAACCTAACCTAACCTAACCTAACCTAACCTAACCTAACCTAACCTAACCTAACCTAACCTAACCTAACCTAACCTAACCTAACCTAACCTAACCTAACCTAACCTAACCTAACCTAACCTAACCTAACCTAACCTAACCTAACCTAACCTAACCTAACCTAACCTAACCTAACCTAACCTAACCTAACCTAACCTAACCTAACCTAACCTAACCTAACCTAACCTAACCTAACCTAACCTAACCTAACCTAACCTAACCTAACCTAACCTAACCTAACCTAACCTAACCTAACCTAACCTAACCTAACCTAACCTAACCTAACCTAACCTAACCTAACCTAACCTAACCTAACCTAACCTAACCTAACCTAACCTAACCTAACCTAACCTAACCTAACCTAACCTAACCTAACCTAACCTAACCTAACCTAACCTAACCTAACCTAACCTAACCTAACCTAACCTAACCTAACCTAACCTAACCTAACCTAACCTAACCTAACCTAACCTAACCTAACCTAACCTAACCTAACCTAACCTAACCTAACCTAACCTAACCTAACCTAACCTAACCTAACCTAACCTAACCTAACCTAACCTAACCTAACCTAACCTAACCTAACCTAACCTAACCTAACCTAACCTAACCTAACCTAACCTAACCTAACCTAACCTAACCTAACCTAACCTAACCTAACCTAACCTAACCTAACCTAACCTAACCTAACCTAACCTAACCTAACCTAACCTAACCTAACCTAACCTAACCTAACCTAACCTAACCTAACCTAACCTAACCTAACCTAACCTAACCTAACCTAACCTAACCTAACCTAACCTAACCTAACCTAACCTAACCTAACCTAACCTAACCTAACCTAACCTAACCTAACCTAACCTAACCTAACCTAACCTAACCTAACCTAACCTAACCTAACCTAACCTAACCTAACCTAACCTAACCTAACCTAACCTAACCTAACCTAACCTAACCTAACCTAACCTAACCTAACCTAACCTAACCTAACCTAACCTAACCTAACCTAACCTAACCTAACCTAACCTAACCTAACCTAACCTAACCTAACCTAACCTAACCTAACCTAACCTAACCTAACCTAACCTAACCTAACCTAACCTAACCTAACCTAACCTAACCTAACCTAACCTAACCTAACCTAACCTAACCTAACCTAACCTAACCTAACCTAACCTAACCTAACCTAACCTAACCTAACCTAACCTAACCTAACCTAACCTAACCTAACCTAACCTAACCTAACCTAACCTAACCTAACCTAACCTAACCTAACCTAACCTAACCTAACCTAACCTAACCTAACCTAACCTAACCTAACCTAACCTAACCTAACCTAACCTAACCTAACCTAACCTAACCTAACCTAACCTAACCTAACCTAACCTAACCTAACCTAACCTAACCTAACCTAACCTAACCTAACCTAACCTAACCTAACCTAACCTAACCTAACCTAACCTAACCTAACCTAACCTAACCTAACCTAACCTAACCTAACCTAACCTAACCTAACCTAACCTAACCTAACCTAACCTAACCTAACCTAACCTAACCTAACCTAACCTAACCTAACCTAACCTAACCTAACCTAACCTAACCTAACCTAACCTAACCTAACCTAACCTAACCTAACCTAACCTAACCTAACCTAACCTAACCTAACCTAACCTAACCTAACCTAACCTAACCTAACCTAACCTAACCTAACCTAACCTAACCTAACCTAACCTAACCTAACCTAACCTAACCTAACCTAACCTAACCTAACCTAACCTAACCTAACCTAACCTAACCTAACCTAACCTAACCTAACCTAACCTAACCTAACCTAACCTAACCTAACCTAACCTAACCTAACCTAACCTAACCTAACCTAACCTAACCTAACCTAACCTAACCTAACCTAACCTAACCTAACCTAACCTAACCTAACCTAACCTAACCTAACCTAACCTAACCTAACCTAACCTAACCTAACCTAACCTAACCTAACCTAACCTAACCTAACCTAACCTAACCTAACCTAACCTAACCTAACCTAACCTAACCTAACCTAACCTAACCTAACCTAACCTAACCTAACCTAACCTAACCTAACCTAACCTAACCTAACCTAACCTAACCTAACCTAACCTAACCTAACCTAACCTAACCTAACCTAACCTAACCTAACCTAACCTAACCTAACCTAACCTAACCTAACCTAACCTAACCTAACCTAACCTAACCTAACCTAACCTAACCTAACCTAACCTAACCTAACCTAACCTAACCTAACCTAACCTAACCTAACCTAACCTAACCTAACCTAACCTAACCTAACCTAACCTAACCTAACCTAACCTAACCTAACCTAACCTAACCTAACCTAACCTAACCTAACCTAACCTAACCTAACCTAACCTAACCTAACCTAACCTAACCTAACCTAACCTAACCTAACCTAACCTAACCTAACCTAACCTAACCTAACCTAACCTAACCTAACCTAACCTAACCTAACCTAACCTAACCTAACCTAACCTAACCTAACCTAACCTAACCTAACCTAACCTAACCTAACCTAACCTAACCTAACCTAACCTAACCTAACCTAACCTAACCTAACCTAACCTAACCTAACCTAACCTAACCTAACCTAACCTAACCTAACCTAACCTAACCTAACCTAACCTAACCTAACCTAACCTAACCTAACCTAACCTAACCTAACCTAACCTAACCTAACCTAACCTAACCTAACCTAACCTAACCTAACCTAACCTAACCTAACCTAACCTAACCTAACCTAACCTAACCTAACCTAACCTAACCTAACCTAACCTAACCTAACCTAACCTAACCTAACCTAACCTAACCTAACCTAACCTAACCTAACCTAACCTAACCTAACCTAACCTAACCTAACCTAACCTAACCTAACCTAACCTAACCTAACCTAACCTAACCTAACCTAACCTAACCTAACCTAACCTAACCTAACCTAACCTAACCTAACCTAACCTAACCTAACCTAACCTAACCTAACCTAACCTAACCTAACCTAACCTAACCTAACCTAACCTAACCTAACCTAACCTAACCTAACCTAACCTAACCTAACCTAACCTAACCTAACCTAACCTAACCTAACCTAACCTAACCTAACCTAACCTAACCTAACCTAACCTAACCTAACCTAACCTAACCTAACCTAACCTAACCTAACCTAACCTAACCTAACCTAACCTAACCTAACCTAACCTAACCTAACCTAACCTAACCTAACCTAACCTAACCTAACCTAACCTAACCTAACCTAACCTAACCTAACCTAACCTAACCTAACCTAACCTAACCTAACCTAACCTAACCTAACCTAACCTAACCTAACCTAACCTAACCTAACCTAACCTAACCTAACCTAACCTAACCTAACCTAACCTAACCTAACCTAACCTAACCTAACCTAACCTAACCTAACCTAACCTAACCTAACCTAACCTAACCTAACCTAACCTAACCTAACCTAACCTAACCTAACCTAACCTAACCTAACCTAACCTAACCTAACCTAACCTAACCTAACCTAACCTAACCTAACCTAACCTAACCTAACCTAACCTAACCTAACCTAACCTAACCTAACCTAACCTAACCTAACCTAACCTAACCTAACCTAACCTAACCTAACCTAACCTAACCTAACCTAACCTAACCTAACCTAACCTAACCTAACCTAACCTAACCTAACCTAACCTAACCTAACCTAACCTAACCTAACCTAACCTAACCTAACCTAACCTAACCTAACCTAACCTAACCTAACCTAACCTAACCTAACCTAACCTAACCTAACCTAACCTAACCTAACCTAACCTAACCTAACCTAACCTAACCTAACCTAACCTAACCTAACCTAACCTAACCTAACCTAACCTAACCTAACCTAACCTAACCTAACCTAACCTAACCTAACCTAACCTAACCTAACCTAACCTAACCTAACCTAACCTAACCTAACCTAACCTAACCTAACCTAACCTAACCTAACCTAACCTAACCTAACCTAACCTAACCTAACCTAACCTAACCTAACCTAACCTAACCTAACCTAACCTAACCTAACCTAACCTAACCTAACCTAACCTAACCTAACCTAACCTAACCTAACCTAACCTAACCTAACCTAACCTAACCTAACCTAACCTAACCTAACCTAACCTAACCTAACCTAACCTAACCTAACCTAACCTAACCTAACCTAACCTAACCTAACCTAACCTAACCTAACCTAACCTAACCTAACCTAACCTAACCTAACCTAACCTAACCTAACCTAACCTAACCTAACCTAACCTAACCTAACCTAACCTAACCTAACCTAACCTAACCTAACCTAACCTAACCTAACCTAACCTAACCTAACCTAACCTAACCTAACCTAACCTAACCTAACCTAACCTAACCTAACCTAACCTAACCTAACCTAACCTAACCTAACCTAACCTAACCTAACCTAACCTAACCTAACCTAACCTAACCTAACCTAACCTAACCTAACCTAACCTAACCTAACCTAACCTAACCTAACCTAACCTAACCTAACCTAACCTAACCTAACCTAACCTAACCTAACCTAACCTAACCTAACCTAACCTAACCTAACCTAACCTAACCTAACCTAACCTAACCTAACCTAACCTAACCTAACCTAACCTAACCTAACCTAACCTAACCTAACCTAACCTAACCTAACCTAACCTAACCTAACCTAACCTAACCTAACCTAACCTAACCTAACCTAACCTAACCTAACCTAACCTAACCTAACCTAACCTAACCTAACCTAACCTAACCTAACCTAACCTAACCTAACCTAACCTAACCTAACCTAACCTAACCTAACCTAACCTAACCTAACCTAACCTAACCTAACCTAACCTAACCTAACCTAACCTAACCTAACCTAACCTAACCTAACCTAACCTAACCTAACCTAACCTAACCTAACCTAACCTAACCTAACCTAACCTAACCTAACCTAACCTAACCTAACCTAACCTAACCTAACCTAACCTAACCTAACCTAACCTAACCTAACCTAACCTAACCTAACCTAACCTAACCTAACCTAACCTAACCTAACCTAACCTAACCTAACCTAACCTAACCTAACCTAACCTAACCTAACCTAACCTAACCTAACCTAACCTAACCTAACCTAACCGATAAGAAAATAGAAGAGCTCACCCGCGCCAACAAAAAGTATATGTCAGAAGCAGTAGCCACAACCCCACATAGTACACTAGATATTAATAAACTTAAATCGGATATCACCATCAGCGTCACTAAAGAAATTAAAACACTCAAGCAAGACATCCAGGATAGCATCAACAGTATTAAGATTGACACCACCAACACCTTGCGTGAAGAGAACCGCCCAAACAAGACCAGCAACCGGACCCCGCTCCACACCAGCTATGCCTCCGCCCTGGCTACCAACCGACCAACCCCGCAACCCACGTACCCGACTCTAGTCAATTCCATCGACCCGAGACACACTAGCGATGACGTCATAAACAAGGTCAAGGCTAGTGTTGACACTATCAGCCTGGGTATCGGGATCAGCGGGATTCGACGGGTTAAGGGCAACAGAGCAATAATCGTCTGTGACGACCCGCAGGGCAGGGAAAGATTGCAGGCGGCGCTCAGGTCCGGCGACGGACAGCTGACGGTGAGCGAGCCCTCCACTAGAGACCCCTTACTCAAGATAATAGGACTAAGCAGTGACCTTACTGATGATAAGATAGTGGACGCTGTCCGCAAACAAAACGCCTCCCTCCTCTCTGCGCTCTCTGAAGACGCTGTCAAGGTCAGAGTGCAGAGACGTACTAAGCTGAGAAATGACCACACAACAAATGTCATACTACAAGTCAGCCCCCAAGTGTGGGCTGCTCTCGTAGGCAGAAAACTGAGAGTCGGCTACCAAATTGTGCCGGCCGTCGATCAATCACCGCTGACGCAGTGCTTCAAGTGCTTCGGGTACGGGCACCAGGCGCACGCGTGCACCGGCGCCGCCACCTGCGGCTACTGCGCCGAGCCGCACGACTCCCGCCAGTGCCCCAACCGGGGCGCCGCGCCCACCTGCTGCAGCTGCAAGGCTCTGTCCCTGGAGGCGGCTCACCCCGCCTACAGCTGGACCTGTCCCGTATGGCAGCGGTGGGACCGCATCGCACGGCTCAGCGTCAGAACCTGTTAGCACATATGATTCAACTCAACTAACTTAGTAGGTAGCTGTTATCTTTTCATCTTACATATCTTCCCGCGAATTACATTGTATACCTTTTCTTTCTAAGTATTGTACACTAATCTGTTAACATAAAATACTCACCGTCTTGCCATACTACAATTACAAACCGGCCTTACCAAATAATATCGCATAACCTCACTATTTACCTATTAGCATTTCATTCACATTGCCCTATATCACGCAACCCGCCTGGCCTCTTTGTTTATATTATACCCACATTTCATGTCAATAGAACTAGCAGGTAGTTGTTATTACTCAACCTATCACATCTTTCAGTAAAATTCAGTTTATCTTCGCTTTTCTCTCTAAGTAAATAACCATAACCTGTAAACTTTGAATTCCCACCGTTTCATCACACCATCATTATAAACCGGTCCCACTTAACAACATTATAAAACGTTATTATCTACATGTTAGCTTCACTCTCACTTTCATCGTCACTCGCAACCCGCTTGGCCCTTTTTCTTATCATCCCTATCGCAAGACAATGCAAGCCGAACTGACACGTAATGCCGTAGTTATAAGGATTGCATTCGTCTGGAGTTACCTTACTTTGGTCTGTTTTTAGTAAACGCTCACTTGTGCCGGCCGCAGGAACATCTTCCGACTACGTGTTCGGGAGCGTTCATCCATCCATGCTCGCGCTACTGATATCTCATCGCTTCCGTTAATCTTAATATTTTACAGTAATAGTAATCGTATGTGTAGTGTATTTTATAGTAATGTATGGCAGCGGTGGGACCGCATCGCACGGCTCAGTGTCGGTACTTGCTAGACCATGTATATCAACCAAACAAACAGGTAGCCGTTATTTCTCCATCAAGCATATCTTTTCGTAAATTACATTGTATCCCACTATTTCGAAGCAAAGATAAGAACCCTAACCCGTTAACTTCACCGATTTACCATACTATTATTGCAAACCGGCATCACTGAGCAGTGCTATACAATCTTACTATGCACCTGTCAGCATTACACTCACATTCCATAGTTCCATACAACCCGTCTGGCCTCTTTGTTATCATTGTTATTGTTTTTGTCACCCGGAGTGAGCGGGCTATCGGTAGGGGGCGGGGCCAGTGGCAGCGGGCGACGCCTGCTGTGCTGTCACATAACGCTTTCGACTACGTTCGCTTGGACTTGTGAAGCACATTCACCTGATCTCTCGCGGCCCCAGTTAACTCTATTGTATTGACTGTATGGTAGTGCAACATAACTGGTCACAATCATCCATCGTAAACCTACTATCATAATTAACTATTTGACTTGCCCTTTTATATTATATATTTTAACTATGTAATAATTGACTGTACAAACTTGTAATGTTATCTCTCCTGGTTATTCTATGTGCAATGTAAACTCACTGTCATCTCAGAATTATTACCGTTCTTCTTATTTCCCCTCATGCACCAGTATCTGTTGCTCCAAATTCTTATCATATTATCACATAACATACATTATCTTTTCAGTATTCTATCCAATCCGCCTAAATAATGTCAATAAATTATCTATTTTGAGGCTATTCTTCAGAGCGACCCCTTCCGGCAGCTCAGAGTATCTACTTTAATCTATAGCTTTGACTCGAACTTTCAGCTGACCTTAGCTACTAGTTACTTGATTGATTAACAGTTCAAACTAAACAAGACAGATGGCAGTAGTGCGCTGTAGGGCCATCCAACCCTAAGGTCTACTCTGTCCTAAGTGACTGCACATCACAATTAACATTATGCGAGACAGCATCGCTAGATGGCGAAAATCTTTATTCTTATTTCTTATATTCTTGAATTTTTGCTCTGGTATTTCCTGTGATAGGAAATTATTATAAATCTATTGTATTGACTGTACTGTATTGCAACATACTGGCCATAATCATCCATTGTAAATCTACTATCATAATTGACTCCTATTATTTGCCTTTTATATTTTATCTATGTATTAATTGCACTGTACAAACTTGTGATATTTATCTCTCCTGGTCACTGCGTGTATTTAATATTATAAAGGTTTATGTTCTAAGCGTAATGTACAGATAGCATCATAAACCACGCTGCTAAAACATCAAAGAGACTTGGAATATTCTGTGTAATATTTTTGTGTAGTATTTTAATATATGTGATTCTCACAATAGTTCAAACATATACATAATACGCGACAGAATCGCTAGATGGCGCTGATTTTTATTTTTATTTTTATTTCTTTTATATTTGATTTATGGTTTGGTATTTCTTGAGATAGGTAATTGCTATATTGATAAGTTGATGAATCTTGATCGGCACATATTTTTAGCATATGCAAGCAAGTTAATTAATAACAAGTTAATTGCTTAACTGTAAATAGTATAGTTCGTATTTCTATTATATTATTGTATTAGTATGATTTTATCCAGTCACAATGCGCAGCGAATCATGTACCAGCCATCACTCCATTGTATATAGTTTTTAATTATACCTGAATCGATTATG
>OX602132.1:6670244-7080244 GCA_951449985.1 Falcaria lacertinaria | reverse complement strand
CCTAAACCTAAACCTAAACCTAAACCTAAACCTAAACCTAAACCTAAACCTAAACCTAAACCTAAACCTAAACCTAAACCTAAACCTATCTATCTATCTATCTATCTATCTATCTATCTATCTATCTATCTATCTATCTATCTATCTATCTATCTATCTATCTATCTATCTATCTATCTATCTATCTATCTATCTATCTATCTATCTATCTATCTATCTATCTATCTATCTATCTATCTATCTATCTATCTATCTATCTATCTATCTATCTATCTATCTATCTATCTATCTATCTATCTATCTATCTATCTATCTATCTATCTATCTATCTATCTATCTATCTATCTATCTATCTATCTATCTATCTATCTATCTATCTATCTATCTATCTATCTATCTATCTATCTATCTATCTATCTATCTATCTATCTATCTATCTATCTATCTATCTATCTATCTATCTATCTATCTATCTATCTATCTATCTATCTATCTATCTATCTATCTATCTATCTATCTATCTATCTATCTATCTATCTATCTATCTATCTATCTATCTATCTATCTATCTATCTATCTATCTATCTATCTATCTATCTATCTATCTATCTATCTATCTATCTATCTATCTATCTATCTATCTATCTATCTATCTATCTATCTATCTATCTATCTATCTATCTATCTATCTATCTATCTATCTATCTATCTATCTATCTATCTATCTATCTATCTATCTATCTATCTATCTATCTATCTATCTATCTATCTATCTATCTATCTATCTATCTATCTATCTATCTATCTATCTATCTATCTATCTATCTATCTATCTATCTATCTATCTATCTATCTATCTATCTATCTATCTATCTATCTATCTATCTATCTATCTATCTATCTATCTATCTATCTATCTATCTATCTATCTATCTATCTATCTATCTATCTATCTATCTATCTATCTATCTATCTATCTATCTATCTATCTATCTATCTATCTATCTATCTATCTATCTATCTATCTATCTATCTATCTATCTATCTATCTATCTATCTATCTATCTATCTATCTATCTATCTATCTATCTATCTATCTATCTATCTATCTATCTATCTATCTATCTATCTATCTATCTATCTATCTATCTATCTATCTATCTATCTATCTATCTATCTATCTATCTATCTATCTATCTATCTATCTATCTATCTATCTATCTATCTATCTATCTATCTATCTATCTATCTATCTATCTATCTATCTATCTATCTATCTATCTATCTATCTATCTATCTATCTATCTATCTATCTATCTATCTATCTATCTATCTATCTATCTATCTATCTATCTATCTATCTATCTATCTATCTATCTATCTATCTATCTATCTATCTATCTATCTATCTATCTATCTATCTATCTATCTATCTATCTATCTATCTATCTATCTATCTATCTATCTATCTATCTATCTATCTATCTATCTATCTATCTATCTATCTATCTATCTATCTATCTATCTATCTATCTATCTATCTATCTATCTATCTATCTATCTATCTATCTATCTATCTATCTATCTATCTATCTATCTATCTATCTATCTATCTATCTATCTATCTATCTATCTATCTATCTATCTATCTATCTATCTATCTATCTATCTATCTATCTATCTATCTATCTATCTATCTATCTATCTATCTATCTATCTATCTATCTATCTATCTATCTATCTATCTATCTATCTATCTATCTATCTATCTATCTATCTATCTATCTATCTATCTATCTATCTATCTATCTATCTATCTATCTATCTATCTATCTATCTATCTATCTATCTATCTATCTATCTATCTATCTATCTATCTATCTATCTATCTATCTATCTATCTATCTATCTATCTATCTATCTATCTATCTATCTATCTATCTATCTATCTATCTATCTATCTATCTATCTATCTATCTATCTATCTATCTATCTATCTATCTATCTATCTATCTATCTATCTATCTATCTATCTATCTATCTATCTATCTATCTATCTATCTATCTATCTATCTATCTATCTATCTATCTATCTATCTATCTATCTATCTATCTATCTATCTATCTATCTATCTATCTATCTATCTATCTATCTATCTATCTATCTATCTATCTATCTATCTATCTATCTATCTATCTATCTATCTATCTATCTATCTATCTATCTATCTATCTATCTATCTATCTATCTATCTATCTATCTATCTATCTATCTATCTATCTATCTATCTATCTATCTATCTATCTATCTATCTATCTATCTATCTATCTATCTATCTATCTATCTATCTATCTATCTATCTATCTATCTATCTATCTATCTATCTATCTATCTATCTATCTATCTATCTATCTATCTATCTATCTATCTATCTATCTATCTATCTATCTATCTATCTATCTATCTATCTATCTATCTATCTATCTATCTATCTATCTATCTATCTATCTATCTATCTATCTATCTATCTATCTATCTATCTATCTATCTATCTATCTATCTATCTATCTATCTATCTATCTATCTATCTATCTATCTATCTATCTATCTATCTATCTATCTATCTATCTATCTATCTATCTATCTATCTATCTATCTATCTATCTATCTATCTATCTATCTATCTATCTATCTATCTATCTATCTATCTATCTATCTATCTATCTATCTATCTATCTATCTATCTATCTATCTATCTATCTATCTATCTATCTATCTATCTATCTATCTATCTATCTATCTATCTATCTATCTATCTATCTATCTATCTATCTATCTATCTATCTATCTATCTATCTATCTATCTATCTATCTATCTATCTATCTATCTATCTATCTATCTATCTATCTATCTATCTATCTATCTATCTATCTATCTATCTATCTATCTATCTATCTATCTATCTATCTATCTATCTATCTATCTATCTATCTATCTATCTATCTATCTATCTATCTATCTATCTATCTATCTATCTATCTATCTATCTATCTATCTATCTATCTATCTATCTATCTATCTATCTATCTATCTATCTATCTATCTATCTATCTATCTATCTATCTATCTATCTATCTATCTATCTATCTATCTATCTATCTATCTATCTATCTATCTATCTATCTATCTATCTATCTATCTATCTATCTATCTATCTATCTATCTATCTATCTATCTATCTATCTATCTATCTATCTATCTATCTATCTATCTATCTATCTATCTATCTATCTATCTATCTATCTATCTATCTATCTATCTATCTATCTATCTATCTATCTATCTATCTATCTATCTATCTATCTATCTATCTATCTATCTATCTATCTATCTATCTATCTATCTATCTATCTATCTATCTATCTATCTATCTATCTATCTATCTATCTATCTATCTATCTATCTATCTATCTATCTATCTATCTATCTATCTATCTATCTATCTATCTATCTATCTATCTATCTATCTATCTATCTATCTATCTATCTATCTATCTATCTATCTATCTATCTATCTATCTATCTATCTATCTATCTATCTATCTATCGACGTGCCGCTTTATGGCATCGAGCGAGAAGTGCGACATATGAACCTTCTTGTAGTTCTTGTTGGTAGCAGCTCGCAGCAACCGTCGCTTTGACGTCACGATGGTTACGAGTGCGCCAGCCCTTGCCCTTGAAGATTCGTACCCACGTACTCAAACAGTTCGTAATAGTGTAATAGAATCCAACTGCTTCGTGTTTTACAATTCTAATTACTAACCTTCTTTAAGTGTCCTTCCCTACGGAAAACTATTAATTCTTAAAGTGAACAAACAAATACGTGACGTGTCCGATCAAATAAAGCAACATAATCGTTAGAACAGGTAAGTTTTAGATAATTTAAAATCAAACAAATAGGTAGACGTAAATGGATGCACAATCCACTGTTACTGAGTAGGTTAATTTCAGCGGGTGCGGCACGTGTAAGGCGCTTTGTAGTTTACCGCCTGCCGCCGCGCGCCACATTCATCGAAAACGCATAGCTATAGCTCATGAGGGTTGCTAGTATTTTGAAATAAATTGCATAAGTTAATTTTAGTATGAAATTAAAAATATACGATCTCAGAGTCGGGACGACGGCTGTGTAACAATCTCAGGTGATACTTTGTATTGCCTAAATATCAGTACTCCCTTTCCGATAAACCTTGTATAGGTATTATCTTTACATTATGACATTGAGAGTCGGGACGACGGCTGTGTAACAATCTCAGGTGATACTTTGTATTGCCTAAATATCAGTACTCCCTTTCCGATAAACCTTGTATAGGTATTATCTTTACATTATGACATTGACGATGAGACTTACAGGGCAATACAGACAGATTAGCAGCATAGGGCAGGCTGGCAGCGGGCGCGAGTC
This sequence comes from Falcaria lacertinaria, assembly GCA_951449985.1. Lineage (NCBI taxonomy): Eukaryota > Metazoa > Arthropoda > Insecta > Lepidoptera > Drepanidae > Falcaria > Falcaria lacertinaria. The sequence goes on along the minus strand of OX602132.1, from coordinate 7,075,780 downwards.
GCGCTTTTCCTTTCGGATCGCGACGCACGTCATGTGGTCATGCGTCCTCAGATGACCCCTGACCTCAGATCTGTTTTTCGTTTGGTTACACTGAAATGCACACTCAGACGGCGCCTGAATACCTTGCCGAACCGTAAAACGCATCTCGTAATCTCTACACGCTACTGAATTACATTACATTCGCTCCTACTCAAACACATTTACTAATTAAAATACATATCATTAGAGTACGACATTTTCGCGAAACAAAACACAACAACGAAATCGAAACTACCACTCGTAAGCAGATTTTACGCGAAACTGACTGAAGACTGTCTACTGAGTTATTAAACGGAGTGTTCAAGGTCAGGATAGCCCCACACGTACCGGGATTCGAGTCCGGTCGGCATGGCCAAAAGAACCACTCCACTCATGCCGCCGATGACGGTGTTGAGTCCTTTTGAAATATTGCTCGATTTTGGGGATATTGTTTTAGCCTGGCTACTTTTAACCATGCTTATACAGTGTGTAACGAAATTACCGTCGTATCCGTGATGGTGTTATTAGGTATTGAGATATGATTCTTTTTATGTAATGCTGATAACAAGAATAAAAAATCCCAAAAAAAAAGGATTTACAATAAAATAAAATAGGGAAACTTACAGGGCTATACAGACGGCGTAGCGCGGGCTGGGGCATGGCGGGCGGCGCGAATCGCGCTTTGCCTTGCGCGGATCGCGACGCACTTCATGTGGTCATACCTCAGATGACCTCACACTTTGACTATCTGTTTATCGTTTGATTACACTGAAACACGCAGTCGGCACTGGAGTACCTTGCCTAACCGTAAAACGCATCTCGTAATTCTACGACCTACTAAATAATTACATTCACTCCTACCCAAACACATTAACATATTCAAATACACATCATTAGAGTACGACATTTACGCGAAACAAAAATCACAACAACGAAACCGGAGCGACCACCCGTAAGAAGATTTTAGATAAATTGACTGACTACTGACTTATTAAACGAGTGTTCAAACTTCAAGGTCGGGATAGCTCGACCCTTTCGGCATGGTCAAAGGAGCCGCTCAAAGATACCGCGTTAGCCGCCGCCAACGACGGTGTTGAAATATTGCTCAATTTTGAGGATCTAGGCAGTTAGTCTAAGTACGCAGACTATGATCAATTTGTGGAAACTTGCCGAAATATGACGATAATAAGTAGTAGATGTTGAAAAACAATGTTGCGCGGGTAAAACTGGACCGCAAGCGCAGCGCAATCTAGTTTTGTCGATCTAGTTATTCACGAACACGGTCGGTGTGTCGCGTTTCAAAGTGCTATAATTATAGCAATGCGGCATTGTATGAAACGAAAAAGATTGGCGGCATACATATCGTACGATGTTTGTTTACGTTCCGCGCGCCTCGCGCATCGCATCACAATATCGTTAGTCACGGGAGGCGCGGCGCGGTGCGTGAGGCGAGTGGCGAGGTTATTGCCGCGCGTCGCCAACTACGGCACATTCGCACTAATCACGTTGTTGCCCCAAATTACACAAACAAACATGTTATTGATTATGGTGGGTACCTAACGAGCTTACGTACCTATCTACCTATAAATTTGTTTTCATTCCTTATACTGACTCATTTACATGTTGCACTGCAACGAAATAGCACATCTCAAAATTATAACAGAAAATAAAAACCTTAGGGATATATTTCGTGTGTGACGTATCATCCTGATAATTTAGTCATTCAAATCAAACTTCATTCAACTTATCTATTGGTTGTACGCAGTGATCTACGTAACGTACGCGCTGTATAATTATCTACTCTGCCTGGTGAGTGATTCAATTCATTCAACGTTCATAATGTAAGGTTAAAGTTAACATGGGAATAATAAATGCTTCAAATTTAATTCTGCAGTTTTAAACTCATGATAATTACAATTGAAATTACATAAAATATTGATTTTATTGTTTGCCTAGTAATATGTAAACCCGAGCCACCGATGATATTATTATTATGATACGTAGCAAAACGTGTAAATCGGAACGTGGCTTTGTTTTGATTTTATTTTACTATTGGTAGCACTGACTGAACCAACTGACAGAAATCATCCGATTTGACGTCATGTAAACTTGTCATTGATTTATTTTTGCAAATATTTATCTGTTTCGCCAAGGTTTTGTGCAAAAATTCAAACGTTGTAGTGGGACATAGTTCACGGAGTGGTGCGGTCTCGTCTGCGATACATCACACGGCGTGCTCACGTTGTATCGTCCTGACAAATTGTGGCGTAAAGTGGTGCTTTTGCATTTCGCAAGCGAGCGGTAAACAATAGACAAACAGTGGTGTAGTGTTGGGTGCGGAGCGATCGTGTATCGTGCGCGATGTCGTCGCTGGGCGGGCAGTGGCGCGTGCTGCGGCACTACCTGTCCGCGAGCAACCTCAACGCCGAGGTGGAGAAGCTGGTGCAGAAGATGAAGCCCGCCTCTCCCGAGCAGTGGGACAGTGAGTACCGGCCCTAACACTCCACACCACTCCACGCCTACACAAACCTCTCCCATGCCAGCAGCGGAGTCTGCTGTGATGCTGAGCACATGATGCGCTCATCACATGTTATGTAAACAATAAACAATTTGTTGTAAATATATTAAGCTGCTGCCCTGTCTATACAGTACTATTGATAAACTCATAAATATTTATATAAGATTTGTTCCATAGTATTGAGTTCAAGAGTTTTTGTTGTAATTGAGTTTGAGTTCTATAGAATTTAATTGAGAGTATTTAAGTGTTTTTTCTCACTTTAATATGCATATCTCTTTTCTTCTACATTCATCAATCTGCTCACACATTTCTGCTGATTCTGAGTACTTTGCATGTGTCTTGCAGACCTACTGGGGAGGCTGGAGAAGATAGTGACAGCCCGGCTAGCCCCGGCAAGTGCTCGGCCAGAGAGGCTGGCACAGACCACCGCCTTAGAGAAGGCACAGAACCTGGACCCCAAGCCCGTTGAAAAGAAAGAGCAAGCTAATGAAGCCCTGTCGAAGGTCAACATACTCTTGTGTCTTATAATTATAAACAGGCAACTAAATATTGTAGTTTACGTTGCAAGGTGATGTCTACATTGACATATGTAGTCTGTAAGGGTAAGTGTAAATCTGTGCCCCAATCTGAACGACGGCAATAGTACCATTGTATTTTTATGAATTAGTTGCCCGATATTTCAAGGCTGTTGCAAGCACCATGATCACTGAAGGTACTGCGGTAGGTAATTGAAATCCATCTTCAAGATTAAAAATGTCATATTTGGATATAAATAAAAATACCGTGGTAAGAACCTGTCAAAATGAATTTTAAACATTTATAAGCAAGTGTTGATGCAAGCTATAAGTGGTGTGGTGGGGATGTCGGGACAATATCAAATCAAACAAGATTTTTCTTATCATATCTAGATTCTACACTGACTGAATTGATGAATGAAGATTATCAAGACAATTATAATAAACGATAAATATAATATAAAGTAGGGCATAGTAAGAGCAGGCCTACATTACAGAGATACAGTTAGTTAGACCTGAGTAGGTAGTAATGATATAGACTGGTTTGAAGTGTATGTGTGTGTGTGTGGACACTGAGATAGGGATGCTTGGTGTAGGCTGGGGAGGCAGCCCCGGGCGAGCACGAGCTAGCCCCGGCCGATGCGGGCCCGGTCGGACTCGCCCCGGGCGATGCGGCCCCTGGTGGGGTCGCCCCGGGCGAGGCGGTCCCGGGCTCGGGCGTGTTGTCCCCGGGCGCGCTGTGGCGCGGCCTGAAGCTGGGCGCCGCGCTGCGCCTGGGCCGCCTGCCCGCTCCCACACCCACTCCCACACCCACCAGCAAGCCTGCCATCTCCAAGGTACACACACGTTGCGTGTGATCTGGATACTACTTCGCTAATGGGTGCCTATAGGATTACCTATTAGTTTTCTGACCTCATTAGTAATATCTATTTGCTATTTTATTCCTATCTTATTTATTGCCTAAAATTGGGCTCCATGACATATAAACAAGTTAGTTATTGTGACAGTGGCCAGAGATAGTGTTGATGTGTTCCATTGACTGATAAGATTATCTCAGCTCTTTCACTCATGTGATTTGATGTGATGTGATGTCAGCACATCACGCCGCGCGAAAGTGTCTTTCGATTGAAAACAAGCTAAGCTAAAAGTTTGTGGTTGATACGAATATGCCTGCCCGGCTGGCCTATATGTATACACATAACTAACGTGGTGTCGTGTTGTGTTCTGTTGTTGTGATGTGAACCCTGCGTCGCTCCTGTCCGGTTGTTTTGACCACGCACTCCCACACATACACGCGTGTTGTTTGTCTGATAGGTACTTACTACGCATATATCTATGACTGTCAGGAGGTAAATAGAGTTTATCTTATCGAACAAAGAATTTGAACGTCGCAAAATTCGCGGAGGCCCAATGCGGAAGCAATTTGCGAATGTTCAAATAGAAAGGACACTGCGCGCGCAATAGAGTTATGTTTTGTATCTAAATGTGTAGTATGTATATATAATTGTGGTGGTGACGTAGTAGTTGTATGTATTACAAGGTCGCGTGTTGACGATCAGCGGTAGTGAGTATACCACATGTACGTTGTATTGCATGGTCCCGCCTGCACACCCACGCAACATGGGACTGAAATAAATACATGAACAATATTGTTTTAAGGGATTTAGAACCGTTTGTTAGTAAGTTGTATTGTAGCTCAGAATAGATAACATAAAGTACTACGTAAAAGCTATAGTAACATTCGTCCGTATAAGGATAGTTTCACCATAATTTGTTATTCGTCAGCAGGCGATGATGTCACGATGTGTGTGTAGTGTAGTAGTGTGTGTGTGTGTGTGTGCAGTCGTCGATCCACGCGCGCACGTCGTACGTGGTGTGCGCGCTGTCGAGTGCGGCGGCGCCCTCGTGCCTGCTGCGGCGCGCCGAGGCGCTCATCGACCACCTGCGGCGCTTCCCCGAGGCGCGCGAGCTGGCCGTGCGGGGCGGCGCCGTGCGGGCGCTGCTGCGCGCCCAGCACCGCCTGGGGGACCCCGCGCCCGCCGGCCCGCTGCCCGGGGCCATCAGCGAGGTGAGCCGCCCCCCACACCCCCACCCCCACACCGCCTGGGGGACCCCGCGCCCGCCGGCCCGCTGCCCGGAGCCATCAGCGAGGTGAGCCGCCCCCCACACCCCCACCCCCACACCGCCTGGGGGACCCCGCGCCCGCCGGCCCGCTGCCCGGAGCCATCAGCGAGGTGAGCCGCCCCCCACACCCCCACCCCCACACCGCCTGGGGGACCCCGCGCCCGCCGGCCCGCTGCCCGGAGCCATCAGCGAGGTGAGCCGCCCCCCACACCCCCACCCCCACACCGCCTGGGGGACCCCGCGCCCGCCGGCCCGCTGCCCGGAGCCATCAGCGAGGTGAGCCGCCCCCCACACCCCCACCCCCACACCGCCTGGGGGACCCCGCGCCCGCCGGCCCGCTGCCCGGAGCCATCAGCGAGGTGAGCCGCGCATCCCCCCCCCCCACCCCCCACTCCGCCAGTACCGCCACACTTGTCGTGTGCAGGCGCTGTCACTGGTGGGCTACAGCGGCCCGCCGCGCGGCCCGGGCGCGCGCATCCTGTCGCTGGACGGCGGCGGCATCCGCGGGCTGGTGGCCATCGAGCTGCTGCGCGAGCTGGAGCGGCTGGCCGGCGCGCCCGTCACGCAGCTCTTCGACTACATCATCGGCGTCAGCACCGGCGCCATCATCGCCGCCGTCATCGGTCGGTGCCCGCCCTACACGTGTCCCGCGTGCTATACGTACAGTGTTGATAATGTGCGGTGTCCGCAGGCAGCGGCGCGGGCTCGCTGGAGACGGCCGCCCACATGTACCACACGCTCTCCAAGGAGATGTTCGGGAACACATCGCTCATTGGAGGTACACAGACCACACATCTCACATGCGCACATATTGACACTTACACTTGAAGTATACACATAAAACCTAATACTATATGCCTTAACATTAGATATTATAATTTCATATTTATTGCAAACAAAACATTGTAGTTGTTGAAAAAATCGGGAGTGGTTTGAGGTTAGACATCTACTTAGTTTGAATGTCATAAAAGGGGGGGGGGGGGTATGGAGTGAAGTACAGTACAATAGGTTGGTACGGTGCGTGTTGTGTGCAGGCACGTCGCGGCTGGTGTGGACGCACTCGTACTACGACACGGCGGCCTGGGAGCGGATGCTGCGCGACCACCTCGGGGACATCACGCTCACCCAGTGCAACCGGTACCACGTGCCCAAGGTACGCCCCGGGCGTGTAGTGCGTGCAGCCCCGGGCGGTGGAGTAGTGTAGTGTGTGTGCGCAGCTGGCGCTGGTGTCGTGCGTGGTGTCGGGCGGGGCGCGGCCGTCGCCCTTCGTGTTCCGCAGCTACGCCCCGGGCGGGCGCCAGTGCGGGTCGTACCCGGGCACGTCCGCCGCGCGCGTGTGGGAGGCCGTGCGGGCCTCGGCCGCCGCGCCCACATACTTCGACGAGTTCCGCCTCGACGGACAACTCCATCAGGTGACGAACCCATTCTATTGTTGCTTTTATACTGTATGTACTATACTATTTCAGCAAACTTTCACGTTACGAAACCGTTTCGCAGGCAACATCTATTATGGATCGTTCTGTGTTTTTAATTCATTCCCAACGTTATTTACCAAGTCAGTAGCTCAATTGCCACATCAAACTGTAGTGCATTCAGTGACAATTTCAACAGTGCTATTGGATTTCGAATCCCTTTCAATATCAGTGAGTTATAACAAAAATAGTTTCTCAAAATGGCTATTATATCAGTGTAAGCGTGACTCAGTTAGCATCGAGTTGAGTTTTAACACCTCCACTGCACAGTGACTACACAGCCGCTTGAAGCACAGTGCGACCCTTCCGGTATTCTGAACTTTAGTATCGCTATAAGCTGCATACAGCGCTTCAGAGTGCAATCGTCACGAAGATTGAATGTTATCGGGTATTACGCGCTGCATCGCTTGTGACTGATTAGAATTTGTTAGACTGTTTGATGACTTTCATACATACTGTGCGTTGCTTTATCTAATAATATAACGCTGCAGCGCTGAGTCGTACCCGTTACCGACAGACTTCAATCCGCTTCCAACTTCACATTACATCGCATCATACGGCTTTCTACTATCTACCTGCTTATATAATAATTTAAACTTTATACAATATGAACTGCTTAGCCTGTGATAAATCAGTGCGTACTGATGATCATTTAAAATGTACTGCATGCAAGGGTATTTATCATTACAAATGCTTGAATATGTCTACTTCTTATTACAAAGAACACCTTATTGACCTCAAGCGTTCGTGGAAATGTCATTCTTGTACAAATATTACTAGCCGCAAAGATGATAATAAACCTGCCTGTAAACAATTTGACACACATAAGCCTTTGAATTCTGGCAAGGATAAACAAGACGGTAGCACTACACTGTCACCTACCAAAAAACAAAATACCGGTTCAGAAGATACTCCGCCGTCTTACTCAGGCTCCAGTGCTATTACCCTTGAGCAGTTCAGTCAACTCTTAGATGCTAAGCTGGACAACATACGATCTGCCATCAGGGATGACCTAAACTCGGCAATTAAGAAATTAAAAGAAGAATTCACGGAAACTACTGATTTCTTGGCGTTAGAACAGAGTGATCTTAAAAAAGATTTAACTTCAGCAAATAATAGAATCGAATCACTTGTGGCGGAAAAAGCAAAATTGGTCGCTGATGTATCACGGTTAAATCAACGAATGATTTCGATCGAGAAGGTATCCAGGTGTTGCAATGTCGAAATACAGCAGGTGCCAGAAAAAAATACGGAGAATTTATTGACAGTTCTGAAAAAAATATGTGAAGCAATCAAATCGCCATTAAATGAAAATGAAATATGTTCAGTACGCAGGGTAGCCAAGATGAACCAGCACTCCAATCGACCGCGTAATATACTCGTTACCCTACCATCGGAAAGGCATCGTGATAACATAATATCCTGTTACAAGCGCTACAATAAGGAGAATAAAACCAATCCCTTGAACTCCGAACAAATAGGTATTAATGGCGAAAGAAGAATAATTTACGTGTCTGAGCACCTTGCTCCCGAAGTAAAAGAGCTACATGCTGCAACTAGAAAAATAGCGAAAGAAAAAGCTTATAATTATGTTTGGATTAAGTTTGGACGTATTTACGTGAGAAAAGATGAACATGCACCTGCTATTCAGATAAAAGACTATTTGACATTAGATAGATTAAAATAGATACATATAAATAAGTAGATATTTTGCACTTACACTTAGCTATAATTTATAATTCTCAATTATGGATATTTACTATCAAAATGTGAATAGAATACGTTCGAAAACTAATTCGGTATATTTTGAAATACTTAAGCATAGTTATGATTTGATCTGTTTTACTGAAACAAATCTTAACTCTGGAGTTTATGATTCGGAATTGTTTGACCCGCGGTACAATGTATATCGTAGGGATAGAGAAAGCTCGCACTCTCAGAAAGCTGAAGGTGGAGGAGTATTGATTGCTATTAAAAAAAAGTATATTGTAATCAGAAGGCCGAATTGGGAGAGTATGTTTGAGGACTTATGGATAACTATTATGTCAGATAATAACCTACCAATATTAAATGTTTGTCTTTGCTACTTGCCACCAGATATTAATATGATTGATTTAAAAAAGTTCTATTCAAGTATTGAAAATATAATTTTAAACGATAAAATACAGGGTGACTTTCTTATACTTGGAGACTTTAACACACCTAATCTTACTTGGCATTTTATGCCCAATGGGTCATGTGTCCCTAGACATAGCTCAGATCCCAAAGCACACATGCTAACCGATAATCTAGCACTGTGTAACCTTATTCAGTTTAATACGGTCCCCAATAAAAACAATCGTTTCCTCGATCTTGTCTTATCTACATTAAATAATATCACTGTATCAGAAACTGACCCACTTTCCCGAATAGACTCATACCATCCTCCTTTGAAAATCATATTAGCAAAAACATTTGAAACTAAAAAACTAAATAATGTAAAAGAAAAGAATTTTAATTATAATAAATGTAACTACGATAAAGTGAAGACTAGTCTTGCTATTATTAATTGGGCAGAGGTGTTCGCGTTTCGTGACGTAAATCTTATGGTCGAAAAGTTTGAACAAATATTATTTGATATTATATCTGCTCATACACCCTACTTTTTAACTGGTTCAGAAAATTTCCCATTTTGGTACACACCGGCTCTTAGGAAATGTTTAAAAGAAAAAAAGAAACATCACCAGCGTTATAAGAAATACCATAACCCACGAGATTATGATACTTTTGCCATGCTCCGTACAAGGTGCAAACAGCTAATTGAGAAGGATTACGCTGCTTTCCTTTCTTCCGTGGAAGAATCACTAAGTACTAATATAAAAACGTTTTGGAAATACATTCACGATAAAAAGGGTAGGAAAGGCGTTCCACAGACAATGCATTTAGGTGAACAGGAGGCTTCTGATGGCCAAAGCATTTGTGAATTGTTCTCCACATACTTCGGCTCTGTATATGAGGACTCACCATATAGTCATTCAGCCCCAAATGTTAATGATTCCGGAACCAGTCACAGTATCTCTCATATTTACCTGACCGAGGAGTTGGTGCAAAATAAGCTGATGCAACTAGATCCAAATAAAAGGCCTGGTCCTGATGGTATTCCTGCTATTTTCTTAAAAACCTGTGCTAAGGAACTCAGCAAACCACTTAGTATGATATTTAATACATCATTAACCACCGGTACATTTCCTGATAAATGGAAACTTGCTTATGTTGTACCAATTCACAAGTCTGGAGATCTTTCAAGCTGTGATAACTATAGACCCATTAGCCTCCTTTCATGTGCTGCAAAGCTTTTTGAGTCGGTGGTATATGATTTTTTATACCACCATGTGACACCATTTATCTCCGATAGTCAACATGGATTTGTGAAGCAGAAGTCCACAATCACTAATTTAATGGAGTACAAACATTATTTATGTAAAGAATTTGGACTACGCGGACAAGTGGACTCAATTTACACAGATTTTCGTAAAGCTTTTGATAAAGTTAACCACCACCTATTGTGTAAGAAATTGGCTTATTATGGTATTCATGGCAATTTATTAACATGGGTCCAGTCCTATCTTAAAAATAGAAGTCAAATAGTTAAAATTCACGGATATAGGTCTAATCCTCTTATCATAAAGTCTGGCGTGCCACAAGGCTCTCATTTAGGTCCATTGTTTTTTATAATTTTCATAAATGATCTCATCAATCAATTATCATGTCCAAATCTATTATATGCTGATGACCTAAAAATATTCAAAGCCATACGCAATAGATCCGACTGCCTACTACTCCAAAAAGATCTCAACATAGTTTCCAATTGGTGTCAAAATAATCACATGTATCTTAATATAGGTAAATGCTTTGTGATATCCTTTACCAACAAAAAATACAAAATTTCCTACTCATATGAAATCAACAATCAAATTCTTGATAGAAAGTCTGTCGCTCGAGACCTAGGCATATATTTTGATGAAACTTTGTCATTCCGTGACCATTATCTTTATATGTCAAATAAAGCTTATAAATTATTAGGATTTATTACCCGAAGCACTGCGGGTTTTAAAAAAACACAAAGTTTATGTATTTTATATAAAAGTCTTGTTAGGAATGTTTTAGAGTATGGGTCGGTAATCTGGTCTCCATGTTATAGTGTTCATTCAAACAAAATAGAAGCCGTTCAGAAAAAATATTTGAAGATTATAAGCTATAGACATGGATTTGGTAGACAACTGACAAATTATGAAGAACGACTTCACAAATTCCATACATCTCCTCTATACATAAGACGCAAACAAGCTGATCTTCTATTCCTACACAAACTGTTTCACCATCAAATAAATTCACCTACCTTACTTAACATGGTAAACATCAATACAAATTACACTTTTCGTAATCCAAAAACTTTTACTCTTAATGTTCATATTAATAATACATCTTATTATAACCCCATTGTAAGGATGTGTCGTACATACAATGAGTTGGTTTCAGTCCATAGGAATCTCGATGTTTTCGATTCTCGTTATCTCTTGTACAAAAAACGTGCTTTTAAGATCTTGAATCCTCAAATCACTCCTCAATCCCTAGCCACGTAGCTTTATTATATTTCACTTATTGCTTTTTTCTGTTTTCGTGTTATAATTCGTTAGTACAATTTATTTTATAAGTTTTGCCTGCCTGTCATGCTGTGTACACATTTTTTTGGGACTCAGTCCAGCTTATAACTGTTTAACTTTTCACCTGTTTGTGTATGACTGTGTTCTGTTTTGTGTGCCTAACAAATAAATAAATAAATAAATAAAATAAAACTAGCGGATGGCGCCCTCGTGTGCCGCGGTTGCCGTGCCCTATAGACACTTGGAATACCAGCGTGGTATAACTCGTGCGTTGTCGCTGAAATTGGTTCTGCAGCTCTTCGAAGTGACTTTTTCCACAGTGGTTGATTGTTTTATTGGTCTCGGTCCGGGCAGTGCATTCCAATTTCCATGCGTCGGCGAAATGTCTATAAAAGAACGAACGACTACCGCAAGTTTGCATTAATTGGCACTATAAATTGCGCAAATAGTAAAGGCCTTATAATTATATTATAAATACTTTTTTTATAAATACTTTTTTTAGTACTAACGCAAGGTATTCCAGACGAGCTGGGATGTGTGCAGTTGTGTGTGTATGAGTGAGGGGGTCCTTCGCGTGTGCAGGACGGGGGTATAATGGTGAACAACCCCACTGGCGTGGGTGTGGTGGAGGCGCGGCTGGTGTTCGGCGCGGAGGGCGTGAGGCGCGGCGTGGTGGTGTCGCTGGGCACGGGCCGCCCCCCCGCGCGCCCCCCCGCCTCCTCCTCCTCCTCCTCCTCCTCCCCCTCCGCCTCCTCCCCCGCCCCCGCGGCCTCGCAGCCCGCCACCTCCTGGAAGGACAAGTTCAACAAGATACTGGAGTCCGCCACTGACACTGAAGGTACATACACTATCTATTCACTCTATTTACCTCTTTACTACAGGCGCCGAAGGTCATCCCGCAGTGAGCTCAATCCGTGCAATGCATTTTTTTCGGTATATCACTAAGGTGACAATCGAACATATGACCCCCCTGACGGTAAGCGGTTAAGCGGGTAGCCGAAGAACACTTGAACACCAAGGTTATCCCTCGTACGTTTCCGAGCCTGCAAAAATGTCTTCACACCTCGAAGAACCCCATGCTTGTACTCCTTTGGTAACATGGCGGGGAACACATTCCACGTGATTGTGTGCAAAACGAAGCTACTTTAAAACCGCACAGTATTTCTGGCAGTACACACACGTGTTTACACGAACAAAATTCGATTTGATTGCGTAATCTTGTTTTATTAGTACGACGCCCTACACGTTCACTCCTCAGTCCGTCCCTGTATTTAACTATGCTGACATCTGGTGGCGAGTGCGGAATTACATTTGACCGCTTCTGGTATTCACCGTACAGTGTCTAGTAGTATGTGTGCAGTATATAGTGATGTCTGTGTGTAGGCGTGCACCTGGTAGTGAACGAGCTGCTTCCGGCCGGGCGGTACTTCCGCTTCAACCCGCCGCTGCTGGCCGACTGCGCCATGGACGAGGTGGACCCGCGCAAGCTGGCCGGTCGGTACTATATACTGTATACTGGACTGGGCTATACTATACTATACTATACTATAGGAGGGCGAGGGCCGTTGGCAGGGGGAGGGGCTCGAGTTACACTACACATTGATTGATAGCAGCTCGGTACTAACTTTTCAAGACTATATGTGTTTTTTTCATACCGCTTATGTGGCAGACAAGTAGTCTGCGTGATGGCAAGCACTCACCGTAGTCTATAGCCGCTTACAACACCAGTGCCGCTAGCAACAACATCCTTGGACGACGTATTCAAAAACGTTACTCTCAAAATATCATTTGTTCATACCAATTTTTAGTTCTACTTTTCACATCGAAGGTGATACGAATACGTAGTCGCAGTTATTCTTGCTAGAGCTACTGGTGTGTGACTCGCGCGTAGCCGACCCTGAGTGGAACTGTATGTATTGCATAGACAGGCTCTTGCCATCAGGAGGAGTTGATGATGTATTGGTGATGTGTAGCGATGGTGGAGGACACGCGCGCCTACATGCGCCGCAACCAGCACAAGCTGTCGTCGGCCGCGGCGGCGCTGCTGCAGCCGCGGCCGCTCGCCGCGCGCGCCGCCGACCTCCTCGCGCGCCGCGCCGCCCTGCTCGGACTGACGCGGCCCTGAACACTACACTACACTACACGTACTAAGGTACCGCTCCACTATTGTTACACGCCTTACCATGCTACCCGACTACGACGAAGCAAAAGGGAGAGATTTCGACCCGTGCTATGTTCAGTACAGCCGCGACGCATTAACCTACCCCAACCCAATACTATAGCATAGAGTGATCGATGACCAACTGTCTCGTGTTGTTCCAGATATTACATTACACGGGAAGTGTCGAGCGATGATCCGTGGTGAGTGACGGCAGCTATTTGGAAATTAAAATTATACACAATATACCTGAGAAACACAATCTATAGGAATGTTTATTCTTAAACCTAAGCCGTGTTTAACTGTGTGGCAATAACTTTTAATCTATCGTCGGAAATAACTAATATGTACAAATGGAGAAACATTTAAATTCAAACTCCCTACTGCAATAACGGACACATTGGAACTACATGTTTGCACATCAGTTCACTAAAGTACTGGTGACTTCTATTTTATTAGTTTACAACTTTACATATTATTTTTATTATCTTCTAAATGATGATCATTTGAACATTTAAGTAATGATCACAACTTAATATTTTTGTGCCGAATGACGTCACATGTACGCCGCAAAAAAAGGCGTTTGCAAACCATATATTGAGCGAAGCTGTGAACATTTTAAATATTACTAAAAGTATATACCTTAGTGAGAAATAATATTTTTCGCGATACTTACTGATGCGAGTAATCGAATACGAACACAGATATATTCCACAGGCCGTTGTGTTCTGTGGTAGTGACCGGCCCTAATGATTTTTTATTATTTTTATTTATTTGTTAGGCACACAAAACAGAACACAGTCATACACAAACAGGTGAAAAGTTAAACAGTTATAAGCTGGACTGAGTCCCAAAAATGTGTACACAGCATGACAGGCAGGCAAAACTTATAAAATAAATTGTACTAACGAATTATAACACTAAAACAGAAAAAAAGCAATAAGTGAAATATAATAAAGCTACGTGGCCAGGGATTGAGGAGTGTTCTGAGGATTCAAAATCTTAAAAGCACGTTTTGTACATATTGTTATTGTAGCGATATGTTAGTAACTTTTGAAGTTCAACCCTCCGTTGTTGCTGATGAGATGTCTATCAATCATAATATCCATACTATGTGTAATATTGTATTATGGTGTTTAGAATGAAGCGAGGCTAAGCCTGTAGGACGTGTAATGTATGTTTCATAAACATTTGCTCGCTCCCTGCATTTGATATTATATACCAATAACTAGTGTTAAGTTGTAAATATAGTATAGAAACTATGTAAGGACAATATTGATACCGGACTTGCAGTCTAAACATACTCTTGGAGTGGGAGTGTGTCCGGCTAACATCGTGTGCACTGCTTAATATATTTGTGATGTTATGAGACTAGATTATATTTGTATGTGATCGAAATACCTGTCTTTCTGTATCTTTACTGAAGTGAACTTCTAAATGATCACCTACAGTCTGTCGAATACATTATCCAGCCGTAGAACATTGCGAGATTGTAAGTCAACTTGTATCATAGCATATAGGATATAGGAGAGGTACACTCGAGTGAACACATTTAAGTGATCATTACATAGCACGATTAACGATTTACCACCTCGTGAGTAAAGGGTAACACACGATACATTTGTTTATTATTAAGCATGCTTGAATGTTGTCGATGATACATTTTAATTTTGTTTTCCACTATATCTAGTCAATGTAGGTAGGTAGTGAGTGATACATAGATATTAGTTGGTTGTTGTTGGTGTCGCTCACATGTCGCGCTCGCGCATAGCTTCTATAGGACTGTGCCAGCCCTCAGACACCTGCGAAGTTAGGGTAATGCGTTATTTATTTGTATTAATATAACAAAGTATTAATTTATCATACTAAATATATGACACTATTTGTATGTTTTATTAAACAAATTTGTCCTTAAAATATATTTCGCAGCCACGAACTGCGATATAACAGCTGGTATTTCGCAGTTTATATGTAGAGTTATGAATATTAAATATTTCTTTTTCGGTAATGTTCGCCCTCGCCCATCTTCCTCGCGGCCGGCCCTGTGCCCAGAGGTCACTGACCCAGCCCTTGATATGGCTTTGTCATTGTTTACAATATAAAGTCTTTAAGTTTTGCCCGTGAATTAGATTTGTCTACTTAGAAAGCTGAAATATGAACGTTTATACATTTGATATTATATTATTGTTAGTTTTTACATTTTTATCAATTAGGTAGGCACTGCGAATGTGATAATAAAACAAATTATTGTAAGTTATGCGTTTTTCTTTACCTCCATTCCTACCCAACTACTCATCGAGATACGTGACACTAATGATGTAAGCAACAAGGCCGAGAACTGTGTAACATGAACATGTAAGTATCAAGTACCGACTACGGTATATTCATAGTAGCATAGTATAAAGAGAGGGGAAGTAGGTTATCTTCTTACAAACGAACCGCGCGCGGCTTAATAATTCATCGATTCCAGACCTGTCTCTGTTCAGATTACCTATTGAACAGGAAAGGTAAGTTAGTCACTTATTCTAGCATAATATAATTTTACTTGATGATGAGATACCTACGTACTTACATATTTTTTGTTTGTATTAGTTTTCTATCACACAGGAAGTAGGTAGGTAGGTAGGCCTAATTTCCTACTAGAATGTGTTAGGTACTTTTGATCTGGCAATTGGTTTGCCGCTATTTCTTTGTTTACGTTTAGTTATGCCGATTTCACAGTATTGTAGGTATAGTAGTTGCCGCTGTTCATGCGGTTGCTAGCGAAGCGCGAACAGCCGCGCCTAATATTTAGCTAAAAGTGACAACTCTAAGACAGCAGGCAATTATATCGCGAATTGGGCCGGAGATAGCCTACTCCCTCTCTTTATACTATGATAGTAGTGCCAGCGTGTTGTATGGATGTGTGTGTGTTGCGCCGTGTACTGAGACGTCACTATGACGCGCCGGCCCACTTTCACTTTAGCATGGTTATACCACGCACTAGCGAACTTAATACTTGATAAAGTTTAATATTCGATTTATAACTTTGCCGGTTTTTTTAGTTAGTGTAGCGAGTGTTAGGGACCGGGAAACAGATAATTATTTTGTTGAAATATATAGATTCTTTAGCCAATATTCTATAAATTATTTGAATTGGATAATGTCTTTTTGTTCATTATTATGTCAAAATGAGTGTCTGCCTATATACATGAAAACTTGAAAAGTATCAAGATTGATAGATTCAACTACAACTAAACCTGCTCATTGACAAGTTCACTTCACAATGCACATAGAACTAAAAGTCAAAGATTAAGTAAATTCATATATTTCGAAAAGATTTCAAATTACAACAGACTTACTACTTACATTGTTTAGGTAATTAGCCCCGTCATTAACATAATTTGAAAGTAATGTCATCGTGTAGGTACAAGAAGAACTCAGCGTTGCGTCGGTCATAGTCATAGGTGCTGTGGTATTTAAAGTAGTGGATTAAAAGTTTGTAATCCAAACCAAATATTCGTAAATAAAATGTCACTGTTTTAGAATAAGTACAGGTCGCGGCACGAAACTCTAGCGCTGAGCGAAACGTGGAGGGGATAGCTGCGCATGGGTACCATCGCGCACGCAATACAAATTAGTAATTTAATTGCTTAGTTAAAAACAGCAAAATAATGTTTTAATGTAAAGTCAAATAGTAAGTCTAGCGGTGAACAAAATGTGGAACTTAACTGCGTATGGGTACTGTCACGCACGCAAATATTACTTCATGTTACCTACAATATAATTTTTAACAAGTTTATGGGGAGTAGAAAAATAAATACACTATCGGATTTGTAAATTTTTATATTAAATACCAAATAATAAAAAAAATTATATTAAGTCCGAATTACATAAGAACCTACTGAAGTTTCTTCTCAGGATAGAAGAAACCTGCGAGTTCGGCAGGGTGTGGACATCAGACACCGCATTCTCCTTTCCGATATCTAGTCCGAATCAGACAATGGTCTTACACCTTCAATAGTATCCCAACAGGGCCTTTTGCTTACTGAGGGCCCCGGCTCAGGGCTGCTTCGGTCGTCGGCACTAACAGCGTCATCGTCATCAGACTCACCAAGGCTATCCTCTGAACTGTCACCATCAACGCGAATGATGAATTCTTCTGTAACCAAATCCACGACATGGTCACTCTTGACATATTGCTCTTCTATGTCCTTTACCTTTTGGCATAACTTTCCCCAATCCCAAGCACCCATCAGCAAAACTTTTTCTTGAATTAGTTCTATACATTTAGCAACACTCCACTTCACATTTTTACTGCCTACATATTGCTTTATGTCAGACCATGCCATTTCGATTGGATTTAGATCTGGGTGGTATGGTGGCAGTCTTAGCACTTGATGTCCTTGCTCTGCTAGTATCCTGTCAATTGAAAATGTTTTAAATCTATCTTTGTTAGCCCGTATTAAATTGTATAGTTGAGGTTTTAGTAGAGTTTCCTCATATTGTATGCCCTTTTCAGTAAGCCAACCCTGCATGTCAGCTTTTTTGGAATTAGAAGTGGGTGCAAGGTCCCATTGTTTATTATGGTATGATGCGTTGTCGACTACCACGACAGAATTAGGCGGTAAGTTCGGCAATAACTGTGTCCTCAGCCATTTTTCGTAGTTGTCGTAGTTCATATTGTCGTGGTAGTCGCCTGATTTCGCACCAGCTTTAAAAGTTAACAGTGCGTTCGGTATGAACCCAGCCTCTGATCCTGCGTGGACAATGACCACCCGCTGTCCTTTGGAGATAGGTTTTTTGAGACCTTTTGTAGTACCATCGGTCCAGGCTTTTGGAGCAGAGTGCGATGAATCTACGTAAGATTCATCTGTATATACGATGGGCCTTCCCTCTTGGCGATATTGTTTTATTTTGCGTAAGTATTCGATACGTAGTAAACGTATATTTGAACTTTCAATCAGTACTTTTCGATTGTTTTCAGTATTTTTCCACCGAAACCCTAAACTCTTAATTATTCGTCGAAGACTTCGTTCTGAGCCTTTGAAATTTATATCTTCCTCTAGCTTCTTTCTCAACTTTCCGACGGTGGGAAGTTCATTATTTGTCCTATGAAAGTTATGTATGCACCTCTTTATTAATCCTTGATCAAAGTTATCAATATCTGTGACCGGTTTTGATCTGGAGCGTTTTTTGCCTGGTGTTCTAAATACTGATAATAAGTCGGAATTATTGGCTTCAGTGGAGATTTTCCTTACCGTTGCTATGGACGTCTTTGTAGATTCAGCTGTCCTTTTCTGAATTTTCTGTAAGTCACTAATTATACTATTTAATTTTATATTTCCCGCCTGAATAACTTCTGCAGTTTGTTTTATTTCACTTATATCTACAGTGCTGCGGTCAGAATCGAGTAAAATACTCGCAGCTTCGCCAATTTCACTTTGAATTTGTTTCAGGGAATTAATGAAATCATTCGATTCCCTTTTCAGAAAACAATGCACGTCAAACACCATTTTCCGTGCCTGTCTTTTCAAAACAGTATTCCTTCTCGGCCTCGGCATTTTCACTGTTTAAAAACTGTTCAAACTTAATCAAACAGTGAATAAACTAACAAACACAACAAACAAATCAACAAAACAAACTTAACAAAAAACAACAACAAAAATTAACGATGACAACAAAACAATTCAGAACGCGACTGTACACTGGAAGTGCGCGGAGCGTCGTATCGGCACGGGGGACGGAGTACGACTGGAGAGCCAATCGGCGCAACGCACGCTCGCCCTTCACCCCTGTACCCCGCCAAGACACCTTATTTTTTACTTCTGCGCAATAACGGTCAGCGCTAGAGTTTCGTGCCGCGACCTATAAGGTATGTTAAAAGGGGGGTATACAGAAAATAAATGTTTTGATTGTTGTGTGTAATATTAATTAATTATTATATTCTAAGTGCTAAAATAAATAAATAAAGATATAACATTGGCGACGAGAAGGTTCGATGGACGCACATACAAAATTATTAATAGAAAAAGGTAAAAAGTCTTGGATACAAACAAAAACAAAAGAAGAACTAATAGCGATTGCAAACGAATTATCGGCTGGATCGGAGAGAGTTTTTGAGGAATCTCATACCCTAGAAGACATCAGATTGTATGTACGCAAATATATTGATAATAAAACAACATTTCAACGACCAACGATGAATAATATAGGTCATTTAGAGGTATTTACAGGCGGGAATTGGAGTGCTTATGCCCAACAGTTTGAATGTTTTGTGCTTATAAATGATATTCCCAAAGAAAAAAAGGTTCCATTGCTCATTACAAAACTTAGTACAAATGTGTATGAAAAATTAATTACATTATGTACGCCTAGATTACCTGTAGAAGAAAGTTATGAAGACATTTTTGAAAAACTAATAAAGTATTATAATCCCGTAAAAAATTATGCTATTCATCAAGCGGAGTTCAGACAAAGGAAACAGAAAGCAAATGAATCTTTAGAATACTATGTGATGGATCTAAAAAGACTATCAAACAACTGCAATTTTAAAAATTTAGATGATGAAATAAAGGAAAGATTATTAAATGGAACATACTGTGATTCCGTGCGCTTTGAACTTTTAAAAGTGGCAGATAAATCATTGGATTGTCTGATTACTCTTGGGAAAACAGTGGAAGCAGCCTACAACTTGACCTTCAACCAGGAGAAACATCAAGAACAATCACAGATGTTCAAGGTAAATGAAAAATTTGTTGCAAGAAATACTACTAATACTGGAATAAAGCAAAATATTCAAAGAAATAAACAAAATATGGCGTGTTTTTGCTGTGGAAAACTGGGTCATCTGAAAACAGAATGTACATTAAGAGAAAAGTTTTGCAGTGAATGTGGAGCAAAAGGTCATATATTCAAAGTGTGTAATAAGAAGCAGTGGAAAAATGTGAACATAGTGAAGAGTGATAATTCAGAGATAATGAATGAAGAAGTATCTAAACACACTACTGGGGAGGTAGAACAGAATAGTGAAGACGCTGAAGCATATGATATTTTCTATTTGAATGGAAATAAAATTCCGTCAGCCACGTTGGAGGTTAATGTAAATGACAAGGTACTAAAGTTTGAAGTTGATACGGGGGCTGATGTGAGTACTATTACCTTATCTAATAAAATTAAATATTTTCCAGATTTAGAAATTAAGCGAAGGAATATTATTTTTTTCACCAACTTTGACCAGTCAACTTCAACACCCTTAGGGATAATTGAAAATTTAAATGTGACATATAAATCTGTAAATGTAAGTAATCAAAGATTATTTATTGTTAAAGATGGACTACCTACAATAATTGGTAAAGATTTGCTTGCTTTATTGCAGTTATGGCCACCAAAGTTTGAACAAAATAGTTTAGAATTAATGTCTAAGGATAAATTAATTACTCATCTTAAACAGGAGTTTCGTGAAATATTTGATACTAAAATAGGGACATATGTAGGAGAGCAAATACATTTATCAATAGAGCCAGGTGTCAAGCCTATATTTATGCCTACAAGAGCTGTTCCATATGCGTTAAAAGATAAGGTTAAAGATGAAATAAATAGATTATTGTTAAATAAGCGTATTGAACCGGTTCAATACTCTGAGTGGGGTACCCCTGTTGTGCCAGTCTTAAAACCAGAACGATCAGTTCGTTTGTGTGGTGATTTTCGAATAACAATAAACAAATATTTGAAAATTGACCATTATCCCCTGCCCACAATTGATAATATTATGATGAAATTACAAGGTAATAATTACTACTGTGAGTTAGACTTGAGAGAGGCTTATTTACAAGCTCCGTTAGATGAAGAATCCCAAAAATTTGTAACAATTGTAACTGAGGAGGGAATTTTCAAATATTTGTATTTACCATTTGGTGTGGCCACAGGGCCAGGTAGTTTTCAAAGACTGATGTCACAAAAACTGGGTGGACTAGATATTGTAATATACATTGATAATATATATGTATATGGAAAAACACTGGCTCAAACATATGAGAAATTAAAACATGTTCTGGAGCGACTGAAGGAGTCTGGATTAAAATTAAAATTAGATAAATGCAAATTTTTTGAAGACAAGTTAGATGTTTTTGGTTTACAGGTAGATAAAACTAGTGTAAAAGTTATACAAAGTAAAATTGAACCATTACTGTCTTTGCCTCCTCCTGAAAATATGAAAATGTTGAAGTCGTTTTTAGGAAAAGTTAATTACTACAACAGATTTTTGCAAAATATGGCAATAATATTAAAGCCTTTGTATGATTGTCTAAGAAAAGAAAAATTTGAGTGGACAGAGGAGTGTGAGAAATCATTCAAAGAAATAAAAAATGCTCTAGCAAATACATCACCACTCTCTCATTTTGATAAAAATTCAACTATTATATTGACTTGTGATTCCGCAGAGAGTGGTGTGGCTGCTATACTATCTATAAAAGATAAAAATAATGTCGTAAAACCAGTAGCATTCGCAAGTAAGAAATTAAACGATACTCAAATTAAATATCCAATTTTAGAGAAAGAAGCATTCGCAATTGTTTTTGGAGTTACTAAATTCTATCAATATTTATTTGGGAAAAAGTTTATATTGCAAACAGACAACGAAGCATTAGCTAAAATATTGGGACCTAAATATGGCATACCGAAAATGGCAGCAAAACGGTTACAATATTGGTCAATATTCTTGAGTGCGTTTAATTATGAAGTTAGTCATATAAAATCGAAAAACAATCCAGCAGATTATTTGTCCAGAGTTATTACAACTGATAATAGTAAAGAAGTAAAAACAGACATAATAATTAACAAATCATTTGAAATAAACATAGTTAATTATATAAATAAATCAGATTTAAAATCTATAAATTGGAGAGTTATTCAAAATGAAACAAATAAAGATAAAATCCTTTGTGATATCCTAAGATTTTGTAGAGATGGATGGCCTGTACAGAATGAGTTAGGAGAACAATATGATACATATTTTACAAAAAAGACTGAAATTACTATTGAAAAAGAATGTGTATTGTGGGGATATAGGGTGATAATACCACAGCATTTAAGAGATGATGTTAAGAATGAACTACATGCTAGTCATTTAGGTATTACACGAATGAAAGAAATATCTAGGTCATATTTTTGGTGGCCAGGCATGGACAAAGAGATAGAAGAAATAACTAATAATTGTATAATTTGTTTGCAAAATCGTAAAAATCCAGAAAAAGTTAAGCTAACTGTCTGGCCTCAATCACCAACGGTATGGCACAGATTACATGCGGATTTTTTGGGGCCGCTATATAATAAAATGTATTTAGTTATTATAGATGCTTATTCTAAATGGCCTGAAGCATTCGTTATGAATAATATAACAGCTCAAAAAACTATACAAGTATTTAAAAGTATTTATGTAAGATATGGATACCCTATTCATTTAGTTACGGACAATGGCCCTACATGGACTAGTGACGAATTTAGATTTTTTTGTAAAACAGTAGGGGTAAAACAAAGCTTTACACCACCATATTATCCAGCCACAAATGGATTGGCTGAGCGCTTTGTAGAATCATTTAAAACACACATAACGAAAATTGTCCAAAGTGGTAAAACCGTAGAATATGCTTGTAACTTATTTCTGTTTGATTATAGAAGTACAGTTCATAAGACGACTGGTCGAAGCCCAGCGAAATTAATGTTAGGCAGAGAGTTGAGATGTCGTTTTTCATTACTGAGACCAAACCCGGCTAGTGATAACATTTATTTTGACCATGTCAAACAGACTGGGGATAGTAAAGATAATTTCAAAATATTCCTAGTTGGTGAGAAAGTAATGGCAAGAGATCACCGAAAAAATTATAATAAATGGTCTTTAGGTAAAATAATTGAGATTTTGGTACCCGGGAACACCTATATGGTAGAAGTAGACGGGCTCACATGGAAGCGACATGCTAACCAGTTACTAAAGTGTGGTCAACAATTACAATAAGTTTAGGAACAATTAGTTAATATGTGTTTTATTTTATTTTTTCACTAAATTAAGTGTTTTTATAATTTGAATATATATATATAATATGTTTGGTTTAAAAGAGAAGAAGCAGTTTTAGTTGTACCTATTTGGTTTGTTATTTAATATAAGATTAAATATCTATATATATTTTTTTCCTATTATAGAGTTATTTTTCATCTTAAAATTTTGATCTTATATTTTTTTAAAGGGAGGGGAGGAGAGTGTGGTATTTAAAGTAGTGGATTAAAAGTTTGTAATCCAAACCAAATATTCGTAAATAAAATGTCACTGTTTTAGAATAAGTAAGGTATGTTAAAAGGGGGGTATACAGAAAATAAATGTTTTGATTGTTGTGTGTAATATTAATTAATTATTATATTCTAAGTGCTAAAATAAATAAATAAAGATATAACAGGTGCCTTGGCCAGCATTCTCGACAAGCTTTCTCCCGTTAGTTGGCCTCAGTCTCAGCTGGCGACTGGCGTCCGGCACTCGAGCCGAGCCCCGACGCACGTACACTAGTGGAACAAAACTACAGTGACAGTACAGTGTTTATTTACTAATAAATTCGTAGTGCAATGGAGTGCATTAAATACTTAGTGGCTTTGGTGAGTATTAACTTAACAATCCATTTAGTTGTACCGTGTAATTGTTTATTGTATACATACCAGATGGTGTTATAGAAGGACAGACCCTATCATATCACTAGGTCTGGGTTACGAAGATAGATCGTTATGCTGACAGGATCAATAGGAATGCCTAAATTAGACGGTTAAGTTATGGCACACACAAATCTCAATATACATACAGCAGTCAAAGCGAAACTAAAGATATACTATAAAATCTATAGATTTAATGTAACTATGCCAAATGCCAATGTTAGCGCATAAGTTATGTATATAGGTATTTTGAGAAAAGCATACATCGTGATTCGTGAAGTTTACAATTAAGTAGGTAGGTATAATACTTTCATTATATTTCGTTGTACGTGAGACAGCAAGAATAGTAATGAAAGTGTTGCTATAAATAGCATTAAATATGATTTCCTAAATGGGTACACTGTCGAATGTTAATCGTAATTCCAATGACTTCAATATTATACTACGAAGAACTGGTAGAATTAAATGTAAAACTGTAAACATAGTGATATAAAAAGAAGCTCGTTCAAAACTCACACCGAAAAAATGGGATTCGGTCTGGGTTGTACGTAGTATATTATCTACTCTGAGGTCTGGGGTTCAAAATATTATCCTTCGCTACTCGCTCATAGATGGAGCTATTTGCCACTTTTAATTTGGAACATACAAGAATATAAAATAGTTGCATTGGCAACATAAATTTCTAAAAATACTAAGAGCACGGTGTAACTGATTGGTGTGACGTCATTCAGGTGGCGCTCCTCCTCTCGCTGGCGGCGACACCGCAGGCCACGGTCCCGCAGCCCCGGGCGCCCAACTTCCAGTATTTCGAAAGGTTACAGATTTTTAAATATCCACATAGGTACCATCTACATCGATCCCGAGACCGCTGGTCTAGTGGTTAGTATACCTGACTGCTACGCTAGAGGTCGCGGGTTCGATTCCCGCCAGGGCAAACATTTATGTGACAAATATGTTTGCCTTGCGTTTGGGTGTTTGGTATGTATTATAAGTATGTATTTACAAAAAAAAAAAAGTATATAAGTATTATATCAGCTACTGGTTCCCATAGTACAAGCTTTGCTTAGTTTGGGGCCAGAAGGCGCTGTGTGATAATGTCCAAGCATTATTATTATTATTATAACCCAAATTATAACCATTACGTCAGAGTAGATAATATACTACGCCATTACCTAGGTGGGCCGCTTGCGTGCTAGCTTACCTACCTAGTATATTATCTTCTCTGCGAATTTTATAACGTGTATAGCCTGTATTTGGACAGCACAGCAAAATGATAAAATACCGGCCAATTAAATCGCTCTAAATTAAAATATATGTACCTAGGTATCCGTGAATAATTATGTTGTGGTCGCTTATGTTGATGTGTTGGTTTGGTGACGAATTGTTGCAGGCCCGCCTACCGCTACCCGTACTACGACGAGAGCGGCAAGGGCAAGCTGCTGTACGGGTACGGCGGGCCCGACCTCTTCCAGTACAAGTCCTACTCGCCGCTGGAGGGCATCCACTAGACCAGACCTACACTATACACTAGCACTAGGACCACAGAACACTCTGGATAGTCATTCGTAACATGAATTGGTTCTCTTCAAAGTAGTTATAAGTAGGTATTGAAGACATGTTGTATACTTTACACAATGTACCTATATTGTACTTGGTTTATGTTATGTAAATTAAATGTTAATATATAATAACTATATTGCTTATTTTAAGTATAACCTTTGTTAGCTCCCCTGTCTGCAGGTGTCATAGCTAGACAGTACTCACTATGCTAGTGCCACATTACTGCCAGCACAGAGTATTCTCCTGTAATAAGGTTGACACTAGTCTGCGTCGTCACAGAATAGGGTATATTATCTACTCTGCGGTATAGGTATGATGGTGACGCGTAAAGGTAATATTTGAGTTTCCTTGTTGTTAAGGGGCGTGCTACTGCCAGCAGTGTGTGTTCACCGCGTGCCGTGTTAGTCTAACTAAAGCTTTGATTATTTATATTTAACAATATATAATCAAAGGTCTAATAGTTATACCTGCAGACGTACACATAGCATGTGATTCGTGTGTGCCCGGCGCGGTGGGTATACTATTGTCAAGATTGCATGCCCCACAGCCCAGCCCCCACATGTCACTACAGGATTACCAATAATATACCTAGTCTAACGTAGCCTTACTATGAACAATACACAGCCGTTGTACTATATGGTCGGACACGCGCGGGTGATGGCACTGATGTTACAAGCTTCTGTAGACTACGGTAACCAACCACAACAACCACTTGTATGCCACCATAGTGGTATCAAAAAGTTATAATTTTATGCATTTTAAATATTTTTTCGGTATAAATTGTTAGCCGCTAATTATAAAGGAAATAGTTCCCCGCGACTTTACCTGCGTTGGAATAAAAATAATTTCTGTATCGTGACGACAGCGCCACTTACAGGGCAGAACCATACATAAGAAAAAATACTTCAAAGCAATTACGAACACACGCACACCGAAATGTAATATATTTATATATGAGTGTGCCTGCGCCTTACTTAACTAAGCAATAATGTTAACAAACCTTGCAAAGTTAGCACTTCAACACTCGTAAAGTGCACTCCATAGTGCATAGCAGACCGGTCCACATGTCCGGCACGATGCTAGTCCAAACAATAATAGTGGCCTCTATAATAATGTGGTGCGACGCCGTGATCGTATACTCAAGTTTCTACGCTCCTCTGTTCGACCGGCGGGTCCTGAACTACAGAGTGGACGCCCCGTTTGACCCGAGCGCCGCGAGGGCGGCCCGGGGGGAGTACGAGCGACGACACGGGGCCCGGGGGGAGAGACTGGTGGCTGCTCTAGGCGACGGACGCGGTGAGACAGACGGTAGCCCAGACAGTAAGGTACATCTATATTTAGATACCAGAACTATTTATATATCAATAATTTGAATCTATGTATATTGAGTATTTACAAGGCTTACAAACACGATAACTATTAATAGCTCAAACTGATTATCAAAGGGTAACATTTGTTTGTACACAGGCAGTGTGGAACTACTGAACCAATTTTGAAATATTTACTAATTAAATTCTTAGTCACATTAAATTACTTGTGACTATCCCTCAGTCATAAGAACTATAATATCTTGATAAAAATAACCTGAATCTAACAAAATTAGAAATGAATCAAATTTGTAAACTAATTATAAAGACTATAATCTATGACTGTCAACTGTGATAATGACTCACTTACCAGGTGTATGGAGAAGTGAAGTTCTACTACACCTAGTCCAGAGCCGGCAGTCCCGCAGCCCACTGATACTGCACCACACCATAGCACATGTACCACTACCACATGGTCACTATACCAAGGTTCAGGATTTGTTCAATAAACACATCATTATTATGTTATCCTTTAATTTAGCCCTTATCCTAGTTTAATATAATACAATCAGACCACAGAAATGTGAATGTTATGCTTCTCATACACATGGTGTATGTACTACTGAGTCTCATCTAGACATAGCAGAGTTCAGTGACCTGCAATTGATGTCTAACAGTTTCAATGAATGTGTATTGCCAGTCATAGGCAGGTTGTACCCTACCATCAATATCACTCGCATATTATTAACATTTCAGTGGGTGAGACGGCTGTGTTATATCCTGCGTTTCTGTGTGCTGATGTAGAGAACATTGTTCCCCCGGATGAATGCATCCCCATACTTGTTCTTGAGCTGTCCGTTCACATACTCCTCGGTCTGCTCCAGCGCTATGTTCATGTACCCGTCCAGGCACGCCAGCACTCCTGGGGATCAAATATATATATATATATATTATTACCACTTTGTTCTCATTAAAACTACTGACACTCATTAAACGAAAATTATATTAGGTACATCACTTTAATTAAATGTGTCTCAGCTCAAACTCATTATAATTTTATTATCGGGTTAAAAACTTCTAGTTCTACTATTAGAAGATGTATTATATCTTTTCAATAGGCCGTGTAACCTAACCTATAAATACACTACACGGATATGAAGCCAATTTATTTACGTTAAAATCGTACACCATAAGAAGAACGCATGATAAACATAGGATTTAAGAGAGTATTGCTAGCCGTAAGCGATTGTTTGCACAAACAGAGCATTGTTTACCTCTGTAATCGACTCCGCTGTTTAACTTCACTACCACGGGGCGGCCGTGGATCTGTTGAATGAATGACGACAGCGCTTCTTTACGGCTCATCTTGTATTATCGCTTTGTAGATAACTAGATCTTTATTCAATTACAATTAGCGCAAGATTCGCAAGTAAAGTTACAATGGTTACAATTCAATTTTCGGTAAACAACACGACCGGTACGTAATTTTGAACTGTCTTTATGTACTGTCGGTAGACTGTCACTGATAACTGACTGACAACAGTGACAACGTCAACTGTCTTCTTCTTCTTCCTAACTATGGCAATAAATTCTCTTCAAGGACTATTTTTGCCAGCGTCGAGCTTAAAATAATAATCGAGTTTCATAATATTATGTTGAATCAAAATGCCAGGTGTCATGAATTCTAAATGCTTATGCTTATTGAAGTTTCTGGAGACAATGCACGGCAGTAGAAGATCGTAACAGGCCAGAGTTGAACTAAATCACTAAATGAAACTTTACTGCACTTAATGACACCGAAAATCCTCACTAATGAGCACTGTAACACAATTAACGAGACACTCAACCACTCTGCCTGATTGCCGCCAAATACTCTTAGGACAACTGTTTTGTGAGTGTCTCGTCATTTCGTTTTGACTTGTTTATGCACTATGAAGCTTCGTTCAAGTATCCCGTCCACATATTAATTATCATTCCGTGGCGACGCCCTTAGAAGGCAAGGGTTGCTTTGAAGTCATGTATTATTAAGATTAAAAAACAAAGCTTAAGGAAAGATGTTACTCATCAAAAACTATGTATATTTTCAGTAATTTATTAGGTAATAAGTAACTTTATACAATAGATAAATGTAAGAACTAAGAGTCGTGGTGCGGCGGCTAGGTGTCTAGGTGTCTACGTGTCTAGGTTCGGTCGCGGGGCTCGAGCGCGGTCCAGATGAACCCGTCGTAGTTGTTGAGCTCGGGCTCGGTGAGCGGGTAGGGGCTGTTGCTGGCCTTGTAGTAGTCCGAGGGCGCGTGCATCACCCACTCCATCACCTCCAGCCGCCGCGGCAGCTCCTCCTCCGGACCTGGACATACACACCTTCACATTCATCCATACTGATGTTAAATGTCATTTACAATTTATGGATGTAAAAGAAGCTAAAGACTGGTGTACTAGTCAAGAGTGTAATAGCGCTTTATACTCTCTGCCTTCTCTGACTTGGCATGATATTTATACAAAACTGTGCTATTATAGGTAGTTAATAAAAAGAAAGTCAAAATGTTTCTTACCTCCTTCATTTTTACATAATAAAACATGACCCAGATATAAGATGCAAATGATATGCGGTCCTCACCAATAATGTAAGTGGCAGGGTCGAAGCACTTCTCAGGCGGGGGGCTGGCCTTGGTAGGCAGCAGCCATGTGACCACAGCACTCTTCTCACAGTACTGGTCTGTGAGGAAGCCCCGGATCTGTGCATAGTATGTACCACCTTCTATGTCCTGCATTGACACTATGTCTCCTACTTGCATGTAGTTGCCCTGAAAATACCAGATTAAAGTTATTTATCAGTTTAGCACAATTTATTGGGAAATGTTTTAGCTTCTCTGGAAAATGTAATAAGGTCCTTTTTTTAAAATAATTTTTGAAAACAAAAATATCTTGGTGAGTGAGATAGACTAGTATCTTTCGGTACCCCTGAATCCTTATGTTACAAGCATACATAGGTGACCACTTATCATAGTATCTCACCAATCACTAGTTTAGTCTTCCAGTTCAATATGTAGTAACCATTTTCCATTTGAATTTAAGAACAGTTAAAAATGTATTTGCAAATCAACAGACTGTGCCTACATTGTGTATGTGTTGGAAATTCTTTCTATTCAAAATATTTATTAGCAGGTGCCTATTTTGTGAAGTCCCAGGGTCTGCAACTGAAGATGCCTTCCTTTCGGCTCTGCATATTGGCTTGATACCTTATAGAATATAGAGTCGCTGGTGACGACAGTGGCTGTAGCAGTGGGCGCTTTGAGTGGCTGTCTCTTGAAGAGGGTCCTGCGTCCCCGGGCGCGCGGCGCGGCGACGCGCGGGGCGGGCGCGGCGCGCGTCTTGAAGCGCGTCGAGCGCGTGCTCTTGCGGGTGCCGCGGCCCGTCGCGCGCGCCGGCGTCTCCCCTTCACACTTGCTGTAAAGTTAAAACAAACTCATGCACAAAAAGGTGTACAACAGAAATTGCAATATAATTTGTGCCTACCCCGTGAGCTGAACCCCTCCCGTAATAATATCTCTAGAACATCGAAATGGACCTTGGATATCGTTGCCCGGATATGTATGTGCTTTGTATGTTGCTATAATGAGCACAAACCTGCCGTTCTTCTCGTCTTCCTTATCATCCTTCTTGTCCTCCGCCTCGGACTTTACGGCGACACTATCGGCTTCCTTTATAGTTGTGTTCGCGAGGTGACACTCGTTGCATATCTGTCCGTTCTCCGCGCTCCGCCACAGCAAGGAGTCGTTGCTGCCGCATTGCACACACGTCGGCTTCGGCATTATTAACACATACAAGCCGATAATATATTATGTCTTTATTGAAAGTAACCAACTCCCAATCATCAAAACAAACAAATTACAATGCTATCGGTATTTTTATTTATTTTGACATGACTGACTGACGGAAGATGGAAGGACAACAGTGACAGTTGATTTTCATGATTTGACGGACGTTTGACGGTAAACTCCATAGATAAAGTGTAGCGACAAAAATCCTAGGTCTGTGCTAAACTCTGACGGTTGAAGTCCGATCGATAAATATGTAAAAAAAAATGTTGCTGCTTCAACATTTCTATAAAATTCTCCGACAACTATATTATGTAAGTATTACATTCATTTTACGTAAGCACAAACAAGATTCAAGGTATCCTATTAATCATTTGAATAAAAAATTAAAACATTTAGTAATTGTATAGTCATTTCAGTGTGGCGTTGAAATATAATAATATTATGTAAAATGTAATTCTTAGACGGTATATAAGGTACTCTCCATTGCAGCGCTGTCTATCGGCGAATAGGTAGAACTACATTGTAATAATTTTGGATAGGTTTATAGTACTCAAAGATAGTTTTGCTATTGCTTTCTAGATGGCAGTAGAAGTCCTTAAATTGTATAGTGGTTCAATTAAAAATTTTCAACACTACGTACTACATGCTCCGGGCACTTGGTAGTCTTGCTATATACAGCTAGTTACACTTGGTAACATACGCAAGTATACTTACCTAATTAATACTAAAGAAAACTGTACCATTTTTAGTAGGTTTTAATATAATTGTTCACGCTCGTAGTTTTAAGTTTACTCGTTTTGTCCGAGAGATGTCGCCACACGTCATTTACATCGCACCATTGTTTCATTCCATCTATTTACTATGTCAAAGACCATACTACAATACATTTTCTCTGTTATTTCTGATTATACGTCACCATAGCAACGCTGTTGTCTTTTATACAAAGCACAGTAGAAACCTTGACCTATCAGAACTCCGTCGTCGTAAAAGTCTGTATATTGGTCCTAAGCAGCCGGATCGGATTTCGGCAAGGGTACAGAGGAGCATATTTTTCGGTGACACCACCCGGTGTCACAGCCCCCCCGCACCCAGGAGCAGTGGATTGCTGTTCATAAGGTGCGCGTAGTTCAGCTACCCTGGTGGGTACGTGAAGACGTCCAGCAGCGGTCAGCAGGCGACCGGCAGAGCGACGGTCGCAAGGAAAGCGCACAAGGCGAAGCGGGGAGAGGAGGAAACCAAGCAACCAATCAGGAAATATAGTGTAGTGTGTGTGAGTGAGAAGTGAAAAGCGTGAGTACATTTGAAATATTACAATAGAAGAAAAGCTAATCAAATTTGAACTTTATAACAATAAGAAATTTAACTTAGAAAAATTCAAGAATTTTGTTGTTTGGACTTTAAGAGTTAGTAGAGTTGATTTTGGACTTAAAATAGTTTAAGAAAAAGTGATCCGACGGGGAATCCATGCCCGATTTTCCCCAGAATTTAATGTACAAAAACACTTAGAAAATTTTACAGAATTTTCAAGAAATGTCAAAATTTCAAAAATAGTTTGCATTACATACCTTAACTTTTTCATTTTATTCTTTGAGTTTGATTGTGTCAAATACTTGTCAAATCTTGGCACTTTAAACTATTTGGTTTAGTCTATGATTTCCTTTGGCAATATTGATAACGTTTTGATTTTAAAATTTAATAAAAACTATTTGGATTTTAACTACATTTAATTTGTTTATTTTGAAATTTGAATTTGTATAATATTTCACAATGCAGTCTCGATTAAAGGCACAAGATGATATTAAAAGTCGAATTTCAAATGCTAAAACTAATTTTGGTAAATCGCCTAAAGATAGGATAACATTGCAATATCTTGAAACCAGGTTGGATATTTTGGAAGATTTGTGGTCTAAATTCAATGCAAATCACGATGATATTGTTAAAACCGCTGATAAAACTTTTGATTCTGCTTCATATTTAAATATGTACGAAGATGTTGAAGAAAGCTACGTTGAGTATAAGTCTGCTTTAAAGTTAGGTATAGCCGGTTTCAAAATAGTGCAACGATCAAGTAATAAGTCTGATACCAACGGATCCAAATCTACATTTGTAAAATTACCTAAGATTGTCATACCAACATTTACCGGGAAGAACACAGAGTGGCCAACATTTAGAGATTTGTTCACTTCGCTGGTACACAATAACGACTCTTTAGATGAGGTTCAAAAGCTTCACTACCTCAAAGGTTATTTGTGAGGAGAAGCTGAGCAGTTAATTAGGCACATACCCATTACTGATTTAACTTATTGTCAATGTTGGTCTCAATTAATAAGGAGGTATGATAATAAAAAATACTTAACTAATTGTACTCTCAAGCGTTTGTTTGGTCAGCGACGGTTAAATGTGGAGTCAGCTCAGGCGTTGAAAGAGTTGTTGTACACTACCACGGATTGCTTAAACTCTTTAAGTAATTTGAATATTAATGTAACCACGTGGGATGTTATTATAATCCATATTTTGAGCGACAAGCTAGACCAAGATACCCGCAAACAGTGGGAGTTAAATATTTCTGCTGATAGTTCTACTGAGTTGCCTACATTTAAACAGCTTTCCGAATTTATAGAAGGTAGATTCAGAGTCCTAGAATGCTTAGATTATAAAAAACCTTATATCTCACATACTCACACTTACCAACCAAAGGTCATGATGGCCACGAATTTCCAATGTGAATTTTGTTCAGGAGATCACAAACTGTGCTTCTGCAAAGAGTTTGCCAAGGAGAATTACGACAAACGTCATGAATTTGTGACAAATAGTAAAGTTTGTTATAATTGTCTCGGTCGTAATCATTCAGTTAAATCCTGCAGAAATTTCACATCATGCCGAATTTGTAGAAAGCGACACCATTCGCTTCTGCATCCGAATGAAACCACAGACCAGATGACAACGGAGAATAGAGAGCAAGATACACAAACCACTTCTGCAGTATCGCCGATTGTGTCCTGTTTATCGACAGGGAAGGTCATTAGGCAAGTTTTATTAGCCACAGCGCTGATAAAGGCTGAGTCTAATATCGGTGAGCAGCAAGTCATTCGAGCCTTAATAGATCAAGGCTCCCAAGCAACTTTCGTAACAGAAGCTACAGTCCATTTACTAAAATTGAAGAAGAAACCTATGAAGGGATCCATATCGGGGTTAGGTGGCAATCAGGCATCGGTAACCACAAATAGTGTGGTAGGATTAAAATTGCAATCGATGGCTGATCCTAGTTTCAAAATGCATTTAAAGGCATACGTGCTGAAAAATATCACCGCCTATCTTCCTGCTAAAAAAGTAGCAAACATGGATTGGATTGACTTACAATCAATTCAATTAGCTGATCCTGAATTCAGATCACCCAATAAAATAGATGTTTTGTTGGGAGCGGATGTATACAGCCAGATTATAAAGGAAGGAGTGATGAAAGGACCTTCGGGAACTCCCATCGCACAATGCACCACTTTAGGGTGGATCCTGTCTGGTCTCGTAGAATGTGAAAACACTTATAATTCAGCATCTGTAACAGTTTTACATGCACAAGTAAGAGAAGATGAAATTCCACAACAGTTTAGGGAATTAGAAAATATTGAAGATTCAAAGAGAATACTTACAGTTGAAGAACCAAAATACGAAGATATATTTGCAGCAACAACTCGTAGAAATGAAAGTAGGTATGCTGTAGAACTGCCGTTGCGAGAAGAACAAACAACCTGTACTAATGGGAATTCTCGAGACATTGCTGTAAAGAGGTTGAAGAGCTTAGGGAATAAAAGCAAAGATAGTGAAGGTAAGGAAATAAAGATAGCTGAAAAAAGAAAGCTCAAAATAACTGAACTTACCTGGGACCGAAGAGATGATGACAGTTTATTGTACTCCACTCTGCAATCTGATTTGCTTTCCACCAAACCTGCAACTAAAGGAATAATATTATCAGAGATTGCTCGCTTCTATGATCCTTTGGATTGGATAGCACCAACTGATATATTAAGGGAAATGCGCGAATATAAATTATGGTGGTTTGGTATAGCATGGGATGATCAAGCTTCAGAAGAACTAATAAAAGAATGTCAGACTTACCGAGATAAGTTGCAAAACCTCAGTGATTACCCCACTCGTTGGAAAATGTATGTCATCAATCGTGTATCTGTAATGTTGACTTATTTCAGTTCTTCTCAATGGCATTATATTAAATCTAAGGAGAATACAGCAGATTGCGCATCACGAGGAGTACAACCATCTGAGTTTAACAATAATCAGATATGGTTCGCTGGTCTGCAGTACCTGAAAGAAAAGGAAATGAATTATGAAAGGAAAACGGATAATTACAAAAGGTTCTATACTTACCTGGAAGAGGAGAAATCCACTAATCCTCATGTTCGTTCTATTGTAGTCTCACCTTCACTCAATATCTTATCATTAACCAACCTACTTAGAGTAGTGACTTTCTGTGAACTATTACCTGTTAGAAGAAGCGATGAAAAACAGACTTACCTGAAAAAATAAGAATTAGAAGCAACTTTATATTATTTAATTCGGGAATGTCAAGAAAAAGAATTCAAAGAAGAATTTAAGCAAATACAGAGTTGGAACCGCGCAGTTCGGGACCATTTTGGTTCCAACGTGTGGGGATGAATTCCCCGCCGGTGGCGAGAAGTGCAATGGTAAAATGTTGTCGTGGGCATCATGTCAAACAATTCCTCGGAACACTGTCCGTTATACAAGCGGTAGAACACACACAGGGAGGCAAAATCTCTCCTAAGACTTAGTGGTTCTAAGCCGCTTGAGAGCTTGGGATCGTCGACAATCTAACTCTCTGTATTTTTAATATTGGCTATAACATAATCTTAATATATAAAATTCTCGTGTCACAGTTTTCGTTGCCATACTCCTCCGAAACGGCTTGACCGATTTTGATGACATTTTTTGTGCTTATCCGCTATCTATGAGAATCGGCCAACATCTATTTTTCATCCCCCTAAATGTTAGGGGTAGTCCACCCTTAATTTTATTTTTTTATTTTTTAGACCCATTTCAAAAATTCTTTCACCGTTAGAAAGCTACATAATCACTGAGTAACATAGGCTATATATTATACTAGCTTCCCGCCCTGGCTTCGCTCGGGTAGACAAAATATTTGATATAAAAGTCTACCCGTGCGAAGCCGGGGCGGGCCGCTAGTTAATATATACAATGAATTAATATTATAGTGTAATGTGTTTATTAAAATTGTGTAATGTTCGAATACAATAAAGCTAATCGTTCGACCATTTCTTCTTGTAAACTTAAAAGTATAAGTATAAAAGCCAGTCTATTCTTATCCAGAGTGTTCCTTTAATTTAATTTATATGCGTATCAAAAGCAGAAGGGGAGGCATTCGCCCAGCAGTGGGAAGCAATAGGCTAGATTAAATTAGAAGATGTGTCCCACTACGCTGGATTTTTGCAATGTCAGTCGATTTGTTTATGTTTTTTTTTTATACCATTTATGTGGCACACAAGCATACGGCCCACCTAATGGTAAGCAATCACCGTAGCCTATAGCCGCTAGCAATACCAGGGGTATCACTAACGAGAGAGGAGTCGCTCTGCTAGCAGCATTACTACTAGCCCAGAGTAGCCTCGTGGAGCACTGGCAACCTTACTCACCGCAGAAACACAACACTACATCAAAGTAGTGTTATTTCACTGCGGTCTTCTTTAAGATGGAGGTACAGTCCCCAGTTGGGTGGCTCCAATATTAATGGGAAAACCAAAGTGAGATCCCAATTTGCACTACCTCTCTTATGAGAGGACTTGACCGAAAAAAAGCACAAGGCCACCACGGCTAGTTAATGTTTTTATTTGTTGCGCGGTACTCTGATTACTTTTCCAAAATAAATTAAGCCCGATTTACGCCTTATAACAAAAGCTACTTGCCAGTGTAAGCCCTGTTCAAATCCGTTCAGCCGTTCGTATTTTGTTAAGAATTTCATGGGATTTTTATTTGTCGTGCGGGACCCTATTTATTATTCCACAATACAAGTAACGCCCAGTAAAATCTGCTATCTGCCAGTGAAATTCCCGCTAAAATCGGTTCAGCCGTTTCAGAGATTACCCGTAACATACAGACAAACAGACGGACAGTTTTTTTTTATCAGTAGCGTGTTCCGTCGTATGCATTTAGTAAAAAGCTGTTATTTTGACATTACATGGGTAATCGCGTGTCTAATCACAGTGGCTCCTTCAACCAAGATTATTTAAACTGAGTAGTAATTTTCGTTTACGAGACTATGAAATCTGTCTTTTATCAATCAAGGTAACACGTAATACACCATTTGAATTTACGGCACTTATAGCCAGAGTGCATGGTCATGTCAATTCCACGAAGCCCAAATGCGGCTCGGTTACATTTGTTTTATAAGAGAGTTCCAGCAGTTTCCGTCTGGCTTCAACATCAGTTCATTGGGTGACCGTAAACACCACTAAAGCCACCGGAAATCTTCCGGCTTCATCATTAGTTCATTGGAACTATCGTAAACACCACTGAAAAGTCACGGCGAAGCAAAATACGTAATTTTGCTTACTTGGATGACATATGTTTTCAAATTTCAAATAAGGGTCACCAGGTACTCCAGATCTTCGATTATCCTAGTTTTTATAGTTTTCCCTTTATGTGGCCATAAAACCCTAACTCTGTACCAAATTTCAGCTCTCTGAGTTTATGGGAAGTACTAGTTCTATTTTGATGATCATGAGTGAGTGTGTGTCATAAATGCGAAACTTTGCTTTCGCTTAACTTCGGAACTAAATGACCTATAGACTTGAAATTTTTAATTTTAAGTATGATTTTATAGCTTACTGGATGACGAAAATTTCTATGTTCTGGTCTTATCCAGAGGTTCTCAAATAGGGGCCTGAAAATGCGGCGAAATGGTTCGGGTAAAGGATGGTATGGCAGTGTTTGCTTCGCGCTCGACTCGGCGGGGGCACTCCCGTGCCCCCCGATACTACAATACACTCTCTCTGTTATTTCTGATTATACGTCACCATAGCAACGCTGTTGTCTTTTAATCAAAGCACAGTAGAAACCTTGACCTATTATCTATCTATCTATTATCTATCTTATCCGTCGTCGTAAAAGTCTGTATATCAATTAAGTATTTACTAATTTCTGAAAGATCCTTGAATGTGTAGCCAGAGCTGATGTGACAGTCTCTTGAAATAGTTCTCACTCATCGCAGACATGACCAGTCCCAATATGAAACATGATGGGCCCATGGTAATTCTTCTGTCTGTCAATTTTAAACAGAGAAACATTATCAGTTTATTGGCACCGAACTTATATATGTATATATAAGTCTCAAATCAAACCCAACATCGCGCAGCATTTTAAGGAAATTATGAAAAATACTAACAAGGAATGTTAAAAACTTTAT
This sequence comes from Falcaria lacertinaria, assembly GCA_951449985.1. Taxonomy (NCBI): domain Eukaryota; kingdom Metazoa; phylum Arthropoda; class Insecta; order Lepidoptera; family Drepanidae; genus Falcaria; species Falcaria lacertinaria. The sequence goes on along the minus strand of OX602132.1, from coordinate 7,037,523 downwards.
GAGCTCGGGAAGTTATGAAAATTTAAGCATTCTTTGACGAGATAACGATGCACGAAGCTCGAGCGACACAACGCGAGGACAATTAAAAGTTGTGCGCAGCTTACAGTGAGGAGCCACTCGGAGCCCGGGCATTACTGCGCTCAACTTACAGTGTGGAGCCACTCGGAGCCCGGGCATTACTGCGCTCAACTTACAGTGTGGAGCCACTCGGAGCCCGGGCATTACTGCGCTCAACTTACAGTGTGGAGCTACTCGGAGCCCGGGCATTACTGCGCTCAGCTTACAGTGTGGAGCCACTCGGAGCCCGGGCATTACTGCGCTCAACTTACAGTGTGGAGCCACTCGGAGCCCGGGCATTACTGCGCTCAACTTACAGTGTGGAGCCACTCGGAGCCCGGGCATTACTGCGCTCAACTTACAGTGTGGAGCCACTCGGAGCCCGGGCATTACTGCGCTCAACTTTTAATGAACAACATACATTATATTTATAATGAGGTACCGTCTTCTAAGGTAGCGCCTGATGTCAACATGTGGAATGAGCTCCCCGCCGTGGTTTTCCCAAAGCAGTACAGCATGGGGTTCTTCAAGAAGGGTGTGAAGAGGTTTCTGAAGGGTCGGCAACGCGCGAGTGATACCCCTGGTGTTTCAGGCGTCCATAGGCTGCGGTGGTTATATATTTGTATGGTATTTCTACTATTTATATATTTGTATGGTATTCGTTTCATTAATCTGCGTAAAACGTAGTGATCAAGCGATCCAAATTACTATCTGACTTTCGTCAGACTTAGAAATCTCCCTTCAACACTGAAATGAAGATTAACATTTCTGAAATTACTTAAAAAGATAATGAATAAATATATTTTATGTTAATAAATAACAGTGTTGGTAGCTGTTGGCCCAAGTAAGATGTGTTCATCGAGACCGCTGTCTCAAGGACCTTAGCTTCGTGTTTCACTCGGCGTGTAATCCTCTGGACTGCTTCCTGTCAGTGAGGGACTAACAATATGTAGATGGTGCGATGCATACCGGGCGTGATTACTGCAGTGCAGGCTTCCGTATTATACCATTGTTTTGGGATTACACCAGCATCTTCTTACCATGATAATTGAAGGATATGACCCTCCTAGTCGCCTGACAGTAGACCAACACACATTGTTAATGAGGACTGCATGGCATTGTGTCCGTAATCCTTTTGGTTCAACTTACAACTAGCTAGCAGCCGAGTACTGAAATGACATTCAATGTTTGAAGGGCCACGTAACTGTTTGAAGCGTCGTCAAAATAATATTTCGGATGTGCAATCGCAGACCACTCGACATTAATGTGGCATCAGATTTGACTGGCGTTTCATTATTCGGTCATAAAAAACAGTCTAGTGGCACCTGACTGCTACGCTACGTGTCGTGGGTTCGATTCCCGTATTTAACAATAATGTGATGATCATAAAAATTTCTTTGTGCTGCCAGTCTAGGTGTTATTTATAAAAGAAAAAGTTTATTTACATATTCTACGGCTATAATTACTTTCTATCAGCTTCATAGTACAGGCTTCGCTTAGTTTGGGGCCGATGGTGCTGTGTGATGATGACCAAGCATTATACCAGTTCATGCTAGGCGTACTTTGTGTAGAGTTGGAATATTCATAATCTTCATTTATTAACTATTATGTATTTGGGAAACATACAATTAAAAAAAAGTATCTAAATCTAATGTCAAGAGGAGTTTTAAGACAAAATATATCAGCTAAGTTGTGCTCGGTGTATGGTATATGTACATGATAACATCTATACTATCCATGGAGTGGAATCCTTCAGACCCACATTGCCTGGCGGCGCCTGACCGTGAGGACACTGAGAGCCTTATTCGAACGAAGTAGCAAACTAATATTGTAAATACGAAAGTAACTCTGTTTGTTTGTTACCTTTAGCCGACTAAACGGCTGAACGGATCGTAATGAAATTTGCCGAGGAGATAAATTATATCCTGGGGAAGCACATAGGCTTTTCGTCTTTAAACAAATGCAGACGCAGTCGCGAGTAACAGCTAGTTCCGTATATAAAGACGCAGGGGCCGAGTAAATGAAACGACTGTCACCAGACATAGTGTTGTGGTAATGTTTTATTGTAAACTTGCACAAGTCAGTGAATAAGTTAATTACTATTATCGACTACGGAATGTTGTACTCTTCGCACACCCCCCTCTCGCTCGCACACAGCGCAGTATAAAACTTACACCATAATAGTTTAAAGCCGTTGGTTCTTACATTAAATGCACGCCGGAATTATACATAATGACATTACATAATTACTATCGATGTGGATCATATATGGTTATGTACTCTATTTACACAGTGGTTAAGAGTCGGTGCCTACCATAGCTGGGATGAACGAAAATGTCGACAGCGAAATTTAACTTCAAAATGAAAATGTTTCACTGTAGAGTTTTTTAACATCCTATAATCATGAAATAGTTCACATGACCCTGAATCCAATCCAGCCACACACCTCAGGTTTGGTAGTCACCGGCCCTTATCTGAAGGAGCAACACACAGCCAGTTCTGTTCTCTGGCTGACTTCACACCGAGTCATGGCAAAACATTATATCATTCCTCAACGCGGTCCTATTGGAACGCTGTCCTATTGGAACGTGTTAACATGCACGCGAATACATAATGTACAGGTATATGCACCTTAGGAATGTGCTTATTACAATTATGTGTGTTACATCATTTGAGTCCATTTCGGCAATACCCACTAACGCATCGCTCAGAAGCCACGAGCGATGTTGTCTGTACGTTTGTTTGTACACAAACAATAATAAGGAGCTGTCGTGTAAAGTCCAGCTTTCATAACCTTGGCAATCTGTAGTATCGTCACTCGCCAGGTGAAACATCAAACAAAACATATCTCCAAGTTGTGGTGGAGACCGTGCCTTATATCCGGCGGTGGTCACGCCCCGTGCCTCGCCATTGTCAGCTCTCATTGTCCACACAATAGGTTGAAAGTTCCCTGTCACATGACACTGATGCTATTAAATTAATACAAAACACTGTTTGTCCCTCACTCGTGTTGTTTGTTTAATCCGGGTTACAATACGTATTGTGGCATCAATTATATTAGCCGCTACTTTGACAATTACACAACTTAATTTCAGTACTTTCTGTTTTGACTCAGATAATTAAAGTGTTATTTCAAGAGCAGCATCACATGCGTGGTTTATGTTCACACCGTTGTTGGGAGCCATCAGGGCGCCCATCACTAGTGTCGCGTGTGTCGGGGTCAGTCAGTACCGACATTAGGGCCACTGACGCTCCGGACAGGAATACTGTGTTGCTCCCATAAGGAAATCATTATCGAGTACAATTTTTATCATTAAGAATTTAATGTTTCCTTTAGCGTTACCCGGAGCCACGCCACGGACGTAGAAACTTTTGGAGCACATCTTAATTTTTTAAGTTTATCGTACGGCGCCCCCTACCGCCGGTACTAGATACGGTGGTAGTACAGCATGGTGTAGAGGCGGTGCTAGTTGCAGACGTGTGTCTCCTGTGTGTTGCGGCAGGTGTCGCAGGCGACGCGGCAGCACCAGGTGAAGCGGCAGCGGCACTGCGAGGCCACCTCGCGCCGCGTCGTGCTGTAGCCGCGCCCGCAGCACAGAGACTCGCACCCGTCCTCGCCTGTAATACATACAAACATATATTATACATGGGAATTGGATTTAATTAGATCAAATAATGATGATGATGTCGTCCCTGTGACATATGTTAATGTCAAAATATAGAGTTACTAGCGGCCCGCCCCGGCTTCGCACGGGTACACATTTATCAAATATTTTGTCCACCCGTGCGAAGCCGGGGCGGGCAGCTTTCTAACGGTGAAAGGCTTTTTTATAGATAGAGTGATTGAAGAGGAAGGTTTTTATGTAAAATTCATTTAGGTTTTGTCTAAGCCCGTTCGAAGTGGATAGCACTAATAACTAATAATAATGCATGTGTGGTGACCGGTGGAGGATCGGTTGCAGTGGCGGCCGTGCGTGCCGGGCGCGGCGGCGGCGGCGTCGGGCTCGCAGTACGCCGGGCTCGCCTCCAGGAACACCAGCTCCGAGCGACGCGGCGCGCGCCCCGCTCCCACACCCGCCTTGCCTCTACACACACACACACACATACACATGCAAACCAACATCGGATAGTACTCCTATTGACCAAGTAAGTAGCTCAGTAACGCGCGGGTGATACCCCCAGCGTAGCACGCGTCCACAGGCTACGGTAACTGCTTATAGTTAGGCGGCTGCATGTTTGTTTCTCACCTTAGTAGTAAAAATATATATTAATATGTTGTGCTAGTGTACTGGAAAATAAGTGAGTTTTTCGTTCCTCAGCAGGGGTATAATGATGGTGGACTTATGTTACAGTCAGGTATTTTAGGCCAGACACACTTAATCTTAAATTTGGAAGTTCGGGTTGCCACAGATACAAGTCATCCCCTTAGAGGTGAAAAAATAAAGGAAATATTATATAAACCCTCACATGGCGACCCGGCCAAGATGCCAGGTAAGGGTAGATGAATATAGTTTATTCGGTTGAGGCTGTAATGAGTATGTACCTGCGCAGCACGAGGTGCGGCGAGTGCGCGTGCGGCTGCAGCGTGACGAGGCGCGCGCGCAGGTACTTGTCCCGGAGCGCGGCGGCCGCGGCCGGCAGCGGGGCCAGCGCGCGCCAGCACGTGCGCAGCGCACACGACCCCGACACGCCGTGACACTTGCACTCGCGACGCACCAGGGACCGCACCACCTGACACACACAGCCGCGTCACCACCTGACACACACAGCCGCGTCACCACTGACACACACAGCCGCGTCACCACCTGACACACACAGCCGCGTCACCACTGACACACACAGCCGCGTCACCACCTGACACACACAGCCGCGTCACCACCTGACACACACAGCCGCGTCACCACTGACACACACAGCCGCGTCACCACCTGACACACACAGCCGCGTCACCACTGACACACACAGCCGCGTCACCACCTGACACACACAGCCGCGTCACCACTGACACACACAGCCGCGTCACCACCTGACACACACAGCCGCGTCACCACCTGACACACACAGCCGCGTCACCACTGACACACACAGCCGCGTCACCACCTGACACACACAGCCGCGTCACCACTGACACACACAGCCGCGTCACCACCTGACACACACAGCCGCGTCACCACTGACACACACAGCCGCGTCACCACCTGACACACACAGCCGCGTCACCACCTGACACACACAGCCGCGTCACCACCTGACACACACAGCCGCGTCACCACTGACACACACAGCCGCGTCACCACCTGACACACACAGCCGCGTCACCACTGACACACACAGCCGCGTCACCACCTGACACACACAGCCGCGTCACCACTGACACACACAGCCGCATCACCACTGACACACACAGCCGCGTCACCACTGACACACACAGCCGCGTCACCACCTGACACACACAGCCGCGTCACCACCTGACACACACAGCCGCGTCACCACCTGACACACACAGCCGCGTCACCACCTGACACACACAGCCGCGTCACCACTGACACACACAGCCGCGTCACCACCTGACACACACAGCCGCGTCACCACTGACACACACAGCCGCGTCACCACCTGACACACACAGCCGCGTCACCACCTGACACACACAGCCGCGTCACCACCTGACACACACAGCCGCGTCACCACTGACACACACAGCCGCGTCACCACCTGACACACACAGCCGCGTCACCACTGACACACACAGCCGCGTCACCACCTGACACACACAGCCGCGTCACCACTGACACACACAGCCGCGTCACCACTGACACACACAGCCGCGTCACCACTGACACACACAGCCGCGTCACCACCTGACACACACAGCCGCGTCACCACCTGACACACACAGCCGCGTCACCACCTGACACACACAGCCGCGTCACCACCTGACACACACAGCCGCGTCACCACCTGACACACACAGCCGCGTCACCACCTGACACACACAGCCGCGTCACGTTATTTATTCCCAGTCACTTAGATGCCAATATACACATTTAAAGACCGTTAGAGTACATATATATTATGAATCATATGTAATGTTGGGAAATTACATAATTCCCACTTTTATGTTACTGATCCATAGAGGCAGGCAGCATTGTGCTTTCATCTAAAGGATAATTATCAGAAATATGAATTATAATTTATATGTCGCTATGGACTGCAAGTGTGTAATTAGGTACAAAGAGTAGCAGCAGACAGCAGCCGGCGCGGCGCGGCGGGCGGTCGCGAGCAATATGCGGCGCGGAGCGGGGCGATGTGCCTAATGTGACGCTCGCGTTGTGGAGTGCGGCCAGGGTTATGCTGGGTGGGTCCCGCACCCCATATGTGCGGGACGAGTTAGGGACACGGGCTAGATACATATAGACCAAGCTGTTTATTTACAACCTGATTGAATTATTATTTTTATTTATAACGTTTCAAATATATCTAGTCTTAATATTTACATGTACAATAATTATGACTTGGTTTAAATTATTATTTAACTAGCTTCTACCCGCGACTACGTCCGCGTTGAGCTTACAATCTCAGAGGAGCCTTAAATTTTCCCGGGATAAAAACATTTTCCCAGGATAAAAAAGTATCCTATGTGTTAATCCAGGTTATAAATTATCTGTGTTCCAAATTTCATTCAAATCCGTGGAGCAGTTTTTGCATGAAACAGTAACATACATACATCCATCCATCCATACTCACAAACTTTCGCATTTATATTATTAGTAAGATCATTGAAGGTATAGTTTATTAAAACAAATTTTTTGCTCGCAGCACTCCTAAACCTAGTTAAAACCTAGAGCTGATCGCGGACAATGCCCGAGGCGGTGGTAATATCCACTCATCGCATCGCTGGCACACTGCCCCCGGTAATAACTGCTGTGGACCGCCACTAAAAGGTAATGACACACTTTACGGCACCACCGGACGGTAATGATGCTGTGTGATTGTTGGGGACGGTGATGATACGTCTCGAGTGACCACTGCCGATGGTAATACACCGGTACAGCCACACTCCCCGCGGGCGCGGATACAAGTTCAGTCTGATTGCAGCCTAGCTCGTCATTGACTACCTTTGTTTATTTGTAATTGCATTGCTACGTGTTGCTGGGTTGGATTATGTATTTAGCAAACGCCGTGCGACTGCAACAAGTTGTAATTACACACGTGTTATTTAAGTCGTCAATAGAGAGGCTCGTGGCAGTTTGAATAATTGAGTTACCGTAACTGTCACGTGTAGTTAGATGGACCAGTAGTTTACTTAATGGACACAAGGGTGGTGCGTAGCGTAGTGCCATTAGAGTAAGGTTAGGTCTGGTAGAGGAGCGGACTGCGAAAGGCGGATGTACCTCGCTCACCTTCCGGCCGACGCGGTTGTTGTGCAGGTTCATGAGGGCTCGTGCATCTCGCTCCAACTCGCGCGCGTCCAGGAAGCGGCGAGCGAGACGGGCGCCCGCCGCCGTCTCGCCACATCCACCCCATTGGAACTGATCGTTTGACACACGACGTCTGTCAAATAGGACATCAACATTATTAATTGTATTGGTATCTTTATCCATAAATTACTCTAAATTTTGTCCACAGCTCGATGAACCACAATCTACTATGTTTTGTTTTCTTCGACTTTTCTTGTTTCTCCCTCATTACCGGGTTTCGTAGAAGAAAAAGGATAGGTAGGAGCAGGTAAGATAGAGGTTATAATATATGTATGTATACCTGTTCCTCGCGCAGCCGCAGGCGGGCAGGTCCCCGCGCGCGCAGGCGGCGCTGAGCGCGTGCGTCACGCCGGCTGACGTCAGCGCGTACGTGAAGGCTGCCTCGCGGGTGCCTGACACAACAACACAACCAACATTACATAGTGCTATGTAATGTTCAGTACATATATACAAACAGTACATAAGTATCTCACGCCAGGCCCCTCACGGGGTAGGCAGGGTATAGAGCGACATTTCACTAGAGACTTGCACACCTCTTTTGCTACTTCAATTTGTCCAATATCAGCACTTAGTACAATAAAAATAAAGTAAAAGCAATCTAATATAAAAGAACACTAATTCGGGATGTAGGAATTAAATTATAATGCAAGAAATCATATTTCACGGTTAACACTTTGTACCAAGTGGTCTATGGGTCGTTGGCTGTTGCAAGCCTGTTGTTGTTACAAACGAGACGTAATGCTACTCCAACATGGCGGACACTTTATTTAATGCGAATGTAACGACGTATCCACATTAAAAGCCTCGCACGGAACGGGTGCATTAATGATAAATAAATGAGGCTAGTTTAGTAATAGCACAGAGTATAATATATAATAGTCGGTAATGTAACCGCTGCAGATAATATAATGCGCGATGTTGAATGCTGCCCGCGACTGGTTGCAGTGGGACAGGGGACAGTAATGGCGGCATTAGTCACACTCGTAGCACAAACAATATTAACTGTCGCGATCGTGTTGCGATTGTTATCGTCTTAATGCCTGATAAATTGTATCTGTTTCGATGTAGCCTGCGGTGGCAGGGCGGGAATTTCTATGAGGAAGGCATTTGCTCTTCACTTCAGTGTTATTATGTGAGTAACAGTGAACGGAACATTTAGTTTTATTGTGTTATATGCATGTCTTGGTTCAGGACACATATTTTCTGCATTTGCGGTTGAAACTCTGGGTCCCTGGGTCCCGGATGCTCTTCAGCTTTTTAGGGTCTCACGTCGGCTGGTTGAGGTCTCCCGTGACAGGCGTGCTGGAACATATCTCGCTCAGAGAACCAGTATTATTGCTATCCCGCGTGGCAATGCTGCCAGCCTTGTTTTTGAGATATCAAGAAAAAAATTACAAGCTTTGCAAGCTTGCGATGCATTCAATGAAATCAATGTAAAGATAACTCGTACACTTTATAAATCAAATATCCCAATCCCGCGGGAATAGCGTATCATACAAGTTTCACACCCACTCTGTTTGTTGTTAAGGAGAGTATATCAAAAGCAGTATGCTAATGATATCGTCGCTAATATTGAGCTGTCGATAGCGAGCGGTGCTGTGAGTGCTGGTACAGTGAGGGGGCAGCCATTAATAACGTGGCTCAATATGGAGGGAAGGCGTCCAGTAAACCTCATTAAATCTCATTTAAACTGCATGCGAGCATGATTGAAAAGCTCACGTCAACTGAACAACCAAAAACACTGCCAATTGTACATTAGAATATAATAATTATATTTAAAAACATATAAAAAAAGTGTACCTGTCAATCGATCTATCTATCTATTAATTATCTATACAATAAAGGAAAACAAGAATCCTTTCCTTCTTAGGTGACAAATAAATTGAGTCCAGTGTAAATCTCATGTAAGGTTAGAGGAGATCCCGACAAATCTCACCAGGGGAGAGGGCGCTCAAGTTATAAGAACAGCTCGCGTAGTGAATGGGTGCTCCCTAAGCGCGCATGCATTACCATACGTGAGGCTGTCAGCACCTGACTGACAGCTACCTACTCACTATAAGTGCTTATTGCAACTATATTATTATAGATATTCTATAATCATTTCATTATTATTATATTTTATGACAATGCTCATGAATTAGCAATCCTATTAGGAAAGACATTTCAATACCGTTGGATATATACATGAATAAACTGAAGTGAGTCTGTGATTTGAAATTAAGGCTTTTCTTATGATGATACGTTAATTTGTAAGTTTTCAAACCCTAACAAAAGTTTGTTTTTGCCAATGTCCATGCTAGTCATCGAAACGGCTGTACGGAGTTCGAAGGGACTATAGCTCAGTCGATTTTTTGGAGCAATCTAGGCTACTTTCCATTCCAGAAAATGAGTTCCTACTACTACTGGACCATAATACTCTTTAATCCACGCGATTGTAGCCACTTACAACAAGTGGTATTCCATACCATAAGGTATAGTCCTGTCACCTTCTGTCAGCTGTGTCATGGGAGGGAGGTGAGGCGACATGATACCTCATCGCGTCATCGTAGCGCGGTGCAGTCTCCCACGGGTCACGTGACCGCCCTGGCGCCGTGGGACCCGCCACTAACCGTCACCACTACATGTGACAGACACCTCACTATATTAACACTTCTATTGTCAACACTGACCAACTGATTACAGATGACAACACGTAGAACAGCTTCCTACTGATTGTCTGATGTGTGTAATGTTGAACGTTGTCAACTTGTTATAATAAAAGTGGTTATCACGTCTGATAATGTATTGTTGTTTGTAGGGAATGTAGCTGTAGTATGTATCTGAGGTCCACGACGTGAGACTCATGTCATGCAAACCATCGGCTCGCCTGATGGTGAGCGGTTACCTTAGTCCATAGAAGCATACAATAGCAATTGTATAATATTTAATTAATAATCGAGAAGGAAGAAATGTACACAATTAGAACACAACCACTTGTCGACACAGTCCTCGTATATATCATTATTTGTGAAGAGCATACACGACCTTAACAAGGCATTTATGAAGGTCTAAATTACAGTGCTTTTCTGGTTTTCCAACGTTTGAATGAACATACGTTGTGTTCGTACCAATAAGCCAGTGGTCTGTGTATTGATAATACACGATAAACAACAACACAATTGTTCGGAGACACACGACACACGACTAGCGCCCGATGACACGAGTCTAGTTTACGTCTTACGATCCGGATCCGATCGTCGCTATATTTGCTGACATAAAACGTGAGATCACTTCACACCTAAAAAATAAGGCTACAAGTGCAGTTAACATTATAGAATAAATTTCAATGAGTATTGAGGGCGGGCATATATGAAAAGATTGATTGATTGATTTATTTATTTATTTAATTAATTAATTAGAACGGCTTCAAGCCAATTATACTAATTATTGATGAATGTAGAAGAAGCAGAAGAGGTGTGCAAGTCAAGAGTGACGCGCTCTATACTCTGCTTACCATGAAAGAGACTTGACACTTGACACCTCCACTCCGATATTTTACGAATCTCTTCACTGCGGATTCGATCGTCAATTTTCGAAGCGATTGTATCATAACTACATTCACTGTACTTCCATAGTTCTGACAAACAAATTGTACAGTAGTAGCAGGCAAATGGCGTTTGTTTAACGTTGTGGCTAGACGCGAGGCTTTTGATAAAGTGTCCAATATCACCAAGCAAGCAGTCGTCGTGTCGTGCAGTGTAAGTGGTCCGCGCATGTCTCGAGTAGAGCCTGCGAGTCAATTAGCCGCGCCGTATAAATCACCCTTCGAGGCGAGTGGGCGGCCGCGTCGGTTTATACACTCACACTATAATCTACACTACAATTAATTATACATGGCTTTTATTGAAGCATTCATTTATTTAACTTAGCCTTTACTATCTTATGCCGTGTCTTTTCGACAGATTTGAAGAGAGAGGACACTTCCCACACCTGTCGCTGTCACCTGCTCACAGGAAGTGAAAGAGCTGTGCGGGACTATTCTCTATACTGCTTACGTGTTGCAGTAGTCTCATATTATGATGTAGCATCTGAAATCTGACGGGCAACACTATCACCGCGCGCGTTCATTGGTCAAATCAATTAGCGCGCGCTTCCCCGGCTTCCTGTTACACACTTCCGTCCCTTTTCACTAAATCACTGTCACAAATACCACCCTAGGGGAATGATGTTTCATAAAAAAATGGTATAAGTACCGTATACAGTTTCACATTATGAATTCACTCAAGTTGATATGTATTTTGATTTTAAAAACTGACACTTATGATAACTATACTCTGTGCCGGTAGCAGGAACATTGTCGACAACGTTTTCGTATCGCTTTCGACTATTTTTGTATTGAAAAATGAACAGCGCTGCGGCGGTGAAAAGTGGAACTAAAAATTAGTATGAGTTACGTTTTCGAATACGTTGTCGAAAATGTTCCTGCTACCGGCACAGGTAATGTATTGTAACGTGTAGTGTATAGTGTAGTGTGGTGTAGTGTAGTGTAGTGAGTACTGACCGAGTGGCATGAGGTGTCCGAAGTGGTTCCCGTCGCCGACCCCGGAGCAGTTCCAGCGGCGGCCGGCCAGCTGCGCGCGGCACTCCGCGTACGCCATCCTACCAACACAACACAACACTGTAATATAATATTACTTTCAATTCACCAGAATCTACCACCAGCTTGCGGCAAACAAATCCGGCAAGAAACACAGCAATTACTAAATTGACACTGTTCCTGTATGTTGAAGATTAAAGTACCGGCCAGGCTCGCAGTACCTCCACCTTACAGAAGGTTGTGTTCCTGCGGTGAGGAGTACGGGCACCAGAGCTCTGAGAGTTTACGTTGTGCTGGCTGTAATATTCGAGTCCTTTCATTATAAGGTTGGCAATGTCCCAGGGACATCTGCTATTGCAAGGAACACATAACAGTATTGCTCTGGTGAAGGGAATACGTAGGCTGTACAGTGGTCAGTTTCTTGGGAAGTTGCAGGTCAGTTGAAGGTGGTCTGTCTGTATGTGTATGCTTGTGTTGGTGTGTGTGTGTTACCTGAGTCCGTCCCCGACGGCGGCGGCGGCTGCGGGCGCGGCGCGGCAGAGCGCGCGCTGCCTCTCCACCAGCCCGGGGGCCGCACACACCAGCTGCGCGCCCAGAGACACGCCGCCCCCGCCCGTCACACACCCGCTGCACACACAACACACACTCACTACACTATACACACCACCAGAGACACGCCGCCCCTAAATATTACATTAGTAAAGAATATTGTTTATAAAGAAAGTTTATCCATAAGGACGGTTTGTTTATTGTCTATATAGAGTAAACTACGGTACATCCAATTTAATGCGAGGGAAGACGCGCGCTATAGTTAGTATGAATGTATATTGAATGTTCATATTATATAGTGGTATGAGTGTAAGATCCATTGTGACACTAACCCGCGATGCGAGAGGTCAATGTCGGGTATCAGGCATTCGGCAATTCATTACCGATCATTGATGCCCGCTCATTCATGCTCCAGTATTGAGTCATTACGTCCTCAGTGGCCATGGCTCAAGGCTCACGGCTCATGGACCATGGCTCATTACCGGCATTGTGCGAGCCGGGACACCGTGTATGGTGATTATTGCATTGTCTGTGGTTTGTATGGTCTGTGCACTTCCGTCGGAAAATTGCATTTGTAACGGACGGGCCGTAGCGTGAGAACAACATTTAATGAAATAAATATTGTGCCGGTGCTCGCTGCCAATTGTGATCTTTGATTGTTACTAACCGACAGACATATATTCTACTCAGATAATCGTCAATTGTGCGATTTTTTACTCGACTACGGCGAAGCAAAAAGGAGGGTAATATATTGTTGTTAGTACACAAGAAAACTTTAATGAAAATGACAATTAAGTTAAAATAATTAAACAACTGAATCAAATAAATAATAAACCAGTTAAAAAAGAAACTATTTATATAAGATTCACATCCTGTTAAGAGACTACACCTTGCTATCGTAACGCTTTGCTACCAGCCTACTGTAGCGTACCAAGCCAGCCTACCAGCTGTGTGCTGAACTCATTATGGCAATGGGCAGTTCCCGCCGACACTAACAGCTAAGCCTATTGTGAGGGGTACAGTGAGCTATTTATTGCGACGGAACCATTCAGAGCGAAGTAATAGCGATTATGGAGACCCTATTATGGAGGTTTGTGAGACAAATTGTCGTATAAATCATCGCGCTAGTGTCTGGAGCTTTATATTGGAAGGAGTAGTGGTCTGGCGCCGCGTGCAACACAGCTGGACTAGGAGCTCGAGGGAAGGCACTTTGTGTTCCTACTAGACTAGCTGAGTCACTGATCCTACTGGGCTACAACACTCACTGTAACTCAACACTAATGGTTGCCATGAGATACAGCTTTGGACACCACCGCATTCCATAGTGATGCTGATCAGTTGCAACTGCCGGTAGCAGGAACATTGTCGACAACGTTTTCGTATCGCCTTCGCCTATTTTTGTATTGGAAAATGAACAGCGCTGCGGCGGTGAAAAGTGGAACTAAAAATTAGTATGACAATTTTGACATTTCGCGAGTTACGTTTTCGAATCCGTTGTCGACAATGTTCCTGCTACCGGCACTGTCTAGGTTGTCTGTGGAACGAAATGTGGAGTGTCAAACGGTTTTGACAGATAAGTTGAGTGACGCAACGCGAGAGGCACGCGGATAGGATCATAGATTAATTAGCGAAAAAATCCTAGGTCTGTGGATAGGATATGGATAATACAAATGGAGATAAAGATTGTGTTTATAAATATAAAGATAGTGCAATATAGTGTGTGAATGACACCACGATTTTGTAACATAACACATACTGACGGACAACCCTCACAAGGTGCAATATTGCGTCTATAACATGACGACTTTTTTCGTCGACTGTATTTTAATTCGTATTTGTGTAAACACGGCATCTAAGTTCGACGAATAGAAACTATTATCCGGTTCTCTGTGATCAATGTTGTACTATACATGTACCGTGTGATAATGTATGATATTATTTCTATCGCTTTCAGGAAGCCGGAGAACAGTGTTGCCAAGTTAGCGACCTGTCGCTAGAAGTGCCGGCTTTTGTTGAAGTCTTAGCGCTAAATTAAATAGTCGTCAGTGTTAGCGCAGTCAGTGTACAGATGTGACATCATAATATGGCTGGCTCGTGCTTTGCTCTAAACAATACTGAAACGTCATTCAAACTATGAAGGCCCCTTTTGATTATATGAAGTCCCATGGAACTGTAAGAGGCTTTGTCAAAATAAAATTACACAAGTAAAATCGGACGCCACTCAAAATGAATGTGGCATCAGATTTGAATGGCGTTTCAGTTATGGACCATCGGACGGCAAGATATACATATATTGATTAGATATAAAGTCCCTACATTTATACTTGAAAGAAAATCAACACTTTGTATGTCTGGGATATATATACGAATGTTCCAAAAACTGACTAGTCGCTGTGTGGAGCTGATAAGTATACTCTGCCTACCTAGTATAGGTATGTAGGCTGCGCGGGGTCATTATAGCGGGCTCGGTAACGTGTGACAATTAGCGCAGTGTCGACATACACAGTGAGTCACACACGACTGCCACTCACAAATTATGCGTGTATGAATCCGTGTATGAACCACATACATGATATACTCCAGTCTTTTAGCGTCACATTTGCTGTACATTATATTTTGGATTCCTAAAAAATATGTTTTTTAAGACATAGTAATATAAACATGCTACAAAAACACATACAAAGCCACCAAGTCCCTCACGGGGTAGGCAGAGAGTATAGAGCGCGTTACTGTTGACTCGCACATGCACACCTCTTTTGCTTCTACATTCATCAATATCTTCATACATGCCCGCCGGTTCAGAGCACTCTTTACCTTTCCGTCATTCCATCATCATTTTAATGTTTGAATTAAAATTGTATTGCCATTCAAAAATTACCATTTGTTTGGGCCCGTGCTTTGTCTTTATAAAGAGAAAACTGTTATAAAGAGATAAGATTTGTATTATTGTGTGTATTGAATAGGCTCCGAAACTACTGGACCGATTTCAAAATGTTTTCACCGCTAGAAAGCTACATTATCACTGAGTAACATAGGCTATGTATTATATAGTTGCGCACCCCGGCTTCGCACGAATAGACAAAATATTTGATAAATGTCTACCCGTGCGAAGCCGGGGCGGGCCTCACAATGGGCCACTTGACTAGAAGAACGCTAAAGTAGTCGGCTTCATATTAATAATTGGTTTTACACAGCAACACAACGTAATATGTGAAGCTATTAAACCAACATCGGTGTAATACAACTGTGTGTGTGTGAGTGTGTGTGTGTGCCGCACAGGCCGGCGGGAGACCGGCCCACCTGTAACCATACTGTCTATAATTATTGCCATAAACAACCCATCGACAACTACATGAGGAAATAGCACTCGGCAACTGACCGCCCCGGGCCCCGGGGCTCGGAGATGTACAGCAACTGTCAAAGTAGACCACACCAGACTGTCGGCCGGATACTGAAACGACAATCAAACTTTGAAGGTCCATATTTGAAGCGTCGTCAAAATACAATTGCGTATGTAAAATCAGAGGTAAATCAAAATTAATGTGGCATCAGGACTTGACTGGCGTTGGCAAACAAGCATACGGCCCGCTTGATAGTAAGCGGTTACCGTAGCCGTTGGATGCTTGCAACACCAGGGTTATCTCACGCGTTGCCGACCCTTAAAACCTCAAATGTCTTCTGCCGCTATATCCCCTACCCGCAGCCATATCGGCTGTCACTAGTTTAATGTGAAGTGAACTGAAGCTTTCATAAAAATAATATAAGAGCATCCAAAAAGACTTGTATCCAGAGACTTAAAATCTGTTAACTAGAAAAACACTGAAAGCTAGACCTAATATTGCTTTTTTCTTCTTAAGGTGGAGGTACAGTCCCCGGTCGGCGTTATTCAAAACTTTAACGGAATATCCGTTTGTGTGTTCTCTTAGAGTAATATACAAGTGGACAGACAGCACAGTTTATTGAGCATACGGAGAGTCTCCCGCGGCCATCATTACCACAACGGTCACTAAATGTAAACATGAGTAATTAAAAGTATAAGCAGCTAGTTATTTATGGAAATGAGCTGCGGCCATTGTAGGCGGCGTCTATAATGTATCTACACCGGCGCTCTGTGATGTTTTATACTACGAAGGCTGCCAGAGTGCGAACAGCCCACCTGATGGTAAGCGGTCACCGTAGCCTATGAACGCTAGCAATACTAGGGTATCACTAACGGTTTAACAACCATGTTGTTGATGAGGAGTCACTGTGCTAGCAGCATTACTATTAGGCCAGCGTATCCTCATGGTGCACTGATAACCTTACTTACCGCAGAAACACAACACTACATCAAGTAGTGTTATCTTCTGTAAGGTCACGCGGCTCCAATTTAAATGGGAAAACCCAAGGGAAATCTCAAATCGCCCTACCTCTCTTAGAATAAACCTATACTTTTATATTCAGATTTTTTTAAATATTTTTTCTATATTATATTTCATTTTTAATATATTTAATAAGAACAATAAACATATATATAAATTGAGAATCTTGAATCGTTCTTCTGTTATTTCATGCTCGGTCGGTTGGATACAGTTTTAGAACTTGAGTTAAGTTAAAGTGCAAGTGCAGATGGTGTTAGCTATAATTGAATTGAGATTTATCCAGCATCTCTCCAGGTAGCCTGTCGCTTATTACGTGTGTGTGAGCAGCCAGCCAGCGACAGGCGCGCGACGGCAACAGGCCCACGCGACCAGCTCCAATTAATTAGTGATTTATTGATCGGCTGTCGCCGGCTGTTTGCTCGCTGGTTATTCATTAACTGCGCTATAAACTACACGAGCAGATATTAATTGTTGAACCTTGTAGTTATGCTAGAGATGGCCGGCTTTCACGGCATCGTGTGGGATTCCGGAATTATTTTAATTACAAATGATAATATATGTTTATCGACGTCGCCTCGTGGAGCGATCATTGAACATTGCTTTCTACAAGTTAATGAGCTATCGACTCTGATATTGCGTCATCGAATGTTGATGTTCTTACGTTGAGGCCCTTGGACGTGTACAAACAAACGAACATCACAATAAACTCATTCGTAAATAATTTCCAACAATATTTCCTTAGATTGGCTGTAAGCCACACAGCGGTATCTCCTGTATCGCAGTCATATATTACTACTGTGATATAGTGTTGTGCTAGCACAGTGAGACCGCGGACCATCAGGCGGCCTGTGAGTCTAAAATTAAGTTCATATTTTTTTTTGCATTAACTGCGTAATCATTTGAAATCTCTTAAATTGATAAGGATAATGATAACATCAATAAACACTCTGTAAACTATTCATTTAAAATATGAGAGTAGCAAAGATAGAAAGACGTATTCCATTTAGTTGTCATAAACCAGTCCCACTGATAGAACTGATACGGAAAATTATTCCTTCTAATTGTAGCATATTTCAATCAATAGGACTTGTGGGCTGACTGCGATGACAATCTGTGAATACCCATTAGAAAGGAGTTGTATATTGAGAGATATAAATGTATAGATTGTCGAACAAATTTATACAATTTAAATGAAACTAATCCTCAATAATTTAAGACGTGTGATGTCCATTACATAGGATTACCGACATCAATCCGCGAGTGTTTCGTCCCGTGTCCTAGTGACCTTTCCATTGCGTAGTTCACACCATCCCACTCGCCGGTGTCGGCGGAACACCTGACGTGTAATCAATCCATCAGCATTATGTCTCCGGGAAAGGATAATCGACTGTTTAATGACGTCGTCAAATGGTGCTACGTTATTTACGGCTTTCTATGTGATATGCATGCCGAACAGAAGTACTGAATTAATCTGGATGTAGTTTTCGCGTGAGTGATAGGCTATGGTAAATGATTGTTTAAAAAAAGTTTTCTCTTTTGTTATTACATATAGGAAAGGCATAAGGATTCGTATTGTGGTCAGCGTCACGACAATCATTTATCATATCATTGGTGATGACTGACTATATTAAATGATCTCCAATTTTTTATATACTGAAGCACTCTATCCGATGAATGGAATCGTAAACGTACTATTATTTAGGTCAACAGTTTGGTCCACAAATATAGCAATGTAGTACAGACAGACAGGTGGCACCTGCCGGAGCAGGCGCGAGGTGACGCGGCGATACCATCTACTGAATGGTAATGATGCCAGCGACTCGCGACACACGTCACTCGCGACCCACTGTCACACAGACAGACATTCATTTATTGCTCTGGTCTTTTCCCCAACACAGTAGTCGGCACTGGATGTGGTTGGTCACCTGAATGTTACACAAACTGGCTGCCTACTGGGCTTAGCAGCACTTTTGATGTGTATCGAGTCTAGGCTGCCAGGATCATACAATCTATACTTGTATTACAAAGCTGAAGAGTTTGTTTGATTGAACGCGCTAATCTCAGGAACTACTGGTTCGAATTGAAAATATCTTTAGTATTCGATAGTCCAGTTATCGAGGAAGGATTTAGGCTATACTAACTGCCCGTCCCGGATGCGCACGGGTAGAGAAAATAATTGATAAATGTCTACTCGTGTGAAGCCGGGGCGGGCCGCTAGTGTCATATAATATCGGCGCGTACCATGGATGAATTGTGCACCACTGCATTACATTATTGGAAACTAACCAACTGACACTACTAGCTGCCCGAAGCAGGAAGATTAGTTTCGGATCGGAATATTGTTTAGTACCGGCTAAACGTTATTTATCTGTCTCGAGCCATATGCCCAGACCATCGGCGCTCTGACAGATAGACAGCACAGCCTCATACAATAAACAAATATAGTACACTCCAGCACGCGCACGAAAAGACATAACCAATAACATAAATCAAAACAAACATTATCGAGGAGCTCAATTAACTGTCGATCGGCCACAAGGTCGACCCAATCGACTTTCCCTCCGTCGACCTATACTGAAGCGGTGGGTCGACCCCCGCTGATGTTCGACAAACTGATACAAATAACTTCCCTAAGGCGATGTTACACTAATCACTGCGAGGCGATGCGATGCGATACAAGATTTAAAATATAAATGGGAATACTGGTATTTTTTTTTTTTGCGGAAATTCATATTTATAGAATACAAAATATATTATAATTTGCTTTGTCCGCTTAATGAGTGTGATACGGTATACTCGATGTGACATCACGCTGCTCGACCAACGCGGCGGCACCCTGATGATGGGGCCCTGATGATGGGACGTGGAAGTCCTGAAACACGTGTCGGAAGAAACCACGGCTGAGCTCACCTGGGCGCAGGCCGTTCGACCGTATCATACTGGTATTTAGTTCAGAGCCTCTGAGGTATTAGCTAAAGTCAGAATTTTGGTCTAGATAGAGAGTTAATGATGGCAGTAAATGAAAACTTTATAGCATTTATATAAACACCAAACATTCCAATGTTTTATTCAGAAAGGCTCGATACCCCCGGATGATCCGTATGCTGTAACTTTCACTAAAACAAACACTGTTAACCACATATGATTTATATATAGGATGGCTAATAAGAGCCCCACTGGGGACAGTAACCGTACATTACAGAAGACCGCAGTCAAATAATACTACTCTACTGGCCAGTGATATTTAAGGGTTTGTTTGTTATAACATATTGGCTAGTACAACAAGTTACATCAAGATCTTTATTAAATCTACGAACAAAATAACACTACTTGATTTATGTTGTGTTTCTGCGGTGAGTAAGGTGGCCAGTGCTCCACGAGGATACACTGGGCTAGTAATAATGCTGCTAGCACAGTCAGTCCTCATCAACAACATGGTTGGCATCGTTAGTGATATCTTTGGTATTGCTAGCGGCTATAGGGTACGGAGACTGCTTACCATCAGGTGGGCCGTATGCTTGTGTGCCATTTTAGCGGTATAAAAAAGAACAAGAAAATATATTTACAATACATTGTACAAGTATTACACTACAGTCCACCTACTATATATATATATATATAGACATCATCACAATAACGAGCCTAGTTAACTAAACGGTCCCATTGAATGCGTTTGGTTATTGTAAACTCCCTAAATACAGTGTATACCAGGATCAGTCGAGGCAGCGCAGTACGTGCGGGTGTAATCTGTGAGTTATCACCGCTTCTCACCTAAATCACACGAGATATGTTAACGAGCCGATTATTGGGAATGTATCGATATTATAATCAAATACTGATGCGGTCGCGTCACGGATGCTGGAATCCTTTTGTTCCATTAATTAATAGCCCTGGTGTGGAGGCTCGGTAGTTCGGTGAAATATTCCAATAGTATTTGTAATCGGAATGTATTTGTAAATTATTCCAGTCGGCGAGATGAAACCGCCCAGTAACGTTAAGTCTACCAATCCGTTGGATGTATACTTAGTTTTATTATCATGTCCAGGATGAGCGTGACACACGGCTCTAGAGGATGGCCAGCTAGTGAGGGTTATACAGATTTAAAATGTTTAACAAATTCATTTTGTATGTTGTTTATTGCGTGGACTATTATAATGTACCCGTTCAATATGTATTTATTTGTCATAATTGTATTTAAATTATGTTTCATACAGACCTCTACACGTCTAAGAAGGACCAACGACGTGTGATTTCGTGTATATATACCGTATTTATAATTATATATTACATTCAAAATATATAACCGGAAAACATATGTTTTGGTCTTCATAAAATAACGAGTGTAATCTGACTAGTCCGAGGTAATAAGATTGAGAAGGATAAGATTGTCTGGAACTCACTGCCGCTATATGTAAGACAAGCCCAAACTTCTCACTCGTTCAGAAAACTAGTAAAAGACTATTATCTTTCCCTGTAACCTCATTTAAATATCCACCTACTTCTGATCCGTACCTTGTTCCCATAAATTGTATTGTAGAAATGTATTTATTATATATGTATATTTATGCGTGTATGTATGTATGTTTATGTATTTATTTATCTACTTATTCATATAGATTATATTTATAATGTCACTCATTGACGCACCTACCTATCTTTGTTTTCTCTTTCACATCAGTTATGTACCCATAGGTTGCCTGGAAGAGATCGCTCTTGCGATAAGGCCGCCTTTTGTTTACACTATAATAACTTTTTTGTTGTTTTTTTTTCACATATTTCTTACTTGGTGTGCAATAAAGAATATTTGTATTGTATTGTCTGCTAAAGTAGTATTTTATGATGAGGTAAAAATTAAAAATCAATTTCCATACACAATATAATACCCAGCCCCATTTCTGTCGTAGGTATATTTCACTGAATTTCGCAGGTCTTATAAAATTATTTTTCATTGTATATACAATTTCAATATATACAATTAGATTATCTCTGTCCTCCGTGGCCGTGTGTCCCCGCCCTACTCCTCCCGCGCTGTACTCTAGCACCGAATTATGTGTTATCTCGCACATAAACCCGCATTACATCGCTTACTAAGCGCGTGCATCGTTATATCGATTTTATTGGCATTTAAGGACCTTCAGAGGAAGGCGGTGCTCTAAACTATAATTTTATATTACTAAAGCTTTTTCTAAATTACAAAGATGATAAGTACTCATACGACGCGCTTGACGATATACAGTCACTGTAGGATGTCGTTCTATTATCTTTGTACCACTAAGGTGGCACACGAGCGTAGCGCTAGCAATACCAATCACTAACGAGTAGCAGCATTACTACTAGCCCAGCGTATCCTCGTGGAGCACTGGCAAACTTACTTACCGCAGAAACACAACACTACATTAAATTAGTGTTATTTGACTGCGGTCTTCTGTAAGGTGGAGGTACTAAACAATTTGTACTGAAACTGAACCCGAGTCCACTGGTGGCAAGTGAGCATAGCAAGTAAAGTAATACAATACAGGCTTGTAGCAGGCCGCGTGTGACAATATGGAATTGTACAGAGCACGGTGTCCGGACACCCGCGACGACAATACGACACTGTCCGGGTCACAGAGCACCTTGTAGTGGGTAGCATGAGCCTGTGCCTATTACCACGTACTAACATATACACAGTCCTTGTACTAACACGTAGTATTAAGTATATAAGCTAACACCTATGGACTATTGGGAGGATTCATCATGTAACCATTACAAGACTAGAACCTGCTCTTGTTTTATGTCTTATTTGACCACCACCCCCCTAGACCCCCTGCGTGACACACCACAACCTTCTATAGTGTGCGGGGCAATATAATAGTCGGGGAGCCCACGATGCCTATTTTTGAGGACCTATTTTTGAAGGTTAGATAGTAGGTAGAAAATAAGGTTATATGATGTATTCCCCCCTAAGCCGGTGGGGAGACCGCCTACCTGCAAGTTTTAAAAAAATGTAGATGAAACAGCCACATGGACATACTCGAGCGCGTCAGATTTTCAGAGGGGGTGTTAAGCGAACGCGACAAAAGCTACTATTCGAAAGACTGACGATTCGGACGTGACGCAAGCTCGTGATGAATTTTTGAAAATACAATATGCAAAAAACCAAAAAAGCGATTTTGAAAACTCGAGCGCGTCATTTTTTTTTACCGATGGTTCAGCTTGATGTCCCAGTCATGCTGACACTATAATCTGACGGTGATAGAGAGGATATTTCTTAAACTGATGGTTTGAAAACTAAAAAAAGGTGCCCTAGACGCGCGGACCTATATGGAGGGCTCATATAATATATGGCGGAGGTACTCATCATGGTGCAGGGTACCCCCCTTATGTTAATCTGACGTGCTCGTGTAAATCCCAAAATCCCCCCTTCGGCTCCCCTACAAAAGGGCTGTATGTATGTTTGTATGTAACGGAATCTTTCACCGTCATGTTTACTGTCTTCAAGGTGTCCGATTATTTTGATGATTTGCATAATAGGATTTTCTCACGGAATACAATTGTGTGTCGGGCTTGGCACCGACTTCAAATAAATTAACTAAAAAAGTAACTAAAAATAAAGTAGCGCTTTCAATAATATTCATTGAAATCATCGGTAACAGGTGTTGACAGCAATTGTCACATTGGAACTTATAATTAATTATTTTGCGCTTTTGAGTAGGTATCTTTTTATAATTGAAGACGGTTTTATTTTTTTTATTAAAAAGCTTTTTTATTATTTAATAATACATTTCCAAGCTGTAATTAATTTAATACATGTAATTTAGTTAAGGTCTAACATCTCTTAGGTCTGTTCGGGATACCAGTATGACAACGTCTAGGGGCTGCAGTTAAAGCTGCACCGAGACTTTGTCATACTATACGACATGTACTGTACCGATGAGCATTACAGCAACATGCAGAATGTATCCTAACACATCCAAATAGAATCCATTCACCATCCAATGACTATCTAGTATCCGGGCAATTCGGAATATGTTCAGCTATAACCACAGCTGCATTCCTGCTGGTCTATAAACTGCGGCCACTAATATCGCGGCATGCAATGTATAGTGCGGAGCGCGCCATCTGTCGGCCAATACTCGCACTATAGCACATTACCATTTACAACCAATTTATACTAGTAGAGTACATTATACCGTACAATGTTGGTAGCCAGTGTACAGCAGATTACACGGACATGACAGAACAGCGGGGCTTATTATAATATATATTTTTAAGGGTCCCGTATCCATACAGGAGCCATTTACTAAGGTTTAATAAACTGAACTTCATTTGAATGTCTGTTTGTTTGTCCGACCTTTAGAGGGCTGTAATTTTAGAACCGTTATAGGTAGTCAGCTGAATCACATAATATGTTATTGCGCTTCCCCACTTCCTGTAACGCACTTCCGTCCCTTTTCACGAACTCACTCCCACAGCTTGCAGGAAAGCGAGATGAAAGATGTTACACATTAAAAAACGATTCTCAAACCGAAGAAACATGGCACTTAACTCGTCTTCGCCTATTAATATATGTACTTGTAGGTACATATATTAATATCTTGTTATATACGTATTAATACATGCACACAGCCTGCTCTCCGCCGCACAGCCAGGACGGAGCAATAAAGTACCGAGGCTACGAGCACTGGCTGAGCTCGCTAATGCGAGAAGTGCATTACACTGCAATTACACACCATCACAGAACCATTATCGAGCCATTATAGAGCCATCCGTGCCATTACTGTGTGCAGGCGCTACCATTGCCGTGTGTCATCTCATTATGTACTTGTCGTTCAATGTATGTTATTATAATCATATGGTATGATGCTTACCTGATTAGTTACCAGCTGTCCTACTGTCTACTTCTATTAGTTACCAGCTGTCCTACTGTCTACTTCTGACAGAGTGCAACTATTATATGTATCAAAAGTAAGTTCTCAAACTAAAACCCGACTACGGAATAATCACGCTCTAAAAAGTATTAAACAAGAATATATTGTCATCTGATACATTCTAATGTATTTAATAGATATTCATAGTGATGTACAGAGGGTAGCCGCGATCTTCATCATACAGGTCAATTATCAACAATAATATGCAGATGATTCTAGCAATAATTTTCACTTGTAGGCATAAAATAAAAATAATAAATGTACTGAAGTAAGGAGCAACGCGTTGAAGTCTTTTCCTTGTAAGCGGGCGCACTCCGTGCGGTAAGGGGGTGCTCGAGGCGGTTTACTTTAATCACCAGTACTATTGATTCTAATGCGAGATAAAAATTGCGGTTGTCCTGTACCGCCTGATGGTAAGCGGTTACCGTAGCCTTTGCAACACTAGGGGTATCAGTTGCGCGTTTCTGACTCTGCAGACCTCGCCACCCTTCTTGAAGAACCCCATGTTGTAATCCTTTGGGAAAACCACGGTGGCGAGTTCATTCTACAATAAGATTTGCATTTTCTCTACACCACCTACACCACTCGGAACCAAATTGTTCCGAGTCACGGTCATAATATTATCGTTATTGCTATTCAAAGTCAAGCGAAAATAATTAGCCACCTGGGTCGACATCCCGAGAGCTGCCAACACCGCGCTCCGCTATTAACTATAACGCTGTTAGTTCCACAGCCAGCGCGCTCCACTAGTGATATTAGGACTTAGGGCTACAACCACAGGGCTATGTTGAACACGACGTATATTATCCACAGAATCAGTATAAATGGTCCATCTGGTTCATCTCGTAGATATTCCAATAACACTTAATAGGAGATAACCCTATTTGGAACGTCGTTTGTTGTGGACTTACACCGGTCGGGACGGGGAGTAGTGCGGTGTACTGGGGCTCTTAAACTGTTACGGTAACTGAGCACTCAAAAGTACAAATGGAACACATTGTAAGTATCTAGATATTATAGGACTTTAGGGTCGGCAACGCGAGAGTGATACCCCTGGTGTTGCAAGCGTCCATAGGCTGCGGTAACCGCTTACCATCAGGTGGGCCGTATGCTTGTGTGACACCTCAGTGGTATAAAAAAAGAACGTATAAGTAAATAACCTTATAATGACATAAATACGAACATATCATCACGCCGAGTTCCTCACGGGGTAGGCAGAGAGTATTCAAAAAATCCTAATAATTTATTCAATTTAGGCCGTAATAAGGCACTTCAAGGGTCTAAATTATCACCGGTTCGGACACAAACGGTATTGACAGAAGGGAGCAAAGTTAAGGTAGCATTGTTGGATGCTTCAGGGTATCTCCTCACATGTTCTCATGGCTCTCAGTACACAATATACT
Organism: Falcaria lacertinaria; assembly: GCA_951449985.1. Lineage (NCBI taxonomy): Eukaryota > Metazoa > Arthropoda > Insecta > Lepidoptera > Drepanidae > Falcaria > Falcaria lacertinaria. Next base: position 7,011,186 of record OX602132.1, on the reverse strand, counting down.
ACGTACAAGTAATTGGTACGTTACATCACATAGATTGCTATTCCAAAATATTTATAGCGTTGTCTTGTGGTGAGATTCTCGATTTGAAATGGTAAAGAATACTCGGACCCGGCGGGCATGTATGAAGAGATTGATGAATGTAGCTTTTTAGCTCTGGAATTATTTAACAGCCAAAAATCCACGGAGCCCTGATGACTTTGACGGGAACTTTAGGAACCACTGGTGCAGTGTCGTTACTACTATTAAGTAGAGGATGCTCGTTACAGATGTGATCTGACGCATCTATTGTATCTCCACTCTCAGGCGACATTCAAAGCATATATTATGTACAAAGTACTTATAATAAAGTCATCTAATATAGTAAAATGAATCGCCCGGCTCCACCGCTCCGAGTTGACATTCAAAATGTAATCTGTACTTAAAATAACATTATCAAAAAGCTCATAAAAAATATATTTTGTTCGGTGGATCGTCTGGATCTACGCGTTTCTATTTCAGTCTTCCGATTGCGATGAAACTTTGGTGGTTTGATGGGCGTGTTATTTGGAAAAAAAATGCTGAAATGTCCCTGTGGTAGGCAGATATGAGAGGAACAATGCATACTTTACCAGCGAAGATATTCTTGTCTTTAGCTCGCGATTTAGTTTCCATGGACTGAAGAAAAATGAATAGTTTTTATATCTGAACAGTGTATCCGAACAAAAAGCCTAGATGACTGTTTCAAACGTGTTCTCTTAGTAGTATCAAGTCCGTGGAAGTGTTCATCTGTACTGAAGATTATCCAGAACAAACAAAAAAGCGGGATTCGATTTAAATACCGTGCCAATCCATTTTATTTTGAAATCACAAACAGATGTGTCAAACAAGTATACGGCCCGCCTGATGGTAAGCGGTTACCGTAGCCTACGGACTCTTGCAACACCAGGGGTATCAATTGCGCATTGCCGACGCTTGAGTATATGTGTATTCAATTGCTCCAGTCCACAATAATTATTGATCATTATAGCAATTAGTGTGAAGTGGTAACATTATAAACAAAGCGGCTATCGTGCTCCACGGATAGTGGTTCGTCTCCCACGTCAGCCTCCGTGATACTACCTCCTTACAGATCATCTCGTACCATCCGCATACACAATCTCTGATGGACCTATTCATTTCAAAATAAACCCTAACATGTTAACTGTGGAGTTGATAATCTGTTGCAGTGTCGCGAGTTAATGACAGTCAATCATTTAGCAGTAGTATAGCACGACCACGCCTCTTCGCCTACGATGTGAGACCGCCTTCAGTCTCGCCGGATACGGCACTCATTAAATTACATACTTATTTGTATATTAATAGAGATAACAAACTATTGAAAAAATCATGAAATTATGAGTTGAAAAGATTTTTTATAGCGTTTCCGATTGATGAATGTCTCTCTCTCGCTCTATACTCTCTGCCTACCCCATGAGGGGCTCATTATGACGATATTATGTATGTATGTATGTATGTTACATTATGTAATAATTCTTGAAGGCATCAAAACGCGTACCTCCAGTCTCCCGTGGTCTGTCAGATCAAGAACTGTCATTACATTTCCCACGAGAGATGACGAACAAAAAACGTAACACAAAATGATGAGCATACATAATGCAAGGCATCGAGATGTTCACAACAATCGCGATACTGCTATAACGAGACAAGTGGTTTCCCAAAAAATAGTAATTGGCCTGCCGCAGGGATAAGGCTGACTACACACCGACGACGATCGCTTTCTGTTCGAGGCTTTAGCATAAAAAGAAGCATTGTTAGAATCTCATTTTATATTTTAAAATACAATATTAATATTCTTCAAGGTATAATTTGGAAGTGATCTTACATTTCAACCGCATGCTAGAAACAGACAGACTTCAAATATTTCAACCATAAATACTATTACTTTGTGACTTCTTTTGTTTTTCTTTTAGATATAATTGGTGGAAATTTATTTAATAAAAGTTATCTATAAAGAGACACATACAGAAGAATAATACTCTCAGCCATGTAAAGTATATGAATAATTAAACGATTTAATAATGAAAATATTACATAGCACATCTTTTTCAAGTCTCTACACTAAAATAGTTACAGTCAATATATCAAATAGTCAATATGTCGAGGTTAACGCTGCCGTATCTTTTTAAAATTGTTTGTATTAATACATTTAGTTATTTAATAATTGTTTTATATTATTTTACGCCTTAGGATTTTAGTTGTTTATAAAACTATATAGTAGTGCCAATTCTGTAGTTCAAAATTACTAAACTTAACTAATTTGACAGGTGTAAAAAATATTGCCTTCCTTATTTTACCCCGCACATGAGAATGGGATAGAAAGACTTTTAGACCTGTCAAATTAGTCAAGTCTAGTAATTTTGAACAACAGAATCGACACCAGTATGGTTGTAGATTGAGCCTTAGATACCATGTGAAGCGTCCACGTCGCCAGTCAAGGAGCGCACGTCAACGTTATGTTACGTGAAATTATTGATCGATAAAAACTCCTTTACCTGTCCCTCGCACCGGTAGCCCGGGTCATGTTATAAGATTCTGCGAGCAGCCTTTAGGGATCCCTAGCGTACACGAACAAGCCCTTGGATTGTTTTATTGCATTACAAACATTTGATATCAATGGTCAATATTTCTAGGTGTAGAGTGAGAGACGCTATATTAATTAATTTATGAATTTCAGCCTTGTTATATTTCATAACATACGCCGTTTCAACTTCGTCACATATAAAACATATCTAGGTACTTTATTAATTATTGTAATAGATCATTAACATGAAGCTCACGCTGAGCACGCATGCGCATGCGCATGCACTTGTCGATGTGCATCTTAAATGATGAACTATTTATTTAATAATGTCCGCCAGCAGTTCACACACTAGAACATACCAAATGAAGTGGGCAAACTTTTACAGGCTTGCTTGCTTACCACATGCTTTAATTTACAGGGTGAGATAAAGGACAAGAAAGTAAGCTAAGAGAATAGTATGCATATTATAATAATAAAAAAATTAAATATATTGTAAGTTAGGTTATGTTAGGTCTAACCTATGTGAGAATTTTTGGTCATTCAACGAGAAACAGGTTAGCGGTTGAGTCAAATTACATGAGCCTCTTATATGAACATTTCAAGCCTTTACATTACCACAATATCTAATTATAACACATGCGTATATATAAACGATCCTGTATAATTAGTGTTTATTTATATAAAAGTCAAATAAATATAATTTTAAGCTGAACCCTCGTAGCTAAATATCTCTCGCCCAGTTTTTTGTTCGCCAAAACATTATTGAAAATTGTGAACACATGATCGAAGTTATTGTCCGTAATTACAGAGTCTGGGGCGCTCTCGGGCTTGTGTTGGGCCTCGTGCGAGGATAATGGCGCGATGGACGGCGGGCCCGGGACCGTCAATGGGTCTAACGGCTCATACTCGCATTGTATTATATTGAATTTGGTTCATTTAGTATTAAGTATTTTTAAAATGTAAAAGAAAAATGGTTTTAATTTGATGAGTAATGTAGTTTGGGAAGGACGCCGCTACCTATTTTTTCGCAGATGAAGTCGCAAGTACAGCTTATATTAAACAATCTTTTATTATCTTGATTTTAAAGAACCAAAGTTATCTGAAGAACTCTACAAAAAGAAATATATTAGACCCGCGTCTTTCCTTCATTGAATATCATATTGTAGTGCTCTCTCCGGTCGTGTGACAGCCCTGGCGCGCTCAGCTACTGCTCGGTAATTTCCTTTAGAATTTGAAGCAATTTACGGAACGGTTTGCGGTTTTGCATAATTTGTTTAAAATATTTGCACACGATTATATCAAGAGGTTTGTTTTATTTATACCACACAACTGGCTAACAAGCTTACGATCGCTTTACTCAAATTATGCGCAGGAGTTCATTATATAGGGTAGCTGAGCATTACGAAAGAAATAAAAAAAACACCTCTTAACTATGGGTCATAAGCAGGTAACCGAATTTTGAATGGTTTGAATTTGGAAAAATGGGATGATGTACTGGTATTTTGGAAATCCCATAAAGCAGTTCCAAGACACGATGATGTGTACCCATCCATACATAAATATTTTACGTATAACATGTTTGTACGTCACCTGAGCGCCAGCAGCGTCAGCACTTCAAGAAGCCCGGAGCAGCGAGTGGCGCGCCGGACACATGCCACCATCGCGTCACATCCCGGACACCCCGGACACCCCGGACACTCCGGACACGTCACGCGGCGCCCGCATCCGTGCCTCACACGTCACAAACGACGCATCACTCACACACACACGTCACTACGCGAACACTTCACATCACTAGCAGTGTTGTTCACATCGCTCTGAAAGGAAATAATTATTTTGATTAGTTCTTTAGAAGTGTGTATTGGGTTTCGGAGAGGAACAACACGAATTAAGTCGAGATTTTTTTTATTGCACACTAGCATACGGCCCACCTGATGGTAAGCAGTCACCGTAACCTATAGCTGTTAGCAATAACGAGCTGCCAAACCAGGTTGTTGATGAGGACTAACTGTGCTAGCAGTAATACTACTAACGCAGCGTATCCTTTCCTTGTGGAACTGAAAATTGTACTCCATTTATTTGGTAGGCTAGTTACTAAGTAAACTAGTTACAATATTACAGATTAATAAAGCTTTACAGCTTGGAGCCTGATTCGTGTAATGTTCCCCATAAAGTGTATTAATGGGACGAGGCAACCAGAGATAACGATATACTAAATGACCACAGCCGGTCACTGTACCGGTGCTACCGGATGTGACCTCGGTACCATTACTGACATATTTTATACATGACTGTGTAAACAAACAATGAACAATAGGATAGCATAATGGTAGCCATAAGCCTCAAGTTGGAACCGCTCAGTACCGGGAACCGGGTGTCAGTGTTATGGTACCGGTACTGGCCATAAATTGGCAATACTGTACTTTTGGTACGATACGAGTGAATTCTCTGGAGCAGGCCCTATCTCCGAAGATACTCAGTATAATATGGACGGTCACCCATCCAACACCTGACCGTAGTTAATGTTGCTTAAGTTTGAAGATCGATCGATATGCGTAATGTGAACTGTACCGCGGGGCCCTCGATCAGTGTCAGCGAAACAATGATGTAATATCCAGGCTGCTAATTGCAGGCTGCGGCGCCGATGTCACCATGTTGATCCAACACTTAGCAACTGACAGACGACCTCCGGCCAGTTTCAGTTACAGCACTAATCTGTGCATTACCACTTACTAATATTATAATGCAATTTTAGTTTAAGGCAGACACTTTTTAAATAAACTTGAATTTGAAATACGATTAATGAAAAGTAGAAAATTTTAAATGTTACCAAGTGGAGAGCTGTAGAATAAAAATTGTTTTTTTTTATCATCCCCTGAAGCAATGAAATCTCTTTTGCAAATGTATATGTGACGGTGAAATACATATGACTGGCTCGTCACGAGATCCCTAAAACTAAACACTTGAAATTTGGCATTGCTTTTCTTTCTACACCAGAAACGAATTATGACAACCTAATCAAAAATCTGTTTTGAATAGGTTTAGTTAGTATCTACCTAAAGATGAACCTTATTTTTGAAGTCGGTTAACGGTAACGTGACCATCCCCATTACCATTAGCACACAATAAGCACCAGCCCTGCCCCGGCGATATATGAGACATGCGCTGCACGAGAATCGAACTCACGATCTCACGATCCAGTGTAATACAATCTTTGTGTGTACGATGTACTCTGGGGCATCGACAGCGCGCTGACAGAACAAACGCATCGGGTTCATGTTTAAACCCCTTATTCTACAAAGTTGGTACAACGTCGGATGGTAAGTGGGTACCGTGTTAGCAGCATAAGGCACGCACGTGTCGCCTTACTGCCAGTAAATGAAGCGAGGGAAAAACTGTTTGTTGCCACCCTATGGAACCTGGAGGTTCCGATGCTCATCAGATAGCTGAGTTTTCCAACGGTCTGCTTTACAATGCTGACAAAAAACTTTTTTCCTTTATACCACTGGGACGGCCCACCTGATGGTAAGCGGTCACCGAAGCCTATGGACGCTTGCAACACCAGGGTTATCACTCTCGTTGCTGACCCTGCAGAAATCTCTTCACATCCTTGAAGAACCCCATGCTGTACTCCTTTGGGAAAACCACGGCGGGGAGTTCATTCCACAATCGATTGTGCGCGGGAGAAAACTATTAAAAGCGCATAAAGTCAGTTAGGCTGTGCAGGCTGTGTAGTAAACTGATAACTTGTCTCAGATATTCACTTATAGTCACTAAGTATGAGTGCAGACACTGCGCAGTTATATCCGGTCAGGTCGTAAAGCCTACTCGATTATATTTTAGTGAAGGCTTCGCTTAGCTATTAAACAAGTAAATAAATATACATAAACTGCAGGCTACAGCGCGGCTTACGTCATGGCCCATTGTGATGCTATATGCTTCGTAACAGGACCTTGCAGCTAGACATATCTAGTATTCATAAAGTAATGCGATTACCCATTCTAAGGGTAAAGAGTACTCGGACCCGGCGGGCATGTATGAAGAGATTGACGAATGTAGAAGCAAAACAGGTGTGCAAGTCAAGAGTGACGCGCTCTATACTCTCTGCCTACCGCGTGAGGGACTTGGCGAGATGACATGTATGTGTCTTCCTAATCTTAAAGTCAGGCGAATTGTTCCGCGTGGAGCACCGGCAACCTGACTTACTGCAGAAACACAACACTTTATCAAAGTAGTGTTATTTGACTGCGGTCTTCTGTAAGGTGGAGGTACAGTCCCCAGTCGGGAGATCACAATTGGCCCGTCGTCTGTTTTCTTTAGCTCATGGTGTGATTAATCACTGTACATAAGCTTAGAAAACTCATTGGTACAGGCCGGGATTTGAACCTGGGCCCATCAGATGACACGCCGTTGCCTCAACCACAAGGCCAACACGGCTTACAAGTGTGTGTATGGAACTTACACACACATGTGCAAAAGGGATATAGCTCGACACAAAACGAAAACAATGACTTTAAACATATCTGAACAGAATGAAAAGGTTAACTTGAAACATATCTCTAGAGAATAAAACCTTTTTACTAGTTCTCAAAAATTCTCTTCGCTTGAATATTTTTTCTTTCTATTTTGAAACCACCTTCGGCTAGAACAATACAGGTCTGGCATTACCTTATTTCTTCCCAGGCCAGCCTTCCACCCATTTAGCTGACAACGAGGGCTTGTACAAAAAGGTAAGGACGCGCTTAACACGACTAGACCTGCGACAAGCTTCGATAAGATACGAATAAAAAAGATACAAGCTTTTCATTCCCCAGAATTCCATAGCCAATAGTCATAGTGTTCAGCTTGCGCCTTAAAATAAGGACTTAGCTCGCGCTATCGGTCACTGACAGTTCAATTTGTGACATTGACATAAGTACGTGGTGATGGTATGACTTCTATTATGCACAATCAATAGATCATTGTCTCGCATATCGTCTCGGTATTTGTGCCGATTCTGCTGCACAAAAACACTAAACTTAACTAACTTGACACGACTTAAAGTATTGCCATCCCTATTTAACCCTGTACCTGAGAAAGGGATAGCATGACTTTTGGATGGCAAATTAGTTTAGTTTAATGATTTCGTACAACAGAATTGGCACCAATATTTTAATACTTTAGTGATAGTGTAGAGATATTTATGCAACTTGGCAACGTATGATGTTTTGAATGAAATGAATACATTTAATTGCGTGTTGGGGAAATGAAACCATAGACATGATGAGGAAATGTTTCTGACCTTGTCTGTGGACTCCGTACGACGTTACTTAGATGATATTGCACTTTTTATAAAATGACATTAATTAATTTATAAAAAAATTAAGATCCGTTGTTTGTTATTTATTGATTTAAATCAATAATAATTTAGTAATACGACCTGCCTTATAGTAAGCAGTTCGCTACACAGCTCCATATATTATATACTTATTAATTAATCTGTGGATATTACATAATGGTATTATATATAGTTAGCTTAGTATTTATGTTACTGCCGTGGTAAATAACAACATTTACCAGTCGATACTGCCCTGGAGTGGTATTCTCCAGACATCGCTAATGCCGACGCTAATGTGTCATTAACAACGATATAACGCGAGATATTATGTAGTTACAGAATACAGGCTAAGCTAGCTGACCCGTATTGCGTGGTACTTATATAATCTGTGAACAGATCCTACCCATGGACCTATTGTTTTTTTTGGTGGTATTTCCACGCAGACACAATCGAGCATGCAAGTGGGCAATAGCATCTTCCGCAGAACAATATTATCGAAATAGACCAGCCTCTGTGTTATCATAACTGTTATGGTTATTGTCGCGAGGAGCGTTGCCAATGGCCTTTATGTCTTGTAGGGCAATTTGAAACCCACGGGACGTAGCTAGGCTAGTGCAAGGCGAGCCGAAATAAGCCGTGGTGGCCTTGTGGTTGAAGCAACGACCTGTCTTCTGATGGGCTCAGGTTCTAATCCCGGCCTGTACTAATGAGTTTTCCTAAGCTTAAGTACAGTGATTAATCACACCATGAGCTTTTAAAAAGAGATGTTGGGCGATTTGGGATTTCCTGTGGGTTTTCCCATTTAAATTGGAGCCGCCCGACTGGGGACTGTACCTCCACCTTACAGAAGACAGTAAAATAACACTACTTGATGTAGTGTTGTGTTTCTGCGGTAAGTAAGGTTGCCAGTGCTCCACGAGGACACGCTGGGCTAGTAGTAATGCTACTAGTACTGTGAGCCCTCATCAACAACATGGTTGGCAACCCGTTAGTAAAACCCCTGGTATTGCTAGCGGCTATAGGCTACGGTGACTGCTCACCATCAGGTGGGCCGAAAGCTTGTGTGCCACCTTAGTGACATAAAAAAAAAAAATCTTCAATTGTATCTTACACATGGCCACACTACGATCTCATTTGTCGGCATTAGTCTCGTGTTTAAATTAAAGTAATATCGAGAAGCAATTTGTCGGGCCCAGTGACAGCAGAGATAGCACATGTCGTCTAGTTGGTGATGTATGGGTTCCCTCGTTGCCGCGCCTCCTGACGGGCTGACCGCGGTCGTACTCCATGCCTTACACACTCGCCCGTGTTAGACTAATGTCGTTTACTCCAGTTAACTGACGAGGACAGTGATTACATACATACATGCATACTGTACTGGGGTAGGCAGAGAGTATAGAGCGAGATATTACTATAGACTTGTACACGTCTTTTGCTACTACATTCATCAATCTCTTGAATTGAATCAGTGCCGGTAGCAGGAACATTGTCGACAACGTATTCGAAAACGTAACTCGCGAAATGTTGAATGTTGTTAATTGCCATACTAATTTTTAGTTCCACTTTTCACCGCCGCAGCGCTGTTCATTGTCCAATACAAAAATAGTCGGAGGGGATACGAAAACGTTGTCGACAATGTTCCTGCTACCGGCACAGGTGTTACTTTATTATAATTTGCTTAATTCCGCATAAATTAAAACGATACGGATTATTCAAACAGTCTGCGCCCAGGTGTTCCTCCCAGTGCCTAGGTGTGATTTCATCCGATACGAGGACTTCCACATCCCATCATTAGGGTGCCGCCACGTTGGTCGAGCATGATGTGCGTCGAGCCCTAGACGCGGCAAATCATACCCGAGCACTGGGAGGAAATCACACCTGGGCGCAGGCTGTTTGAAGACACCGTATCTTATAAATTTAAGTGGATTGAAGCAAATTATATTATACTTTGTATTTCTATTCATCAATCTCTTCATACATAAATAGCAAGTTTTGGACAATTATTCTGTCCGCATCCTGAAGGTAATTAAATGAATAGATCTGCAAGCCAGTTCCTCCAATCATCATATAAACATTTTGGACATTCACACAAACAGTATAACGGAACACATGTCAGTACGTATAATATTAGCACCTACATTCAGACCATTTATATAGTGAATTGATTCAGGTTTTACTTTTCGGAAATTCATATTTATAGAATACAAAATATATTATAATTTGCTTTGTCCGCTTAATGAGTGTGATACGGTCGAACGGCCTGCGCCCAGGTGTGAGCTCAGCCGTGGTTTCTTCCGACACGTGTTTCAGGACTTCCACGTCCCATCATCAGGGTGCCGCCGCGTTGGTCGAGCAGCGTGATGTCACATCGAGGTCTGGATGCTGGAGCAGCGCCACAGCACGATGGTCGGACGCTGGAGCAGCGTCACAGGATGCTGGAGAACTGATGATGGGACGTGGAAGTCCTGAAACACGTGTCGGAAGAAACCACGCCTCAGCTCACACCTGGGCGCAGGCCGTTCGACCGTATCACACTCATTTAAGCGGACAAAGCAAATTATAATATATTTTGTATTCCATTTATATAGTGTTCATCTGCGGTCCGTACACCGCCTGTAGCTGTGTAGGTAGCTTGTGAATGAACACACACCGCTCAGTAAATTGAGTTAAACAAATAAACATTATCGTTAGTCCGTATCTCGTGCCTGTACTCGGTTCTGTAGGTGGCTGGTAGCTGCGGGCTCGCCAATTAAACAATTGTTTGTGAGCACACAGCGCTTCTAATACAGCCTCCGTGGTGCGGCCTTTGAGACACTGCGCGCGTTCAAACCTTCCAGTTATAGTAGGGCAAAGAAAAGATGACTTTTGACAGCTCAAAAAGTGACGTAAGTAACGGTAGCACGTTGGTCAAAAGTATGAATCGATAGATATACAGAATTGTAATAAGTCACCTTTTATCTTTGTTACACAAGGTGCCCCATTGTATACGAGTTAGTTTTACTCCCGAGCTTTAACGAGGCAGTAAATATAAACCGAGTTGCAATGGGTTTAAGAGCCATGTGTGACACTGCTTTTCACTACGAATGCGAAAAAATAAAATAATCCAAAAATATATTATGTTCATCAATTCAATTTGTAATTAGAGAAGAATTCTAAAGATATCGCGCCAATGACTCTTTTTTTCTTCTGTGGCCGCAACGCGTAGCGGTTGTATTCTCTTGGGCAACGCAATGCACGTATTCCAGTAGTTTCATTTTCAAAAATTAAATATTTTTTCTTTTTTATAAAACAGTAATAAGTCCAGTCTTCATTCATAATTGTTTTATTTATATGTACGTATTTTATAAGAAACAGAAAAAAATAAAAAAGTAGAAACATTTTCGCCTAGAACAGGATTATCTATATTCTCGCTCTGGAAACGTTACAATAAAGAACTTTTTGTGCATGAGGAGCGAAACATTATTATAATACTAACAGCTTGTTTCGTATCAACATTGTTAACTCTAAGACAGAAAAATCACCAAATACAAATCAAAAGACAAGATCTCAAAAGTGAACTCGTCCAAAATGTTTGTGAATATAGTGCACAAGCTGCGCTAAGCTGTGCGCTCAATTAGAATTAGTTTCCCGAAGTAAGTAAATATAACAACAGCGCGGCGCACAGACAGACAATTACAGCATATCCTAGCTATTAGACGATTCGAGGAACATCCATCGCGATATAAATACACGGTCTAATTGTGGACTGTATGTCTGTATCCTTGTTATGAGAATAGTGACGATAGAGACTATGCGGCGACTATTTCGTGTAACTGCAAAAAAATGTTTAATATTAGGCCGAGGTGGTCTTGTGGTTGAAGCAACGGCCTGTCATCTGATGGGCCCAGGTCATCACTATCATCCCGGCCTGTACCAATCAGTTTTTCTAAGCTTAAGTACAGTGATTAATCACACCATGAGCTAAAAAAGAGAGGTGGGGCGAATTGGGATCCTTCGTGGGTTTTCCCACTACTACTCTACTCTTTACTGCTGCTACTCGTTAGTGATATCCCTGGTATTGTTAGCGGCTATAGGCTACAGTGACTGCTTACCATCAGATGGGCCGTATGCTTGTGTGCCACCATAGTGGTATTAATAAAAAGTATTCACCCACTTCGCTCGTTTATCGTATACATGTATTGTATATGCGAGACAAGTAAATAACATAATAATATGTGTAAGGGGTTAATGACCTTGGAAGGCTAGTCAATGTTAGAATTTACCATGACTACATAGTATAAAACAAAGTCGCTTCCCGCTGTCTGTCTGTCCCTATGAATGCTTAGATCTCTTAAACTACGCAACGGATTTTGATTCGGCTTTCAGCAATAGATCGAGCGATTCACGAGGAATGTTTGGTTTTTATGTATAATTAATTCATTTGTATTGTAGGTGTTTTACTTATATGGCCAAAGCTGGCCGTGCGTAGCCGGGGCGCGGCGGGGCGCGCCGGGTCGCTAAAACATTAAGACTTGAATTCTGTTTGTGAATGAATAAACTCAAAAACTACAGACTGACCGATTTTAAAACTTCTTTCACCAATGGAATGTTATATTAGGTCTGAGTAAAATAGGCTTTATATAATATATTGCTGTAAGAAGCTTGTTCAGTGATATAGAGCTGGTCACGTGTCGTGGAGAGAGCGACGTACTCTGTCGCTTTGCTTTATATGGTGCAGCGCACTCCAGATCCAGCGCATGTGTTATGACACTAAACTACATACAGGAATAGCACGCGCCGGGTCAGCGCTGCGCTATGCGCATGCGCACGATGCGAACTACAAACCGCACTGTTATGCTAATATTATATCGCTTACCGTGCCCGCTACTTCGTACGCGTGAAATCTGGTTTTCTTGGTCGGAAACGGAATCCTTATTCCAATAATAAAAGTAGCCGAAGTTACGCCTTTTTCGTCAGTTATACGCCCGTTAAAAGAGGTCCAACCGTTTCGGTGATTGTCGCAACAGACAGACACAGACAAAAAAAACTGATTGGGTTTTTGTTATAGTTAGCGTAGGGGATATACTTTCAAATGTACTTAGATAAAAGCTGTTATTTTGATATTACAAACAGACACTTAAATTTTATTTATTTTTTTCAGTACGAAGTAAGGATACATATTATGATGAAGCAAAAACAGATATGAAGGAAGAAGACGTGGAAGGTCATGGTCTAACTTTCTGGATCATATTGCCGGGTATGTATGAAAATATTGATGAATGTAGACAAAAGAATCAGAGGAGGTGTGCATTTGTGCAAGTCTTTAGTGAAATGTCACTCTATACTCTCTGCCTACCGCGTGAGGGACCTGGCGAGATGATACTATGTATAGATCTTAGATCAGAATCTCATAGACGATAGGTCATCCATCAATCAATATAGTTATCCGCTACAGGCAGGCTGTGCGCTAGCAATGTACTAGATAGCTGTCATTATGATAGCGCTCCGAGCTAACAAGATGCGAAGGTAACGAGTTTATCACTCAGCATTTCCGTTGTAAATCTTTAAGGGTTTTTGTGAAGCACCATCACTAGCTCGTCTGTTTAATATAAAATGCCTTAAGAAATAATATAGCCTCTGGGCTTGGGGTCGGCAACGCGCGAGCTACACCCCTGGTGTTGCAAGCGTCAATGGGCCGTATGCTTGTTTGCCACCTTAGTGGTATAAAGATATCAATTTTTATATCTGAAATATTCTTTTGAACTATTTGACTTTGCCTCATACATCAAACTTTATACTAATAATAAATTTAGTAGGTATGTATATTGCAGGTATGTCAGGTATCTATATAAATAGGCAATATTAGTGCAAATTTCTCATCAGTTTGTGAATCGTTTTGTTTTGTTTATTATCTAGAGCCGTGGTGGCCTTGTGGTATGAAGCGTTGTCTGCTATTCAAGCGACGCAAATTCGATTTCCACCGGTCTGTACCAATGAGTTTTTCTAACTTAAGTGCAGCAGTGATTAGTCACACCACAAGCTTTACGGTGAAGGAAAATATCGTGAGGTAACATGCATACGTCTGAGAAGAAATTCAAAGACGTATGTAGTGCCTAAGAGACCAAATATTCTTCGGTGGGAAGTGGGTGTCGTAACTTCCGTCTACCCCTTCGGGGACCCTTGTGGGATGGCGAGAAGATATATTATTATTATTATCCAATAACGAGATTTTGTGTTACCCCTAATTAATTTTAGCCAACCTCTAATTGACTTTAAAGTAGACGCCATAGAGTTGTTTAATTAAATTATAAAAGCAGTGTAATCAATAAGGCATGTTGCCCAGCACACCACGCAGCACGTTCCTGTAACTGGATCATGTATAGCGGCTGTAACACCATACGCCATAAATACATATAGATTTATGCGACCGGCCGCAGACTAACGAGACGCATCGCAATCTATCACTCACAATTGCTACTGTAAATCTAGTGTGATGGTTGCCACGTGGGAATAATAGTGTTTTCCAAAAAGCTATACATTTCGCCTTCCAATTTATACAGTAAAGTTTATTGAAATCATCACACCAAGTCCCTCACGGTAGGCAGAGAGTATAGAGCGCGTCACTGTTGACTTGCACACCTGTTTTACTTCCACATAACTCAGTACGCTCGTGTGCCACCTTAGTGGTATAAAAAAACCACATCAGGCAGTATTATAACAAGATATCAGTTATTATAGTATCCTGATTACAGCTGTCTAGACCTAACTTCAGACAAATGCCAAGGATACGGTATAAGTGGCTAGTTATCCAATTAGATGCACTATTAAGCTTAGCCTAATCACGGGTTGGGTCGGTCTAGGCTCTACTATAACTATAATATACAGCCTGCGATAATATATGTATCCGTTTTCGTTTAAAGATCATTCGTTATATTTTAAGTTGATTTTATAGCTTTATCCTTGATTATGGAGGATTTAGTGCGAGCATGAATAATTTGCGACAACGTTATCGTATCGCCTTCGACTATTTTTGTATTGAAAAGTGAATAGCGCTGTGGCGGTGAGAAGTGGAACTAAAAATTAGTATGACAATTTTGACATTTCGCGAATAAGTTTTTGCTTACGTAGTTGAAAAATATGAATGCTACCGGCACAGATGCTAAAGTACATTTTGATAGATTCTGAGTTATGTGTGTGGAGGTGTACAATAGAGAAGTAGTGCAGGGGTCAGTAGGCTTGCCTGCTAAACTAGGTGCCGCAGATTCAATCCCCGCCAGGGCGTCCATTTAGTTATAGTCTGCCCTGAGTTTCATTGTATTATAAGTATGTATGTATATGTACAAAAAGGATTAATTCTATAAATTTACTAAATTACATTAGTAAACGTTTACTTAGTTTGGGCCCAGATGGCGTTTTGGGATATTTAGGTCGACTATCATAATGCTGCTAAAATTACTATGAAGCGTCGGTTAACTAATTTTTGTACCGCTCGCCCGATTAGATGATAAGCGGTTACCCTTAATACAGTGTTGCGTGTGTTCGATAAAAGCATATCGAACACAAGCAATCTGGCCTATGATAGCTATATATCATAATGATACAGTGTCGGTTATTTGGACGTTGGTAATATATAATTAATCTGTAATGTCTGTCCTGACGTTCGCTTTTGAGATGAGATCACTAATCACTATATGATGAGGTGTATCATTATTATAATTATAGAGGACGTGTGTCTATTGTTTCATGGTGAGTAGAAATGTTGATGAACTAAGTGTATCCACACATCTATCGACTCGTTTCTCTAGGAATGAGGATCCTTGCTACACGGCAAGCAACATGAGATACATATATACAAAACAAAGCTCTCCCTTCCACTGCGCCTGTCTATCTGAATGCGATGTGCCCACAAACTACTGAAGGGTACTGGGGCGTTTCCCACCCCGCACCGTTCGGACCGCGGTGTGAATCGACCACGGTTGTTTTTGTACTGGGTTGATTCGGACCACTCTCAAAGGCTTATAAAACCCTTGTGTATCAAATGTAAGTTTTAACCAATGGATGTAATAACTCCGTTATTTAGCCACAGCGTTTTATGTAGACACTTGTTGCCGCTATAACAACAAATAGTTAAAATTTAAAAAAATACCAAAGAGCTTCCCTACTTTTAGTATTTTTGTTCGCTCTATTTTAATAATGGCAACTAGTAGACGCTTGAATATTACGCATATTTTCTAAAATAGAACAGTGGATTTTTTCTTTTACAAAAACCCTCGGTGTGCGAGTCCACTCGCACTTGGCCAATTTTTATTTGATCTGGGTATATTACCTAATCCTATAATTGTAGGTACTTAAATATCTTGCCTGCCAACCGTAGCTACCTTACCATCACGATCACGACAGGAGTACTGTACAATCCACACAGGTTTTTTTTTTGTCACTAGATATTGTAAGGATATTAATTACAGACGAGGATTGAGTTATAATAAGTTTCATCAACACAGTTTTTGTGCACTTATATCACATTGTACTAATAGTTTACTTTCAAATTATCGTATGTCTGACAATGTCTGGTATTCAGTTGTTAGGATTATATGAATGATGCCTGGACATTACCACACAGCGCCATCTGGCCCCAAACTTAGCAAAGCTTGTCCTATAGGAACCAGCAGCTGATAAAATACTAATATAGCCTATGTTACTCAGCGATAATATAGCATGCAACAGGTGGAAATATTTTCAAAATCGCTCCAGTAGTTCTTGACATTACCCCGTATAATATAATAATAATAGTTTATTTGCATTAAACATGTTCCTTAGCCATAATACAGTGTTGACAATCCCAGTAAGAAGGGAATACCTGTATCAGGAAGTCACCGCTCATCCAACCCATTTTGTTTTGGTCCCTTGCATACAAACAAACAAAATTATTATTTTTATGAATGCCGTCTACCTTAAGGGCAAGCGCGGTCCGTGCCCAAGGCCCCCGACTTCAGGGGGCACTATACAAGTTAAAAAGGCCAATTCAAAATAGAAACATTAATAGCAGGGTGGCCACGGTCAAAACTGACCTATTGACTTATGAAAATTCGCCACTTGGGTACCCTAAATATTAGTATAGACTACTCTGTGTAAGTATCCCATGGGAGTCCTTGGTTGTTTCGGGATAAAAATTAGCAGAATAAAAGTAAGAAAGAACAGCAGAAAGTCGTATCAAAAAGTACGCCATTACTTTGTAATATAAGCTATATGTTATGTAATTAGACGTACGGTTACAAAAAATATTTATATTCAATACAGTAATTAAAAAATAAATAATCACGTTCAAATTGTATTTAAAAAAATAGTTATAGCAGTATGTTATCTACCTGTGAGGATAGTATACAATTGGTGTTTACTATTACTGCCACTAGATGTCGCTTTTTAAAGTTACATCGCGCTATGGTTTCGTTGACGGAGTTGCTTATAGCTGCTCCGATGTATGCTGAGGCATTTTTTTTATACTACTACTTTTTTGGAACACACAGATTTCTATACATAGGAATACTGGTTGTGTTAAATAAAACTATAACATAAAATGTGCCGATTCTTCAAATTTAAATTATCGTTTTTTTTTTTTATAAATTTAGTTATTAACAAAAATTAGAATTATGAAATCGAATTGAATGAATAACAAATTGATTAACGTGTGTGTATAAAAAATGGATAACTGAGGTTGAGTTCATTTAAGTTTAGTTGTTTTTAAATAGGTAGTTTATGTTGTGGCTTATGCCAATATTTTAATCATTTTTATGAATATAAATTGTTTTACAAGAGAAACGAGAATAAATTTGAAAATATTAAAATAAAAAAACTATACAAATGAAATTGAACCACAATGGTTGTATATTGAATATTATTTGTATGGGACAATCTCAAACTAAAAGAAAGAAAAAACTAACCTAATATAAAAAAAATATCCACTTGTCCCAAATGGTCGTCACGCGGGAGGGCGCCAAGAAGGCTGACAGCATTGCCCCGCTGTATGGCAATGCTGATCCTTTGCGCAAAATATGCAAAAATAACAACAATTTATACTTAATACTAAAAAAGAGGAAATATTTGTATTTTTGTATGTATTGAATAGGCTCCGAAACTACTGGACCGATTTCAAAAATTCATTCACCGTTAGAAAGCTACATCATCACTGAGTAACATAGGCTATATATTATACTAGCTTCCCGCCCCGGCTTCGCTCGGGTAGACAAAATATTTGATAAATGTCTATAGGCTCCGAAACTACTGGACCGATTTCAAAAATTCATTCACCGTTAGAAAGCTACATCATCACTGAGTAACACAGGCTATATATTATACTAGCTTCCCGCCCCGGCTTCGCTCGGGTAGACAAAATATTTGATAAATGTCTATAGGCTCCGAAACTACTGGACCGATTTCAAAAATTCTTTCACCGTTAGAAAGCTACACTATCACTGATTAACATAGGCTAGCTGCCCGCCCCGGCTTTGCACGGGTAGACAAAATATTTGATATAAACTACCCGTGCGAAGCCGGGGCGGGCCGCTAGTTATAATATAAAATAAAAAGATAAATGAATAAATACAACAATGCTTAAATAAATAATGTATTATATTATTCAACTTTACTTCACAGGTGTGCACAACATAAGCTTAATACATAAACCTTACTTATATTCCTTCTCGATAGCGAATCCATATATACTCGCATATCGCAAAGAGTGCAGCCGGGTGTGTTAAATAATATTCAATAAGTAATAAAACCTGATTGTCACCAAACAAGATGTATCTAATATATATAAGATTCTCGTGTCACAGATTTCGTTGCCATACTCCTCCGAAACGGCTTGACCGATTTTGATGAATTTTTTTGTGCTTATCCGGTATCTATGAGAATCGGCCAACATCTATTTTGCATCCCCATGAATGCAAAAAAAAATTGTCCACACGAGCGAAGCCGGGGCGGGCAGCTAGTTATACTATATTTCTTCCTTTCAATAAAAATAATAACAAAATTGTGTCTTAAAAAAAATTAAATTCAACTTAAAATTATTTTCTTTTTGTTTCTGGCCAGTTTCTTAATTCAAAGTACAATTTCCACTGAGGTCTTATTATCGATTATAAATTAGACATAATCAATCAATTTCAATACATATTTCACTGCGGTCATCATCAATTTGAATGGGAAAACCCACAGGAATTCCCAAATCACCCTACCTCTCTTAAATTTTTTGTCTGACCTGGGAATCGAACTCAGGTTCAGTCACAAGCGAGTCACTCCCAGCCCCGACCTCTAGCGCAGACCACTATCAAATGAACTACAACATAATCGAACAAAAGCCGTACCCGATAAGCAAGCGGTCAATATTGTCACAGAGCACTGCTATCAGAGCGCAGTAAACAAAGTGTGCTGTAACTGAAGCGGGGCGCAATTGCTTTACTGCTAGATATCACTGAGCTGTCACCGAGCTGTAAATCTACGGATAAATGTCACAGCCCACAATAAACAGCTATGCTATATACATTTATATGTACTCACTGTCACAATTGCTGTGCCCTATAAACAAGTGTGTATTAGTATAAGTCTAAAAGCTTGTTAAATATTGCAATAAAATTATGATTATTATATTTAGTTTACTCCTTTAGATTTTACGATTTGATCTTCGTATGTATGGGTGCATCTCAAACTGCCTACGTTACATAATAACTGAATGTGCAAAATATTTTTTTTAGGTTTTGTGTAGCCATTGTGAAGCTAAGCTGGTGTGGGTCGCTAGTTTAATATAAAACATAATTTAAGCTCGTAAGTCCTAAAAGTGCTATAGCTGCGGCTGAGCTGTGTCTAATGCTAAGTTGAGTCGTAACTCGAAGCGGACGCCGCTATCTTATAATTCAGTTATCACGTACATTCACTTAACTGCGAGCAATATATTGAATTGGCTTTCTCAGATAAATTATCAATTCTGTTCACTTTATTACCTGGTGTCTATAAAAAATATTTCCAGTTGGTCCCACTACGGCCGATAGCACGGACAATTCGATCTGTTTTCTCGTCTAACTTAATACGTCGGATAAGTTTATCTAGACTGGGAATACAATTAGATATCAATGATGGCAAACAATTCCAAAAGATATGAACCGTTGACCCCAATATATCTTGCTACAAAACATTGTAGGGAAAATATTCTGGATAAGTCGGATGCGATTATAACTTCTGTGATTTGATGTAACCTCTTTACTTTACTACTTTCAGGAAGTGCGTGGCAGGCCTATCACGTAGTGTCAGGTTCTTGCTGAGTGTATAATTTCCAGAGCTCCTAAGAAAAAGAAAGAGAGGTAAGGTATCACTTTATCAAAAGCCTCCACCTTACATAAGAAGTCAATAAAGTATGTAACGCAGTAGTAATACCTCTGGTATTGCAGGCTGGTGACCGCTTGCCATCAGATTGCCCATCCACTTATTCTATAGAAAAGTAAGACGAACTATCGATGCATTTAAATGCCTTAATGTGACCTTATAATCGATTGTTCACTAAAGGCGTATTCTTAATCGATTCATCGCGGGCGATGTCTCGAGCGGTGCTATTAATATAATAACGACTAGTCAAGACATACAATATTATCGATACATTTACAGTAATATCAATAATGTAAATGTTGCTAATATATTATAATTGTAGCAAAACTCGTCTGTCTCGTCTGTCGAGCGCCGTTAAATCTCACGCAAAAAATGTTTGGATGATACCAACGGTAACCGTACACTGGAGCTCTGTCTACGACTGGCTCGTCTTATCACATTCATAGGAATACAAGTCTTATAACTGAGAGGATAGATATCACATTTAAATGCTAATCATTTTCGATAAAGCTGGTTTTTTAAAGAAATATCAAAGTACAGTTTTAGTTCTTAATTTCGGTTGCAGATGAATATAACATTTTTTCTCTGACTGGTATGGACATAAAAAATCCCCATTAGTTCCATTTTGCCCTTAAAGGGACTACGAAGTTGTCAAGCAGGATAAGTGGTCACCGTAGCCTATAGGCGCTTGCTATACTGATGTATCTAGCGCGTTGCCATATTTGCCTGTTGACAGGACTCTCTGTGCTATGGGCGTATGTCTCTTATAATGGAGATTGCTCAATGATATTTCTGTGTTGTGTTAAGTCAGTGAGATTACTTGCTGTCCGGCCGCTTCTCAGGGATCCTGCGAGGTTAATGACCACCAATAACGATTGCTATCAAATACCTAATTAGATATTTTTCTATTCAAGAGTCCTTGATTGTCTTATAATGCTCGTTAATTAGTGCTACTATGGTTTCCTAACCATACATGATTAAAAAATCAAAATTAAAATCATTTATTCAGTTAGTTTAGGCCCTAATAAGGCACTTGTGAAGGTATGTTTTGCCACCGGTTCGGAAAACAAGTCACCTGAGAAGAACCGACAAGAAACTCAGTGCTGTCATTTTGCATAATAAAACCAAATAAAATACAACATACTGTTTTCTTTAAATATAATTAGTAAACTAAAACAAAGATTCGATATTTTAATACTCTACCTATTACAAGAAAAAAAAGTCAGCGAACACTAAAATATTCGGCATTTTTTTTTACATTTTGTTCGAGTTTTGTGCAAATGTTGTTTGGGCCTGATACTTCATATCGTTACGACACACTGGCTGTCGAAATAAAATAATGTTTTGTAAAAACGAGGTAAGAGCCGGCCTTAAGGTCGTTAAATTGCCAAACAGTCACAACATCCAATTAAACGGATTAAACACAACAGTGGGATTAATTAAAACACAATGGCTATGTTGGCCCACACGGCCAATTTTATGGCCAACTTTATTACCAATTGGACCAAAACGATGACACACAGAGCAGGCCAACACACACGACTATTACCACATTATCATAAAATTTATAATTTATTATGTAATAGCCACACCACCCGGCTTCACCCGCGGTATTAACGACAAAACCATCCTTTATGGGAAAGTTTATTTTAATTAAAAAGTAACCTAATTACATTCCCAGGTACATTCTTTTAGTGGTCTGTACACGAATCAAATTTCATTAAAATCCTTTCAGCCGTATTAGTGTGACTGATTTACGAATAAAAAAAATCTAAGCACTTTCATTTATTTCTTCGGCTTCTGCCCGCGACTTACTGTGGGGACATAGGGCATACAATCCGCATTGAATAATTCCCAAAGGAGTACAGCATGGGGTTCTTTAAGAAGAGTGTGAAGAGATTTTTGAAGGGTCGGCAACGCACGAGTGATACCCCTGGTGTTACAAGCGTCCATAGGCTACGGTCACCGCTTACCATCAGGTGGCCCGTATGATTATTTACCACTTTAGTGGTATAAAAAAACATATTGCATATTATGTATGCTTGTCACGCGGCATGTATAATACATGAGACAAATGGAGAGCTCACCCGCCCACGGCCGGCCATGTACATCGCTACAAATGATGTGTTTATGTCGGATTTACATGATTTACACTAATTAATTGCTCTATTGGAGGCTGCCGGGATATTTGGTAATGCGTCACATTGTCATCACTCACTAGCTCTGCCCCACGGGCTCACCCGCGTTGCTTGGATACACTGACGCATATCACGGCTTTAGCAGTAGGTTTTTGGCATGAATGTAGCAATTCTTAGAGACCTAATATTTACCTATACCTACTTCTATTTAACTGACGTTTCACAAATATACACACGTATCTTCTTCTGCTTCCGTACTTTTTTTTGTTGACGAGGGGGAAACATTCAAAAGGTACCCGCCTGCTTAAGTGGAGCAGACGGGGAATGTGAGATTTTGACTCACTAAAACCCCCCCGGTGGCCATCCTCCGTGCATATAGCACTTTTCTGAGCACGTCCCGGGGGCAGCCATATCGCCGCCCCTGGAACCCTCGCGTGCTCTTGACGCGCCTAACACCCGCTAGCCTTTTGGGCCAGACGGGCGCTCCGTAGAGAGCCATAGATCGCACGACCCCCGCATAGAGGCGGCGGACTCCTTCCCCGGGCCCCCCGAGATTGGGCTATGCAATTTCGATTTGGTCTATGCAAAGCACCCGCTACCCTCTTGATCCAGGGGACCATGCGGCTAAAGTGCTCCTCAAAGCCTCAGCGACCGTCCAAGGTGAGACCAAGATACTTAAGGTACCGTCCCTCCTGGACGTCCACGTCACCCACGCGAACCGACGAGCTGGGTGGTTCCCTACCTCTTGGCACCTTATGTAACCATAGCACCTCAGTCTTTTGAGGCGCTATCCTAAGACCCAGCTCATGGATTTTATCCACGACGCATGCCACACCAAGCTTGGCGAGCCTGTTGGTCTCTTCGAAAGTGTTCCCGACGGCCAGCACCAGCTCGTCGTCTGCATAACATATTACGCTGACGCCGTCGGGGAGTTCGACATGCAGGACCGCATCGTATGCGAGGTTCCACAGGAGTGGCCCCAGAACCGATCCCTGCGGAACCCCGCAGTACACCTCTCTCCGGTGAAGCTGCCCATCTCCGCCTACATACTGCACGCACCTGTCGCGCAAGTAGGCAAAGACCACGCGCTGCAGGTAGGGAGGCACACCTAGGTACACATATGACCCCCTGATCGCTACCCAGGGCAGGCTATTGAAGGCGTTGACGATATCAAGACTGATCGCCAACGCCGCTCCACCCCGAGTAACCGCCTGCGTCGACAGTGTTCGAACACGAATGATCGCGTCCACTGTCGACCGCGTGCGTCGGAAGCCATATTGGTCTTCCGATAGGTCCGGCCCGACGCTCGTTAGGTGCGCATTCTGCTTCCTAACTATGGCAATCAATCCGCTTCAAAGACCATTTTTGCCAGTGTCGTGTTAGAGAATTATCAAGTTTCTAACGTTTGTTTTTTGAATCAAAATGCTGCATTATAATGCTTATGGAAGTTTTTGGAGACAATCCACGGCAGCAGCAGAAGGTAACATGATAGTGTCTTCACATAAAGGACATATTACAGCATTTTATCCAATGTTCCTCTTAGTCACTCTAAATGAAACTTTACTATCATTGTTGAGGATTTTAAGTCGGGGAGTTCTAAATTTTTTATTCAGCTTTTACATACATCAGTACTCTGTGCCACTGTTCACAAATGAGCCCATTAGAATTTAATATATATATATATATACTAATATAGTATAAGAGTGAGCAGTGTGCCGCGAGGCGGGTAGTCTGGACTCGGAATGGTCAGGAATTCTCTCCTATTGTTTGACAATGTTAGATTCCACGTGGTTCTAGGAAGACGGGTTCTTGAGTCACTAATAGGAAAACACTGTCGCCAAATTAGTCATAATTTCGTCTGCGTTTCATTCCGTTCTACCATATCTAAGATGTTTACTCATACATACATACATGTCATCACGCAAGTCCCTTTCGGGATCGGTATAGAGTATGTTTAAGCTTAAAGGGACATGTAATACTAGATTTTTCCGGCGACTTTGACCACTTTGCAACAAAATATATTGTCTATAGTGTGTAGTATATTATCTACTCTGAGATAGTGTAATCTTTCATTAAAAGTAACGAATGACTGACTGATGAACCACTGACCCCAATATATACAGTGCGAATGTGAGTGGCAGCAGGGCCCGCGGAAGGCTAAGGTCTGACTTTCTGGATCAAAGCACTCAATCATGGAAAGGTAAAGTACTCGGCCCCGGCGGGCATGTATGAAGAGATTGATGAATGTAGAAGCAAGAGGTGTGCAAGTCAACAGTGACGTGGTTTATACTCTCTGCCTACCTTTAGGGAGCTGTTCAAATAAGGCGTGGAGGTTATTATAATTATTATGCTCAAACGAGAAAGCTATTAGTCTCAATTTGCCGGAGCTCTTTGTCCTCAATGTAATTAGCGGAGTAACATTACAAATTAAATTGGACTGTAAACGAGTAATAAAGTCAATTTGCGATTGATTTTACGATCGGCAGAGCGATACAATCACATTTGGGGATCTCAATTTTATTACTTCAGTTCTTTTCCGTTAAGGATCGGACACACCCACGCGTTTGCTAGTAGGTAACTAAACAAACGGTCTCGGAGTACGGTGAGAATACAGAACAAAGCATTTGTCACTTGTGACAACTATTACTGCACTTATAAAAGATAAAATGTACCAACAAAAGTCACAAACAAGCGTATGGCCGGACTGTGTGTGGTAAGCGGTCACCGCTGTAGGAGTATTTATTGTTGTTGTGAGTCAATGTACAAGCAGCAAATGGTCTCCTTACTGCTAACTAAGACTGCATCTTAGAGCTCTGGTATTTACTCACCGCAGGAACATTACACTACTTCAGAACAGTTATTTGACTGCGATTTTCTGTAAGGTGGAGGGTACTGTCCGCAGTCGGGCGGCTCCAAAATTTCAGTGGAGAACCCAAATAAGAGCTACCTTTCTTTTACGTACGTTTTTTCTAAAAAGAACTAGAATCTCGCCAAGGCAACAGTTTCGTGTTAATATTAGTAAAGCAACAGAAGCGTTGGTGAACAAAAACCAATGTTTCTAAGGCAACGACATTTATTTACGGAAACATATTTACATTTGGTAAATGCCACGAACTAAACCCTAGCGTGTGTTTATAATAAAAAGCTAAATCTATTGTACACACACACACACAAATAAAAATAAACTATTAAATACAAATTATACAGTTGGTGTGGCCGGAGCTTTACACAGCCTCAATAATGTTATTGGTACTTAATGGACTCTAAATGAGACTTGTTTCAATTACATTACGTATTGTATATCATATAACACCTACTTATTAATTACATATTCTGTGATAACCCTGAGCCAGTCACAATGGCGCGGACCAATTGTACTGTGACGTAGACAGAAACTATTTAACCGACTGCAAGAAGAAGGAAGGTGGTTCTTAATTCAGATTGTTATTTATACTAGCTCTCGACTTTGCGCGCGCAAATGTGGGACAGAAAGCTTTTAATTCCGAACAACTTTTCTTTCCCTGATAAAAGTATAGATATTTTAAATAATAGTTTAAGTTTTAAGTTTTTTTATTTCTGTAACCAATAATTTCTTAGATTACTGTAGATTGGGGGGAAATAGGTAACCATAAAACGTGCGACCTTACATTATCAGTATACTCGTACTAGCTGTACCCGCGACTTCGTATGCGTGACATTAATTACGATTCTAATTTGATGATATTTTTTTTTTAAATAAAAGTAACACGAATAATCCAATATGTTAATTCAGCTTATGAGCTACCTACATTGCAAATTTCATCCAAATCCATTCCGCCGTGGTGGAGGTCCAGTCCCCAGTCGGCGGCTCCAATTTAAATGGGAAATACCACGGGAGATCTCAATTCGCCCTTCCTCTCTTTGAATAACAGCAAATTACTTGTTCCAGTGCAATTATTTGGGTGCAGCAAAGTGCAAGTTGCAAGTGTTTAATTTTTATTTAAAAAGTTTCAAGAAACAAAAACGACTCGAAAACTTAAAATAATATAACAAACATAAATACCATCATCACGCCAAGTCCCTCACGCGGTAGGCAGAGAGTACAGAGCGACATTACACTAAAGACTTGTACACCTCTATTGAATCTACATAAAATCTTCATATATGCTGATAAAAATTGAAAATAATTTTGCTATCCATTACTTATTTTTGAAGTTGTTGTCAGATACCTGGCTCATTCATTAAATGTTTTTATAGGTTTTAAGTTTTAAAATGTCTGTTCTCACAACATTAAGAACAATTTTCACAAATCTAGAACAAATTCAATCATTGGGAAATAGAGACTATATGGCCGTTGAAACATCCAGGAATGTCTCGTTGCATATGCAGATAATAATACCCGACTATTGGAAATGCCCTCCAGCGAAGAGCAACTCCACTCCTGATGGTATCTATTCAAATCGGCAGCATTACACGTTATCCGACATTAATATTAATGAGCCGTAACCCGATAATGGCGGCAATTAATACATTCAGATTATTATCTTCACCATGCTTCAACATTCTATGGGGTCTCCGGAAAATTAAACAATTTGTGTGCAATTTATAAGAAAATTATAATAACTAGCGATTGCTTTCTGATCGAAATTCGACCACTATTTGAATTATTAACAAATGCTGTCTGACTGAGGCCTCTGGAACATATCTCGCTCAGGGAATCAGCATTGCTATCCAGTTTGGCAATGCTGCCAGCATTCTTGGCACGCTCCCGCATGGTTCTGGTTTGGGCCAGATCTTTTATCTATAAATAGGTAGCTTAAATTCTGTTTTATGTAAAAGACAACATTAATTATTTAAACAAAAACAATTTAATGACATTGAATACGACTTGTGTCAAGCGCAAGGTCGTGTGTTAAATGTATGGTGGCTGCACTCATGTTATAAAGAGGAAAGATTTGTGTTTTTGTGGGTTTGTATTGAATAGGCTCCGAAACTACTGGACCGATTTCAAAAAATCTTTCACCGTTAGAAAGCTAAATTATCACTGAGTATCATAGGCTATATATTAAACTAGCTGCCCGCCCCGGCTTCGCACGGGTGGACACAATATTTGATAAATGTCTACCCGTGCGAAGCCTAATTTATATTAATTATATTTTTATATTAACTATATTTTATAATAATTTAATGTATTTCTATTGTCATGTATAATATTATCTTCCTTCACTCCTTCCCCACATAAACTTCAACTTTGCCAAATGTCATACTGCTCGGTTTCAAAGTTTTTGTTCCACCGGACATTATCACACAGCGCCTTCTAGTTTGAAAATAAACAAAGCTTATACCTCAAAGTAGATAATATACTATGTCTTATACTATGACATGATCAGAGACACACAAACACACCTCTCATTATTATTAGTTTAGATAACTTAGTGCTCCATGTTCAATTCTAATCACAATAATTAAAGCTTCACCAAACGGCGTGTTATAATTTGTATAGAAGTCCTTCATTAGCTAGACATGGATATAAATTAATGGTCTCGAGGAACACAGAATGGCTTCAACAGTGAATATGTGTATAGGCCATAAATAATGTTGAGGAGCACCGGTCATTAGTCAGTGTTTAATTGGTTATCTACGGACGGACAGGACATATCTCTAACGGATGTTGGATTAACATTTAATAAATCATCGGATTGCGAATTTGCGATCCCGTTTCTTTATTAGATGAAGCACATTTAAAAGTGTATGTATCTATTTATATACAAACATACATATCATCACGCCATTTATAGATTTGTAGATGGGTACAGGGGTCTAGGTAGGCCTATGAAAAGATGGATGGATTGTGTGAAAGATGACATGGCCAGAAAGGAAGTGAATACAGAGATGACGGCTGATAGAGAAGGATGGAAGAGAAATACATATTGCGCCGACCACAAATAATATGGGATAAGGGCAGGAGAATGATGATACATATCATCACGCCAAGTCCCTCACGGGGTAGGCAGAGCGTTTAAACCAATTTACTCTTGACTTTCACACCTCCTTTGCTTCTATATTCATCAATCTCTTCATACATGCCCGCAGGTTCCGAGTACTCTTTACCTTTACTAATTTATACTGATAGTACAAATGTCATCACATACAAAGTATGAGTTTCAGCACTTGCGCCTTGTTTGTTAATAAGAGATCTAGTATTTTCACTCATAGCTCTGAAAATGTTCATACGAATTTTTAGTTCCACTTTTCACCGCCGGCGCTGCAGCGCATTTCATTTATCTAAAACGCGCCCCGGCTTCGCACGGCCAGCGTTAACCATATGAGTAAAATATATACATAACACAAATGAATTATACAAAAAACCTTCCTCTTGGAGCACTCTATCTATTAAAAAAACACATCCAAATCCGTTACGTAGTTTTAAAGATCTAAGCATACATAGGGACAGACAGACAGCGGGAAGCGACTTTGTTGTACACTATGTAGACTATCAAGTCGAAGGCGATACGAGCACGTAGTCGCAAGTTATTCTTGTTCGCGCTACAGATATATTACGTACCTATATTTAGTTTAGTAAACGCTAGTACAAGTCAAGCGTAAATACTGGAGAATAGTAATTGTGGGCACAGAGATCGTAAACTATATCTGCCGTAAACCTGACGATGGCCAGTCTGAAGCTGTTAGCTAGAATGAACCCGGTTTACTGCAAGCCATGTCTTGGAATAGTTTATTAAGATAAATGCGTACTCAATGATGGAAGGGTAAAGAGTACTCGGACCCGGCGGGCATGTATGAAGAGATTGATGAATGTAGAAGTAGAACAGGTGTGCAAGTCAACAGTGACTCGCTCTATACTCTCTGCCTACCCCGTGAGGGATGAATATTTAGTTAAATATCATGAAGAAAATAATTATGATTAAATTATCAAAAAATATGTAAGTTTAAAAATATTGTTGCGATTGTCCCCACTCATAGCTACATCTACACTTATATTATAAAGAGGAAAGATTTGTATTTTTGTGTGTTTGTATTGAATAGGCTCCGAAACTACTGGACCGATTGCAAAAATTCTTTCACCGTTAAAAAGCTAAATTATCAATGATTAACATAGGCTATATATTATACTAGCTGCCCGCCCCGGCTTCGCACGGGTGGACTAAATATTTGATAAATGTCTATGCTCCGAAACGAATGTCTACCCGTGCGAAGCCGGGGCGGGCAGCTATAATAGATACGAGGTATACTTCTTATTTATATCTATTTACTATCCATACTAATATTATAAATGAGAAAGTAAATCTGTTTGTTTGCTATGTTTTCACAACTGAACGGATCGTAATAAAATTTGACAATCAGATAGATTATATCCTGGGGAAAGACATGGGCTAGTTTTATCTTTAAACAAATGCAAACGAAGACGCGGGTCACAGCTAGTTTAAGATTATATCGTGCATAATTTCCACTCAACTTGACATATATAAACAAAAATGTCCCAAATACTTAGGAATCATTAAAAATATCCTCCATCCATCATTATCATCCTAAATTATAGTTTTATTTCTGTTATTCATTTATTTTTTTTCAACTTAATTTAAATTAGTTTTAATAGTTGTAACGCTATGCACACGTACCTTGGAGCACAATTCAGATCAGATTTTTTCATTTTACTTAGTACTTGTTTTTTATAAAATTGAGTTTTGTTTTTGTGCTTATTAAATAACTAAATGAGTATTATTAGTAACAACTTAGGTTTGACTGCCGGAGCTTTGTTGTTATAGGTCGCACACCTCTGACATTTTCAATGAAAAAATATGTATATCAGTCACAGCTGCCGTATAAATCGTACCAATAAAAGAAATCTGATGTATTTTAGAAACAATTCAGAGATTCTTATGAAGCTAATAAAATTGTTGAGGATATTGTGATGCATATTAAATATACTGTAAATACCAAGAATTTTATAAATTTACAGACCAATTTTCTGTATCCTTCCTACTCTACCCATTGTGCTTTTTATATCTATGCAAATAAATAAAATTGAAGTGTCTGTTTGTAATGTCAAAATAACAGCTTTTTTACTTAATGCATATGGAAATATATACGTCACTTAGGAATAACAAAAAGCAATTAATTTGTTTTTGTCTGTCTGTCTGTCTCCCAATCTCCGAAGCTGATGAACCGATTTTAACGGGATTTAGCTGATAGCTGATGCTATAAACTATATATAAGGCTTCTTTGACCTGAGGGTTTCACGCAAAAAACATAATTCCACGCGTACGAAGTCGCCAGCATAGCTTCAATAACAAACATCTCCGGTTGCTGATGTGCTAATAACTATGAAAATACCAATTATTTAAATTGAATACAATGCAGGCTGCTTTGATTTTAGGTTTTTAGTACTTCACGCAAAAAATACCAATGGAACAATTAATTCCACGCGTACAAAGTCGCGAGCACAGCCAGTATACAAATAATGCACATCCCGGTTGTCAATATGGTGATGACCCTCAACCACCAATTATTAACATTTAATTAGGAGATGACTCGCGTCGTATTTGTGTAAATGATTTGCGTGTTGTTTTATTGCAGCTATAATTGTCTGATTTATGATCGAGATTGTGGAGTCGGGACGTGCACTTTATGCTAGATTTATCTAATTGTTTGATCAAATTATATATATTTTAGATAAAATACAGTATAACAAATCATTTGATCTAATAATTCAGGAAGCTTTGAGACTGGAGTGTTAGCAGCATTAGCACTCGATGGAAATGGTGGCAGAGAGGCACAAATTGCGTCTAACGCGAAGTCGGGATGAGGTTTTTAACGTTGCTTTGACCATAGGCCCTTCCACACGCGGGTTCACCCGACTGACACATCAACTATAGGTACCTACTGCACTACTGTCGAGGACGATCAGAAAAAAAAATTGCGCAACATAAGCTGGAATAAAAATTTCATATCTCTAATTTGTGCCGTTTTCAACTTTAAAACACAATTATAAGGCCTATTTAACAATACTTAAATTTTCAGCGAAATTATAACTGTTGATACATGTAGGAAGAAAAAGGCCTGAAATTCGCGGAGTAACTTTGGACCCCCCAGCCAGGGACTGGTGATTTACCATTCAGCGATATATGAAGTATTAATTATATCTACAAGTACATAAAATATCAATAAGTGAACGCACTTACCTAATTATAAGATTGAACTGCGCGACTGTCAGTCTCGCTGTACTTTTCTCGGACACTTGATTGATACGTTACAAGTATTTTGACAGACTTTCACGGAGACGTGTGATCGCCGACCGATCGGGAACTGTAATAACTATTTAACACTGGCACTTTTGAATTCAAAAAAATATTTTCGAATAAAAATATAAAAAATTTCACAGTTGACACTTGGAATTATTTGAACCGTCGAATGTAATTTCGTGTTTTATATCGTGTGTGTAGTGGAGTTAACGACGGCTAGAGACGTGTGCTCTCGACGAACGGCCAGCATCCACTGGCTGGAGCCTGAGATCGGGATGGCCGGATTCATCTCACTGAGTAAAGGCGGACGGACGCGTCGATTGTGTGACATATCGCGACATAAAGAGAAAACTCTGATTCAGACACCGGAGAAGCACTGTAGTTATTGCGCATTCACATATTTGCAAAAAACCTTCATGGCTACCTAATATTCTGAAAAATGCTAATATCTCTCTTTTTTGTAGCTCGGGCCAGATTCTTTGTCACGAAAGCTAAGTGATTAATAACATTTAAAAAAGCACTCTAATAGTTTTTAGAATCCCAGAGGAACCTACAGTTTTCCCGGGATAAAAACATTTATAAAAGTATCCTATTTGTTAATCCAGGCTATAAACTATACGTGTGACAAATTTCATCAAAATCGTTGTGCCGTTTTTCGTGATTAAGAAACAAACATACATACATACATACATACATACATTCTTACAAACTTGCACATTGATAATATCAGTAGGAAGGGCTTCTTACTTATTTATTTGACTATCATTAGTTTTCTAATATAACATTTCTTAAATGACTCTTATGTTTACACAAGTGAGTTAAAGTTATATTTCAGTCAATGTACACTAAGCCTTCCACATGAATCACTTCGTCCTATGGTGAAACCCGCATGAAAATCTGTTCAGACAGACAGACGGACATGTTTTATAATATGTAGTGATGATATAAAATTACATATATTAAATAAGTATAACGTGATCACAGATGTTCTTAAAACAATTTTCGTAAATCTTTTTGCGTCGCTATTAATGACTCTTGTATCAAATCACTTATGGAATAGTAATATAAATGACTGTTTTTTGTTCGCATGTCAATAGAGCGGTCGCAACTCTTAGCAACATACATTAGTTAATTACATTGCTTTTACGTTGTTGCGACACGCACGATTAATACGCAGTATTATCAACCTGGAAGCAACTGTCCGTCTGGTTGACTGATTGTTTATTAGTTTCTAGAATTTATAAGCTAATGGGTAAACTGGAATATCTATAGTCTGGCAAAAAATAGAAAATAGGGCCTCTACTGTGCCGTTCGTATGGCAACCCAGCATCAACCGTCTTAATTGGTTTGTTTACAGTACACGTCATAGCATGGATTACAAGTTGTGTTGTCAAGGTTGCTAGTAACCAAAATTTTTATTCCATTTCTAAAACTTTTTGCCAAGCTATAGCTGTGGATCCAGAGGCTAAGGACATTTATTTGTCATCACGTTGAGATATAGCTTGCATTTCAAAAAAACGTTAACGATAAGAGTAGCCTGTATAATCATTAACTTTATAAAAAGAAGAATGCCTGTGCTAACAGAACAAGGGATGAATAGGTCTCATTACTGCCAGCACAGAAGAGAAACTACCGGACCAATTTGAAAAATTCTTTCACCGTTAGAAAGCTACATTATCACTGACTAGCATAGGCTATATATTTTATTGATAAGCGGGCGAAGTCGCGGGGAAACACCTAGTTATATTATAACAATATTAATTTTCCGGCCTCCTGCTACCCGTTATGTAATACACAGTCCATTGACCCTTGCAGTAGTATTGAATAGTGAGTAGTCAGTAGTAGAGGTGGCTCGTCTATTATTAGTACATAGTGTACATGCCTCGCCGGGAAAGGAGCGATCGATGTGGGAAAAAACCTGCCGCCGACAACACTAACGACTGCGGCCTGCTCTATACTACTTACATTATATCAAAGCTTGCGCCACGACACTAGCCTTTACTGTCGACTTCATCCGTCGAATAGGATCTCTTGTTGTTGGAGTATTTTTTTTTTATACCACTAAGGTGACACACAAGCAGGCCCACTGATGGTAAGCAGTTTCCGTAGCCTATAGCCGCTAGCAATACCAGGGGTATCACTAACGGGGTGCCAACCATGTTGTTGATGAGGACTCACTGTGCTAGCAGCAATACTACTAGCCCAGCGTATCCTCGTGGAGCACTGGCGTAAGGTTGCCAGTTACAGGATAAACACAACACTACATCAAGTAGTGTTATTTCACTGCGGTCTTCTGTAAGGTGGAGGTACAGTCCCCAGTCGGGCTTCAATTTAAATGGGAAAACCCACGGGAAATCCCAAATTGCCCTACCTCTCATTAAATAATAATTCAAAAAGACCTAGATGAAGTAAAGTGCTGGGTAAAGTGCGTCATCGTAAAACGTAATTATAGCCTTACGATCGACATAATTACGTTTTACGATCGATGTTGAGCCGAAATATAATCAGAGCAATTGTGAGGTTAAGTGTCTTAGCGTCGTCAATTCCATAATGAAACACAATCTATTTCCCGCGACTTGGCGTGATTTTTAACACGTCTAAAATATAGATATAAATAATATAGTATTGCTATTATACGCTTTACATAACCTCTCAAAAACCACTCATACAAGTTACACAGATACATTTAATGCATGATTAAAAAAAAAACACTAGAATAAAATAGTGGGTCAAAACGCTTAGTGAAGGCAGTGAGTGGTGAGCAGGGCTCGGGCCGCAGTAAAGACATCAACGAGCCGCCACTGTGTGTATTAGCATTTTAATACTGTTTGCATATTGAATATTTTTTATTTATTGAGGTGTCAGCGGCGGATATCGAATTTGCTATTCTGAGACATAATTGCGTGCGAAATATCCACGTATGAGGACTAATACATTCTCACACTGACCGAGGGAAATTAATCGAAATATTTCTGATAAATGTTTTGAATCCAGCGACGTTGAAATATTGCATTAACATAATTATGATTTGACCAATCCGTTTCCGTTTGTTATCATATTTAAACAAAACTTTGCTTTAATCCAACAAATCGTGGTCAAAACATCAAAATGAGTATCGTCTACCAGTCATTTTGACTGAAACAAAACAATATTTATGTTTTTTTTTTGTTTTATAAGTTCTATAGGTCAAGATTACCTTAAAAAAGAAAATATTATTTTCTTATATTATAAGTACCTATAGATATAAAATACCTGAAGGGAGCGAGTTACAATAGCGAGGGTAAAGACTGAATACTAAACGCTAGACAAATCTGATGCCCCATTAATTTTGAGGGGCCTCCGATTTGACTAAGAATTGTATTTGATGACGCTTCAAACAGTTACGTGGAGTTTCAAATGTCGAATTCGTTTCAGTATGCAGCCATCCTCTGTTATGTAATGACGAGTAAAGCATGGAAGTGAACGGAGCAGTCAAGCTGCTTAGAGTAGCCAAGTAGAACGTGAGGTAGCGGGTTCAGTTCCAGCCGCAGACCGCAGCTTTCCCCAACGTAGATACCGATGACTACGACCGGCCGTACAGACAGACTACCAATTATTAATTATTTTGAATTAAGGACTAAGCGCTTGCTACGTTATGAATAATAAAATTATTTTTATGAATCGTTGTGTCTCCGTGGTAGAAGCGGCGGTTAAGTAAGGCGGTCAGTGCTCCACGAGGATACGATGGGCTAGTAGTAATGCTGCTAGCACAGTGAGTCCTCATCAACAACATGGTTGGCAACTCGTTATTGATATCCCTGGTACTGCTAGCGCTTATAGGCTACGGTGACTGCTTACTATCAGGTAGACATGGTCTATAAAGAAAGAATCTTTAAAAAAAGAAAAAAAAACCTCTGAAATATTAATAATTACATCCAACGCAATATCTATGACCTTAATTTGAATATTTATAAAATTGATATAACAATATATTTAGAAACATATCATCACGCTCCGTTACTCACGGGACATTTAGAGAGTTTAACAATATATTTATATATTAATTTATCTATGGCCGCTACTAAAAGTTTCTTCAGCATTTTTTTTATTATGTCCGCGCTCTTACTTGCACACCGTACGAGCCAGTGTCCTGGCCAGTGATATAATGAAACAATACGCCGCATTGTATTCGGGCCAGCAAATGATATATTATTTGATGTTATATAGATTATGAAGAGTTTTCACAATCACAGTCAGATGGTGAGTTTGTCGTCGTCTCTTATGCACTACATACGTCCTTGAATTTGTTCTCAGGCGTATGCAGGTTTCCTCACGATGTTTTCCTTCACCGGTTCTTCAATAATAATGAGCGGTATGAGGTTGCTAGCAGTTCTGTTGATAGCAAAGGCTCGATCATAATTGAGAAATAGGGAATGGTACACATACAGCGGTAGAACCTTAATTAACAACTGTACATTAAATATTAATAGCAATTCTTGGAATCGCAGCCTCTACCGCCACCGGTCTTAATTACTGCCTTAGCCTTTAATTATTGCTAATCATTTCTATTATGTACATACACACGAATAAAATTATGTATAATGTCTACATGATTACTCAATAAAGGTCCTTACAGGTAGTCACTTGTACCTTATAAAAACCAAACACAAGTTTTAATTATTTTCGTTTTGTTTTCAAATTCTTATCGTCTGTCTGTTTTTTTGTAACGGCTGACCCGATTCTGACAGAACTTTCTTTGACTGTTAGTTCAACTTTTTATCCCGAAATGGCGATGGGTTCCCATGGGATTTAAGGCCACACCGCCATTACCCACCAGTGCGATATATCACCTTTAAGACCGAAGGCAAAATTTGATTGCAAGAACACAAATCATTGTGCCTTGTACTCTAAATATATCCGCGAGCGTAAAGACAGACAGACTGACACAATGACACCGTAATGGGATGTAATGAGCCGAAGATACTATTACACACTAGTCTGTGTATACGGGTTTGCTTGTAAATTTCAACCACTAAGGTCTAAAACACAAGGATGTTGGTACAGTATGAAATGAAGAATATGTGATGTTAGGTCTCTTATTGTTAAAGGCTAGCTAGGTGGGTTCCACCGCAGTGCCGGATATTCCTTCAAGCAGTATTGTATGTTTCACTGTGTTCCGGTGTGAAGGGCTGTACTAGCAACAGTACTGGGCAAGGAACACTTATGACTAAAGTGTCGAGGTGACGAGCGCAGTGCAGCCACGCGGGACTTTACGATCAAAGCTCCTGGGTGGAACTGTATCTGTTGTATGGAGGTTACGCATACCATCAGACGAACGACTCTTTTTTATACCACGAAGGTGGCACACAAGCATACTGCGCATCTGATGGTAAACAGTCACCGTAGCCTATAGCCGTTAGCAATACCAGGGATGTCACTTACGACTAGCCAACCATGTTGTTGATGAGGACTCACTGTGCTAGCAGCATTACTCGTGGAGCAATGGCAACCTTACTTACCGCAGAAACACAACACTACATCAAAGTAGTGTTATTTGACTGCAGGCTTCTGTGAGGTGGATGTGCAGTCCCCAGTCAGCGGCTCCAATTTTTATGGGAAAACCCACGGGTGATCCCAATTCGCCCTACCTCTCTTTTTGAGCTTATGCTAGTAACATAGTTGTATAAAAAATACATACAGATTACAAACTCAATATTAATACTCACAGTGAACAAATTAACTGATTGTATGTTTGTATGTGTATGTATGATGTCTCGTTACCTGTGATTTATGTGATTGCATGTAATGATGGTGCATTGTATGATCCACTGTGTTCACGGTCTAGAGGCCACGACATCGATTCAGAATCGATATGTTTCACCAATTTTGATTGCATTTTTAACCGGAAATTACATGTGAATTATCTTGCTGTGCGTAGATATAGAATACAATTTTTATTTTATTCTGTCCTATAGTGGTGCTTTATTTCATTTTTAAGTTATATATTTTCGCTCAACTGTTTTTGATAATGTTCCTAATTGTCCTTGTGAATGATGTTTTAAACTACGTGAAATACAATATTATAATTTTAGAAGTTAGCTTTGATTTTAATCTCTCATGTGACAAGCAAGAGAGGTGGGCAAGTCAAGTTGAGGCGCTATATACTCTGCCTACCCCTCCAGGAACTTGGCGCTATTATATTAGTGTATGTATGTATGTAATTGTGTGTAACTGTAATTCAAAGTACTGACCACAGTTTGAGTAAATAAGAGTCGTGCTATCTCCACTACCGCAGTCAATATTGAGAGGACTCACGAGCAGCACATGGCTGGTACTACCGGGGTTTGAACTGGGATCTCCTGAAACTGTAGGCAGTCACTTAAACCACACAACCAGGAGCGAGTTCTCTTTCGATTATAATCTCAAGTTATTGTAATTCCGTGGCAGCTGGCTGCTGGGCGCGGATAGCGATCACTACGCTATCGCGGGCTAGGACTAGATGTGAACTTAATGGCGCATTGTGGCGCCCGCGGCGGTTCCCAGCGCTCGCCCGCGGCCCTGATGCCAGAACCTTATCCATGGACATTACAAGTATAATACTCATGGAGAATACATTATCTATAGATATGTAAGTACTATTACTATGGGTTGTTCAGGGGTATATAATGTCGATTGTCGTAATTGAAACAAAATCATCTCTAAGCGCGAATACTGAAACACCAACGTGACTATTTGACGCGTCGTCAAAATACAATTTATCATATGAATTCGGAGGCCACACAGAATTAATTTGGCATCAGTGCCAGTAGAAAGAACATTTTTCAACTACGGATTCGAGAAAGTTACTAACATAATGTTAAAATTGTCATAGTAATTTTTAGTTCCACTTTTCACCGCCGCAGCGCTGTTCATTTTTCATACAAAAATAGTCGAAGGCGTCTTCGTCGAATAGTCAGAATCATATCGGACACACACAGACAGATATCTCAATGCCACATCACACCATCATCCCCGCCACTTACAATCCATATCAACATCCCATATAAACAGAGCTCATGATCTCTGTGACCCTGAACATTTACCATCAGAACTGGCATATGTTCAGATGGTGCTAGCAAATAATGGATACAGAATGGGGAGAAGTGGACAAATAAGACGCGGACTGAGGGAAAAACGACCAGACGTGAATAGGCAACAGGCGTTCATGCCCTACATAAAGGAGTGACGGACAAAGATGGCTCAATATTATCAAGATATTCTATTAAGACCGTTTATACTCCATTTTCCAAAGTGACAAGCCAAATGAGAACACCGAAGGACGTCATTCCCTTCCAAGTACCTGCCGTATATAAGATAGATTGCAGCTGTGGGAGCTCTTACATTGGCCAAACAAAAAGGACTATTGCGGAGCGGGTAAAAGGGCACATCGCGGCTGTAAAGAATCGCCAGGTATACAAATCAGCGTTTGCGGAACATATCTTGGAAGATGGACCTAACCACTGGATGGAACTACACGACCCGGAAATACTTTCAAAAGATCGACACTTCTACCCCAGAATTGTTCGTGAAGCCATTGAAATTAAGAAACACAAGAATTTCAATCGTGAGAGTGGTTTTAAGCTTTCTACTGCGTGGAATCCGGTGTTAGGAAAGTGTTCGCGTCGCGATGTATGTAAAGACGTATCCGCGGATGTCGTGAGTGTTGTGTGTCGGGACTACTCGGGACCCAAATTTAAAAACTCATATGGAGGTAGATAACAATATTCGTTCTACCCGCGAATCAAGAAGAAGGCGACGTACACAACTACAATCAGTCAGCCCGTGACCACGGCCGATGCAACTCGGTCGAAACGTCGGGAGGTAAATAAACAATTTAATATCGCGTATAAGACCCGTTTTCATGTCATTACTATAGTCAGAATCAGTCATCAAGCAATTACACTTTTCAAGAAACATACAAAAAACGTACATTTATTTGCCTGAGTGTTCATAGATGTTTAAAACTAATATCTGCAACAACTGAACCGAAGTTGAAAGTTTCACTACTTAAAACATAAAGTATCCCAAGAACATTCTTGGGATACTTCTTTTGGTTTTCCATTTTCCTTTTGATATCCATACTAATATTATAAATGGGAAAGTAATTCGGTTTGTTTGTTCGTCTGTTTGCTACATTTTCAGGACTAAACGGCTGAACGGATCGTGATAAAATAAGACAAAGAGATAGTTTATACCCTATAAAAGGACAAAAGCTATCCTTTGTCTTCAAACAAATGCAGACGAAGTCGTAGATAACAACTTGTATACTATATGATATCCATTTCTTAGGAGTAATCGAAGCTAGAAGCTCGAAAGCATCATAATGCACAGACTAGCCAGTCGACAAAATCTTGGTAATTAAGGGTAACGGTAATGAAGCAGCTTAATGATTTTCCAGCAATTAATTAATACAACGGTCATAGGTTCTCCAAAGCTTGGATCAATGACGTCACCAAGTACCACAGTTCCGGTCGGTCTTGTGCTATTTTAGTGAGATAAATTATAATTTACAGTACAACACTGTACCATCTAGATAAACATCTTGTGGCGATTTGACAATACAGGTTGAATGTAATGTTCGTAGCGTGACTGGCTTGCCTAACGACCAATTTGGAATATTATACTAATATAATGATGAATGACTTCATCACGCAAGCGCATGAAAATATTCCAATGAAATTTGGCACACAGGTAGATATTTCACAGAAACTTTTACTGCTAATAATACAAAGATTTGTATTAGGTTCTTTTTTACCTAAATAACAAAAACTCACTCCAGTCCCTCACGCGGTAGGCAGAGAGTATAGAGCGCGTCACTGTTGACTTGCACACCTCTTTTGCTTCTACATTCATCAATCTCTTCATACATGCCCGTCGGGTCCGAGTACTCTTTACCTTTCCATCATTGAGTACTTTCACGAAAAACTAGTTTAAAAAGAGGTTATTGTACAATGATTTAATTACCTATTTTTACACAGACATACTCGTACGCATCCCTCTACCATAACGCATTTAGAATCATGAATTTTTTTGTTTTTTGTCCCATCGTAATTATAGCAAGTGACACATAATACTTCCTTTTGGGGCTGAGAGTTTGAATAATGGGAGCATTTGTTTGAGTTATCGGCTCGCTTGGGCCCGCTTGGGCCCGCCTTTGATATGCTAACGATATTTTAATACGAGCCATTGTGGGGTTGATGTATGACATCATAATTAACAAGAGGGACGCTGCTATGGGTGTTCCATTCAGTTTTTTTATATCATTCGGTCACAATGGATTTGTATTGGAATCATTTTATTATAATATCATAAACCTGTAATGATAGTTGTAAAATAATAATAAATGAATAGCATCCACGAGACGTACATGTCTTGGTTCTGATCCCAAGTCACGCTAAAATTACATTAAGAACTTTTCGTTGTGTGATGTAATACGGCATAACCCTAATCATTGCAAGGTTGCGAGTACACGTTCAGTAGGTGTTTAGGATAAGTCCTAGACCACGCTTATATGCCGTTTTTAGTAGCATATCCTACTAATATTATAAATGCGAAAGTTTGTGAGTATGGATGGATGTTTGTTACTCTTTCACGCAAAAACTACTCAACAGATTTGGATGAAATCTGGAACACAGATAATTTATAACCTGGATTAACACATAGGATACATTTAATCCCGGGAAAAAAATTGATTCCTCGGAGATTCTAAGCTCAACGCGAACGTAGTCGCGGTCAGAAGTTAGTAAAAAATAAATTGACAAAATAAACAAGAAATAGCACCCGTGGAGGGCCATGGAAAGGTAAAAAGTATTGAGGATGGACACCCTACGGCCATATTTTTATAAGGAGGTACAATGTGCTTGTATACCGACGGGCATGTATGAAGAGATTGCGAATCTAACTGTGCAAGTCAAGAGTGATGGCGATCTATACTCTCTGCCTACCCCGATAGGCACTGCATTATAATATAAAAAGGCCGTGGTCACGGTGATTCCAAGTGGGATTGGGGACAGTTCTGTACAGGGTGAACACTAAACTGCGTCCATTATAGGCGGCCCGGTCGCGTGGGGCCATAAACATGTCATCGGGACGATTCTGTGGCCCGCACTCGGGGCTAGGGCAGTCGGCTTGTCGATGTCGATGACACATTTGAAATCATTCTTGTGTTAAAAAAGGCATCGCTAATATAATGTGCTTGCGCCTCCGTTTTATCAAAAAATATTGTGAAGTACAAGATAAGCCGTGGTGGCCGTGTGGTTGCAACAACGGCCTGCCATCTAGTAGGGCCAGGTTCAAATCCCTGCTGTAAGGAAGGTCGCCAGTGCTCCACGGGGATACGCTGTACTAGTAGTACCTAATGCTGATAGCACAGTGAGTCCTCATCGACAACATGGTTAGCAACCCGTTAGTGATATCTCTGGTATTGCTAGCGGCTATAGGCTACGGTGACTGCTTACCTCAGATGGGCCGTATTCTTGTGTGCACTGTGTTATAAAAAATTCAAACCGAGTCCCTTTTGGGGTTGTCATATTGTCATTAAGACAATTTAAATGAGCATCGATATCGGTGAGCATCAACAGGGCGTCGCACCTCTAGCACGGGACAGTCGGCTCGGATAGTATCCTAGCATTTCATGGTCGGTCACATTAAATGCTGTTTATTTTGATTTAGTGTTATCGTATTGTTTACTTTTATTGGTTTCTTGTGATTGTGGTGCGGTATAATGTGGTATAATGCTCTGTGGAGCTGCGTTCTGTTTGAACAACTGATAACTACATTTATTACTATTGAAGAGTTTTGTTCAAAGGATTAATACGGTTTGTTTTTTAAGTACAAATAAATACATATTAATTATGGATCTCATGTCTTTACTGTTCGTCAGGTGAGATAAAGAACGATCGCAATACATTATATGGTGGAAAAAAAACCCTTAAAACGAAAATAGAACCCTCCTCCTTTTGAAGTCGGTGAAAAACTACTGGCTTAAGCCTAAAATTAAATCAACTTCGATATTGGTAGATTATTTGGTATAACTTGGAACTCTCGAATGTGACAAATATTTTTTCTTAATGTTGTCAGGAGATGGATACTACGCCATTGTTGGGTATAAAAAAATGTTGCAAAAGCTCGATGAGAAAAAAAAAAAAAATTACAAAGAAAGCAACTAACAGACACAAATGAGAAGTGGTCTTTTTTAAGAAGTTAAGTCTCTCATTTTCAAATTCTATTAGAACGGATTTGCCTTTAAACCTAAGCTGAAGCATGGTAATGTCCATACATTTTCTATTTTATACTTTAAGCTTCAAATCTGGTTTGAACGCAACGCTTTCAAAACTTGTGCAAATCTTACTTAAAGCCTACCTATTATTGTCCATTTATACTTTATTAATGTGGTTTCATATTTCCTTACGGCTCAGTCACTAGTGGTAAGTTTTACACAAATCCCTGGACCAGGGGCGGCCTTAGCCAATGCGAGGCCCCGGGCGGGTAGATCATTGCGAAGCCCTTGTCTTTGTGGAATTCGTTCAAATGATGATGCTTGACTTGTTATAGACAACACGCTTTATTTGTTGTTAATAAAAAAAAAACCCTCATCGAGCTGATTTCGACCTTTCATTTGACTCATATCGTAAGGGTTGCTGCGAAATGTATTTGTGGGACTAAATTAGTTAATTAAATCATAACAATTGAAGTAATGCGTGCGAGTGCGCGAGGCCCTTGCAAGAGCGAGGCCCCGGGCGGTAGCCATGCTCGCCACCCCTAAGGCCGCCACTGACCCTGGTGGTTCCGCAATGTTCTCAAATGGTACAAAATGGTCTCTTGCTGTGAGGGACGGCGCTATAAATGACCATTATAGAAGGCTATGGTAGCACTTGTTTAAATTATGTTACGACTTAGGGACTCGTTTATCACCACCAGATCAGGTGTTGCCTCATCGTGCTATAGCCGTGGTGGCTGTGTGGTTAAAGGCATCGCATATTTTTTTATACCACTATTTCGCATTTCTTTAATGGGTCAACATTCAAACCCTGTTGGCATATCAATGAGTTCTTCTAAACTTAAGTACAGTGATTAAATCGTACCAATGTCGTAAATATTTCCTTTAGAAAATTTGAGTTTGACTGGGAACAGTACCCAGAAGATCGCAGTCAAATAACACTACCCTGATGTAGTATTGTGTTCCTGAGGTGACGAGCTTTGAGAGAATATGGTGCTAGCACAGTGTTTCCTCAAAATTCACTATAAGTGTACTAACTCACAGCTAAGGCACAGTTACTCACAAATAAAGGCTAATTGATTTGAACAGCGCCAAATCGACAGTAATATCGATATGCTGGAATCGATTCGGCACCTATTCGATTATTGCGTGTAATTGTGAAACGAATTTGCGCGATCACGCAGTGGGTGGCCGGCTAACGACTCAGACCAGGAACGAGATATAAGAGAGAATAACCTGAAACATACATACATGTCATCACGCCAAGTCCCTCACGGTAGGCAGAGAGTATAGAGCGCGTCACTGTTGACTTGCACACCTGTTTTGCTTCTACATTCATTAATCTCTTCTTATTATGTAATAATAATAAATATGCCCTCAGCCATTCCCACAAGGGTCCCCGAAGAGGTAGGCAGAAGTTACAACACCCACTTTCAACCGATGAATTTTGTGCCAACGTGACAGATGGTGAGTGCGTCGCCATCTCTTAGGCACACATACGTCCTTGAATTTCTTCTCAGACGTGTTATTTCTGTACTGAACAAAGTGGCAAACGGTTCCACAGTCCGTTGTTAAGCGGTCACCGCAAGCTATGTACCAAAAGCTAATACCGTCGAGCATAGTATTACAACATTAGAGACGCTCCACAGTTGCGCAGGAGTAGCCGTAGTGATGTTACACAAGAGCACACGCCTCGCACTCGCACAGATTAGCCGAGATCACGCCGCGGGAGAGTCAGCACAAAAAGCTTTAATATTAACAGTCACCTTATAACACACTAGCGGCCCACCCGGCTTCGCACGGGTAGACATTTATCAAATATTTTGTCTACCCGTGCCAGGCTTCGCACGGGTAGACAAAATAGCGGGCAGCTTGAATAATATATAGCCTATGTTACTCAGTGATAATGTAGCTTTCTAACGGTGAAAGAATTTTTGAAATGGGTCCAGTAGTTTTGGAGCCTATTCAACAGCTGTAACGAGCCAACACGGCCCTTTTAACAAGGCTGCTTCGAATCGAACCTAAGACATATTTTTCTAACTCTTCCTAAAAGAATCACTTTGCAAATTGTATGGAAAACGAAAACATGAAAATAAATAAATAAATAATAAAACATCCTTTGTAATATATAGTCCTACAACGATTG
The DNA here is from genome assembly GCA_951449985.1 of Falcaria lacertinaria. Taxonomy (NCBI): domain Eukaryota; kingdom Metazoa; phylum Arthropoda; class Insecta; order Lepidoptera; family Drepanidae; genus Falcaria; species Falcaria lacertinaria. Next base: position 6,966,199 of record OX602132.1, on the reverse strand, counting down.
TATAATTGATACGTTAGTAATTTACTCGTATTAAAAACAATTAAAAATTAAATTAAATTAAGTAGATTTCACTACTGTTGGCAAGAACATATTAAAAAAACGTAACTCTCAAAATATCGTAGACCTGTTTATTATCCCATACAAAAATAATCGGTTGCAATACTATGCGTAGTCGATAGTTGTTTCTGCTAAGACTACAGAAGAATAAGCTGACAAGAGTCACTAAGATTTTTGAAAAAAATTCTTTGCTATCGCTCCATGATCGGACAGTGCGGTGATCGCACGTCAATGTCACTTATTCCTCCTCTGACGTTGATCGCTATCACAGTAGGCGTCAGATATCACGTCACACGTCACTACTAATTAGGGGGAACATATATTAGTGACACGCTACTCCACACGTCAATGATTTAAGTTAGAAATATATGGCGATGTCACATTGTATATAACTGTGTTCTGTTTGGCGTGCATCGAAAATATATGTTTTTTGTTTTTTATAATAAGCTGACAGTGACGAGACCGCTAGTCTAGAGTTTAATATAATAAACCTGACTGCTACTCTGGGGCCACGGGTTCGATTCCCGCCGAGGCAAACATTCATGTGTTAAACATTTTGTGTTGCTTTGCGTCTGGGTGTTTGGTATGTATTTACAAAAAAAAAAGTATATACATATTATATCAGCTACTGGTTCCGATAGTACAAGCTTTTCTTAGTTTGGGGCCAGATGGCGCTGTGTGATAATGTCCAAGCTATAATTATTATTATTTTAGTTTGATGACTTTGTAGATAATATTTATCTAGGAAAAACCACCCCAGCCAACAGCCAGTCCTACGGGTTTTATGAAACGCGAAGCCACGCAGACGAAGGACGAAAACAAAATTAGATATACGACTACACTATTTCATTACAAATAAAGATTTGAAGTTGTTAATAAATTCTCGGAAACACGCGTGAAACGAAGCACGACGTAAAAAATTGCCAAATTAAAAGTCCATTATGTACAGAGTCCATCCATAATTTAATTTGTTAGGTCTGCCTTAAAGGTCGAGCCTTTGTACCCATCCACATCTGTATATATATATACAAAAGAAGAAACTGACTGACCGACTGACTGGCATGTCAACGCACAGCCTAAACGGCTGGGGTTAGAAATTTTGACAGTAGGTACCTTTTATGACGTAGGCATCCACTAAGGAAGGGATGTTGGAAATACCACCCCTAAGAGGGTAAAATAGGGGATGCAATTTTGTATAAAAATCCGTAATTTTTTAATATAAATTCATGGAAATAGGTAGCAGTGGGCAAAAACAATCATTTAGATATAGGTACATGGTGACGCAAAAGTACAAGCCGCGGGCAAAAGCTAGTTCATGTATAAAACATATGTTATTTGCCAACATTGCGGTACTTGTGTAGTACCGCAACGCGGCCGCTACACTTTGATATTAAACATTTCAAGTTAATTAAGATCAAAGTCTAGTCTTAGAGATCCCATTGTGAGTGATCTCGTGATTTCAGTATAGTGTAGCTGAGTCAAATTCTTAACATAAATACGAACACAGTTGGACATAGAAAGATATTTTTTTCATAAAAAAGGTTTGAGGTGTTTAAGACAAAAGGTGTGAGCAGAGTGGCAGCATAATGGTCACGTCACCACCGCTATCTCTTGCAATAAACCCTCTGACGGATCGCTACCGGCGTGCGCCGGCGCAGGGCTCCGCGGGACAACTGCACGGGACCATTCTGACTAATAATATGTCCGTTTCATAAAGATCAAGATGTGCAGAGCCTGATCCATAGATAATATAATATGGCAGCCTGATCAACTGTCTTGAGGACAATGGTACGTGTTACTCTTCATAAGAGAAGTGTGATTAAGAAAACATTAAATAAAAATGTCTGCGTTTATAATAATAATATTGTTTAAATAATAATGCTTGGACATTATCACACAGCGCCATCTGGCCCCAAACTAAGCAAAGCTTGTACTATGGGAACCAGTAGCTGATATAATACTTAATATACTTTTTGTTTGTAAATACATCCTTATAATACATACCAAACACCCAGACGCAAGGCAAACATATTTGTCACATAAATGTTAGCCCCGGCGGGAATCGAACCCGCGACCCTTAGCGCAGCAGTCTGGTATACTAACCACTAGACCAGAGATCTCGTCTATTATGAAATCGGAAATGACTTGGCGGCACTTCTTCTTCATCGATTAGCATCAATTATTTATTTAATGAGTCTTCTATTGTATGACAGTTGAAGGGAAACTGTGTTTTATTCTGACACTGTGTTTTATTCCTAAACCAGAGCATAATACAATTTAAAATATCATGGTTTTCCCAAAGGAGTACAGCTTGGGGTTCTTCAAGAAGGGTGTGAAGAGATTGTTGCAGGGTCGTACCCCTGGTGTTGCAAGCGTCCATAAGCTACGGTAACCGCTAACCATCAGGCCGAATGCTTGTTTGCCACGTTAGTTCGTAAAGCTAAAAGAAATTGTGCCTTTATATTAATGATACTGTTTTATTTACATGTCTGTGTCACATGGAAGTGTCAACCTCTTTGCAGTATAATCCCTAATGTAAGGAACCCCCTACACATCTCACGGTGTCTCAGCTCCCCTGTCTCCCGCAGCGAGGGATATTTGTCACCTCACCTTTCTGTGTGGACCCTTTGTTACCAATTAATTGGATCAGTTTTTTCGGCACTGATAAACATCGACATTCTTCGACGAAATGATTTCGTCTTTAAGAGACCGGGGAGTGTTTGGACCTTGAATTAGGCAACGTATCTGATATTTGTCAATAACGTTGCTTTAATTAAATATCTGATGAATACAATAACCGTAATAATACTTTTAATTATATAATAATAATTAAAATAATTATAGTGGCCAACGGTATCACACAGCGCCACCTGGTCCCAAACTAAGCAAAACTTGTATTATACTATGGGTACCTGGCATATATATATATATAATACATAGCATTATATAATATACTACATAACTGTTTTTATAACGACACACCAGACACTAACTCAAGACGAACGCAAATATTCAACAAATAAATATAATTAAAATGTCTTCACATTATCTACATAATTATTATCTCAACTAATATTATAAAGAGAAAAGATTACTATGTGTGTTTGTTTACCTTCACTAATGTTTTAAAAGGGAAATATTTGTTTGTTTGTATTGAATAGGCTTCGAAACTATTGGACCGATTTGAAAAAATATTTTACCATTAGTTGCCGACATTATCCCTGATGAACATAGGCTACTTTTTACCGCGGGAAAATGCTTCCTTCCTACGGGTCATAGTATGCTATATTGCTACCCGGGCGAAGTCACGGGAAAACGCTAGTATTCTATATTCAAATACAATATATGGAACGGCAAACACAAAAATCTCATTGACACAAAAAAGTGTTTAGTCTTACAGTCAAAGAAGCACAACAGGACATGCAATCACTACAAACATGATCACTAGTGAGCTCCGTCGGAGCTCTGGCTGACACGACGCTGACATATTCACCGGCTTTTTGAAAACCGTCTTACCGGGATACTTCCATATCTTTCCCGCATCACGCCACAAACCTTTCATTCTCAACTTTGGTCTTTTGGGTTTTTTCGTTGGTTTAGTTGGTGTCGTTGTAGTGGTGGGCGTCGTGGTAGGCTCCCTAACAGGTCCAAACATCTCGAATGCTAAAGTACCTTCTCCTTTGAACTCAATGCGTATCCACATGTTGATGTTAGGGGCGATAGATCTCAAAGCGTCGTCTGTGATGAAGGTGGCTTGGACGTGTGGGGGTGGTATGGGAGTAGTGGCGTTCCTGGGCTTCCTATCAGAGATCGGGATGTGCCGGATCACTTGCTCAGGGGTGTCGCCAAACTGGCCGATGCCGGTGCCCTCCCGCATGTCGATCTCGTTAGGGCTGTGGTACACCACTGCTTTACTCCTTGCAGTGCACTTCACCTGCGGAATATATAGGTTAGAATCTCAGAGGAACCTAAAATTTTCCCGGGATAAAAAGTCTAATGTGCTAATCCAGGTTATACATTATCTGTGATCTAAATTTCATCCAAATCCGTTGAGCAGTTTTTGCGTGAGAGTAACAAACATCCATACATACTCACAAACTTTCGCATTAATAATATTGTAGCGACCTCACGGCTACATAAACCAACGTTAGAAATCGACTAACTAGCAGGACAACATTCAACGAATGACGTCACATTCCTGCCACGCGCTAGCGAAGTTTTCTACGCAATTCAACATATATACAAGTTTCCGACTAGAACAGTCGGAGCCGCGGTTCCCCAGGCACAACACCCGCCTGGCTGGAAGATCTTCCCTTTGCGGTGGCTGAGCATGATCACCTCGCTCGCCCCACAATATAAAGTAGGATTACTAATACAGTAATGCTAAGCTATCGTTGTTGGATATATATATGAAATTATGTTACAAAGTAGGTAGTAGTAGGTCTATAAGTAGGTAGGTTAAGATATGTTTTTGTAAATAGTTTAATCTGTTTTGTGTCAATAAAGTAGTGTTACAAAAATATATGAATGTACGTGGTAGCTTGAATAAGTCAACATGGGTGTATTAATGATAGCTTTTGTTTGCTTATAATGAAAGTAAGTATCTATTTGTATGGATTTAACTTCAAAAAATACGGATTATCATACAAACTTTCATCCTCTATTCTACTGCCTTAGCAAGACCCATTACCAAAAACCCTTCCTTAGTGGACGCCTACGTCATAAAAGGTTAAAATTGTTAAAATGTCAAATCACTAACCCCAGTCGTTTTGGCTGGGCGGTGATATGTCAGTCAGTCAATCTGTCAACTTCTTATTTTATATATATACAGAAATATTAAGCTGCATTAACCTAATATGTTATTTACGAAACAATATGATAATAATATTCGAACATTATTACTACACAGCACCATCTCGTCCCACACCAAGCACAGCTTGCAACCTATGTGAAGTGCAGCTAATAATATTTGTTCACCAACCTTCAACATGATGCAGTCACAGCCAATTATTAACATGTCGTACAGGTTAATCTGAAAATGTATAGCATTTGAATGTTAAATTGTTATTCCAAATGAATCTATTCAGCCGTTCAGCTCAAAATAATTATTAAATCCAAGATGGCGTTCGGGACCGCGGTCGATCCCAATAGCATCGCAACTCTTAATATCTCTCATCGCTTCAATGTCATAAGGCTCATACCGATCATTCTATTCTCAATTTATAGATAAACTTCGATCGATGAAATCCGCTTCTGACATTACGAAGAAATATTCTTTAAATATGACTTAAAAGAGGTATGGCTAGAACCGAACGTAAGAATTTCCATCTCAAAAACACCGATATTGATCGACTGTAAGTATCTTCACCTTACAGAAGTTCGCAGTCAAATAACACTACTCTGATGTAGTGTAGTTTCCGGCGGTGAGTAAAGGCAACACAGCTCTGTGCAGTAAGGAGATCATTTATTTATAGCACAGTGAGTCCTCATCAACAACAGTTTTGGCAACTCGGTAGTGATACCCCTGGTATTGCTAGCGGCTATAGGCTACGGTGACTGCTTACCATCAGTTAGACGTAGTCCTGTGTGCCACCTTAGTGCGATAAAAAAACACCTTTTTGCTTCTACATTCATCAATCTCTTCATACATGCCCGCCGGGTCCGAGTACTCTTCACCTTTCCATCTCTGTGAAGCTGAGTGTGTATGAGAGTTGATCAACATACCTTATATGTCAAACGCCCGGATTTCTCATATTTATATACAATTTTAGTTTGCTCTTTGTACAGTAATGTTCTGTCGTAGCTCGCACACCCTCCTTTGACTTCATATCGCTTGTCAACTGAAATACACAGCTATGGCATTAAAGATACGGACGCAAGTGGCTTACACACCGCACTCGCGAAATATTTTTTCAAAGTCACTACATTGTATTTTGCAGTAGAAATTTTGAGAAATCAGTTGGTCGTTGGTGGCGGTTGGGAATAATACGGTGGTAAGGAGACTTTTATAAGCTTTATTAGGGCCTAAACTGAATAAATTATGATTGATTTTGATTTTTAACTGAGAATTAAAGTTACAATGGTCGTAAACCCAAAAATTAACACTCACCATCAATTAATTGTTGTTATGTTAGCTATATAAACAAATTACTGCGTTAAATGTAATCAAAGCAATATAAATAATACATAATTTTAATTATGTCAAGATTTTTACATGAAAAAGACAGCACTGAGTTTCTTGCCGGTTCTTCTCAGATGGCTTTTTTCCGAACCGGTGGTAATTTAGACCTTCATAAGTGCCATTAGGGCCTAAACTGAATAAATGATTTTTGCTTTGGATTGATAGAGTAAGAATAGGAAGTATTGCCACATACACGGCGTGATCCTGTAGGCATGCTCGTCCAGCTTGTCGATGGTGAGCCAGGACTTTGTGTCTGACTTCATGTGGTACTCGTCTATCTCGCCCGGGACCGACTTGGACACCTGGAACACCCCCTTCCTGGTCTCCGTGAACAGGTCGTGGACCGGTGTCGCTACGATGGTGTCTTTACCCGCTTTCCTAGGAATAATATGGGATTGATTACAAAAAAACCGGCCAAGTGCGAGTCGGACTCGCGCACCGGGGGTTCCCCTAAGCCTTACCTAAGTGTGTACGGAACCCTCAGTGCGTAAGGCCGACTCGCACTTGACCGGTTTTTTTAATTTTTTTATTAAACTAAATATAACGGAGTTACAGGTTTGATATTCTTACAGCTGAAAGAGATCTTAGACCCGGGTATTTGATATTAAATTCAAAACGCCAAGCGTTCTTGGGCAAAAATATCTTGACAGACATATAGACGGAACTCTAAAAATTAAAGTCAAGCAAGCTACGGACACCCAGATTATGAGCTCCTTATCTGTGTCCCCAAGGGACCAATGGAGCTCAACATGGGGTTCTTCAAGAAGGGTGTGAAAAGATTGTAGCAGGGTCGGCGCTAGTGATGTCTGTGATATTGCGTACGTAAGCTACGATGACCGCTTACCATCAAACGGGCCGTATTGTCAACACCCAGGTATGTATTAGTATAAGTGTGGTCGAATTCACTTGATTGAATGACAAACAAAGTTCAACCAGATGAAAGACTTAAGAAAGAGTGGCACAGGGCTTTCTTTGTATATGTGCTATACATATATATACTAGCTTATGCCCGCGTCATCATCCGAGTTGAGCTTAGAATCCTAGAGGAACCTAGCATTTCCCGGGATAAAAAGTGTCCCAGGTCATAAACTATACGAGTGACAAATTTTATACAAATCCGTTGATCCGTTTTTACGTGGTTTAGCACCACACATACATCCACACCAGCCATACTTAGTAACGTCCATATTCTTATATTAGCAGGATGGGATAGGATATGGTTGTTAGTAACGTCCATATTCTTATATTAGCAGGATGGGATAGGATATGGTTGTTAGGATTATGATTGCAGTTATTAGTACTAACCTATAGTCGTATCCAGGTTTGGTGACGTCATGTATCCACGGTAGATATGTCATTACGTCGATGAACCGAGCCGGGGCCGCGCAGCCGGGGCCGTGGGTGCTCAGCCCCACCTGGACAATCAGATAGCCACCATGGTGCCAATTCTGTGGTACAAAATCACTAAACTAATTTGACAGTTCTAAAGGTATTGCTATCCTTATTTAACCCCGCACATGAGAAAGGGATAGCAAGACTTTAAGAACTGTCAAATTCGTTTAGTTTAGTGACTGTATAACAGAATTGACCATTATTATATGTTCCGTTGTATGCTAGGCTAGGCTAGAGTCGCGCGAGTGATACCCCTGGTGTTGCCAGCGTCCATAGACAACGGTAACTGTTTACTATCAGGCGAGCTGCATGCTTGTTTGCCACCAGTGGTATAAAAAAGCTTTTCGTTATAATTTTGTTTCGTCATCAAAAGACTGGTTTTATTTCACCATTGCTTATAATAATAGTTTAACATCACAAGGGTCCCCGATGAAGTAGTCAGACAGACGCGCAACATTCACTTTTCATCGAAGATAATTTGGTGCCAACATAACGATTGTAAATCAAACGCCGTCTCTAAGTAGGGCTTTTTAATTATTTTTGAGAACCTGGTGCCATACTCCGAGGTTAGTAAAGAGGTTTGTTCATTCCAAATGCTGTTAGCCTGAGATACCTCTCACATACGTTGACAACGCGTCAGTGAAGCTCTGGTATTGTAGACGTCCATAGACTATTGAAACATTGACTATAGACCATGGAAGAAAACAAAGATGTGGAGGCTACTGTACTTACGATCATCCACGCGCCAGTTGCATTGGACGCCAACACCATACCACTGTCCCACACGCATTTCTTCTCCATGTTCACGGCGTAGCCGCACACCACGTTCTCCATTGATATCCTGCTTGTTGGTGCCAGCAACTAACAGTGATCCAGACAACCACAGCTCAATAGAACTTACTCAAGGGCGTTCACTTAATAAAAGAGATCTTAGTCACAATGATGATATTAATCAACGTAGATGAAGCAAAACAAGCGTGTAAGTCAACAGTGACGCGCTCTATACTCTCTGCCTACCGTGAGGGACTTGGCGTGATGATATGTATGTATAGAAATGTGAGCTCACCCCGGACTTGTTGTAAAATTCTTCACACATTGCAGGATTTATGTACTGCATTCGGTGTGCAACTTTTTCAAGTAATTTGTTTTCTGAAATAGAAATTAAAGATTATTAATGGAAGACTAGTTTCTTGAGGCTTCTCGCTCTGACCTCGGTGTATTCCTGGTTTTTTTTATTTATACCACTAAGGTGGCACACAAGCATACGGCCCACCTGATGGTAAGCAGTCACCGTAGCCTATAGCCGCTAGAAATACCAGGGGTATCACTAACGGGTAGCCAACCATGTTGTTGATGAGGACCCACTGTGCTAGCAGCATTACTACTAGCCCAGCGTTTATTCGTGGAGCACTGGCAACCTTATTCAGCGCAGAAACACAACACTACATCAAGTAGTGTTATTTCACTGCGGTCATCTGTAAGGTGGAGGTACAGTCCCCAGTCGGGCGGCTCCAATTTATATGGGAAATTCTAAAAATTGTCTAAAAATGTTGTGATACCTACACCAAGCCTGAACTTCCCCACTTGGGCACCACAGGATCGAAGCCCAAACTCAGGTGATCGTACTTTGTCAAGAGCTGTACCGTTCGGAGACCAGGATATTCATCACAATCATTCTATCCCACCAGCAATCCTACCCCGCGCTCGGCTATACCACTTAAGCAACATTTGATAGAGTCAAAATTACAAGAAAAAAAACTTTTGGTGCTTACCGTCAGTGTAACCGAAGGCGTACAGAACACTGGAAGTGTTGTAGTTGTAGACCGGCCAGCACACGGACCGGATCGAAACTGGAATCAATATAACGCATTAGAACTGACATACATGTGGGTAACAAGCATAGTTCTATTATATCACGAGGAAATGCGGCTACCGTACCCTATAGTCGTTGCAATACCAGGGTTTTCAAACTTATTGAGGTAGCATATGTTTTTTTTGTCGTAGGCATTTTCTACCTTTGGGTGATGCTGAGATATAGCATATTACTGATAGCGCAGACTATCCTCGTGGAGCCGCAGGTGCTCACCACAGGAATGCAATACTACATCATAATAGTGTGATGAATTGAAATTAATAATTCGTTTGCATCTGATACACTTAAGCAAAGTTTTAAGAGAGGTAGGGCGATTTGGGATTTCCCGTGGATCTTCCCATTTATTTTAGAGCCGCCCGACTGGGGACTGTACCTCCACCTTACAGAAGACCGCAGTGATATAACACTACTTTGATGTAGTATTGTGTTTCTGCAGTAAGTAAGGTTGCCAGTGCTCCACGAGGATACGCTGGGCTAGTAATGCTGCTAGCACAGTAAGTCCTCATCATAAATCATAAATCATAAATCATACATTTTTATTGCAATAGTGTACAGCATTTTAAAATTATACTAATACAGTACACACCCTGTTTATAGGGCACAGCAATTGTGATAGGGAGAGGGCATTTATTAAATTAAAATCATTTCTATTTTATATTACAACTAATATCAACAACATGGTTGGCAACCCGTTAGTGATACCCCTGGTATTGCTAGCGGCTACAATCTACGGTGACTGCTTACCATCAGGTGGGTCGTAAGCTTGTGTGCCAACTTAGTGGTATAAAAAAAAGTCGTACCGACTGGCTAGTGAGCCAGCCGGTACAGTCATCGCGAGTAGGAGGGGGACGCCCTTCTTCACTCCGTCACAGCGTCAAGCGACCGTGTTGACACACTAGAAGTGCTTACAATATACTATGGGATATGTCAAGCAGCTCACAGTCAATCTCTTCAACGTCGAGCTCTATCAGTGCCACGGACTGCTGCGTGTAGAGGTCATAGTCCGGGTGCACGTAGCGCTTGCTCACCGCCAGCTCGATGGGCGCCTGCTCTTGCGCTATGAACATCGCTTTGCTGTCGTGCCTGCAACCATCCACATGTAAAAGACAAGGCTAGATATATTGTCGTCACGCTGTTCCCTGATCTATGTACAGAGTGCGACAGAGACAGTATTACTTTACGTGGTTCCACCTTCAAATCCGGACTGATGTATATTATTTTATCAGAAATCCACATTCATATTTTAAATGCGAATGTAACTGCTTGTTTCTCTCTTTTCCTTCTTTGCTATATTTCAGGACAGAACGGATCGTAATAACATTTTACAAGGAGATAGATTATATCCTGGAGAAGGACGTAGGCTATCTTTATCTAGAACCGCGCGGGTGAAGCAGCGGGTAAAAGCTACTACTATAAGGGCGTTCGCTATGTCAGAACGCTTTTAAGTATTTATTCGTCTGATACGACGTCTGAAAATGTCAGTATTTTTACATTTAGAAAATTCGTAGTCCTTATAATCTTTAGTTAACGGGAAAAGGAATTATCAACTCACTAATAGTTCCACACAAGGGCGTGCACTGCATATAAGTAAAGGTAAATAGACATTGCCTGCCTCCACCAAAATCAAATACAATTTATAACGTAGGATAACACGCTATTGGTGTCGATTCTGTTGTAGGAAATCATTGAACTAAACTAATTTGACAGGACTTTAAAGTATTGCCACCCTTATTTAACCCCGCACATAAGACAGGGATAGCAAGACTCTTCATCCTGTCAAATTATTTTAGTTTAGTGATATTATACAACAGAATCGACACAATAAGGTGCGTATTTTATTCAGCTACGTAGGATTTTATGTTAATTCCTTTGGCTGCCTTCCTAAAAGATAATTCAATACTTCTGCTTCCACATATTATAATAATGGTAAGTGAATAGGTCTCACGTCAGTATGTAGTTTGGTATCTTGGCGATGTCCTCCGCATTGCCGAGGGCGAAGTTGTTTTTGATCAGCACGATGCCTGTGAGGGCCACTTGCGTGGTGCCGTCGTGGTCTGCGAGATGCAACACTTATCATCATCATAGCTGTCAGCAGTATATCATGCACAACCACGGCTGTACCCACCGTGTCAATAATCCGTCAATGTCAAAATTAAGTTAGTCCTTTGCCGGTAGCAGGAACATTGTCGACAACGTTTTCGTATCGCCTTCGACTTTTTGTATTGGAAAATGAACAGCGCTGCGGCGGTGAAAAGTGGAACTAAAAATTAGTATGGCAATTTTGACATTTCGCGAGTTACGTTTTCGAATACGTTGTCGACAATGTTCCTGCTACCGGCACTGTAAGAGCGAGACATGGTTACGCCGTGGTGGACCCGAGGTCGAAGTGACGGTTTAAGAGAGGTAGGGCGAATTGGAATCTCCCGTGGGTTTTCCCATTAAAATTTAAGCCACCCTGAAGATTGCAGTCAAATAACACTACTTTTATCCATGTTTCTTCGGTGAGTAAGGTTGCCAATGCTCCACGAGGATACGCTGCGCTAGTAGTAGCTGCTAGCACAGTGAGTCTTCATCTTCAACAGTGTTGGCATCCCGTTAGTGATATCCCTGGTATTGTTAGCGGCTATAGGCTACGGTGACTGCTTACCATCAGGGAGGAAGTATGCTTGTGTGCCACCTTAGTGGTATAAAAAGTATATTAAGTTGGCCTAGAAACTTCGAATTTAGGATCGGTATTCGGCTGTTAGGGGTATGTTCCTGAACTCACGGAAGTAGACCCTCAGCACGCCGAGCCAGCAGAACAGCCCCGACTCCCCCAGGTTCCCCTCGTGGAAGCGAGCACCAGTCGTAGAGTCACAGTTGGGGTTCCCGACGTGGTCTGTGTACTCCTCACTGTACCTCACTGGAAACATAACTCTTGACGAGACCGCTGGTCTAGTGGTTAGTATACCTGACTGCTACGCTAGAGGTCGCGGGTTCGATTCCCGCCGGGGCAAACATTTATGTGACAAACATGTTTGCCTAGCGTCTGTGTATATGGTGTGTATTATAAGTATGTATTTCCAAAAACAAAAGTATATAATATATATAAGTATTGTATCGGCTGGTGGTTCCGATAGTACAAGCTTTGCTTAGTTTGGGGCTAGATGGCGCTGTGTGATAATATCCAAGCATTTTTTTTAACTAAATAATATTATTTCTTATTATATTTTTTACTTGATTTCCAATCCTCTGGCTATTTTGTCAGTGTCGGGTGAAGGAGAATTATCAAGCATCAATTTTATTTTATGTCACATTCAAATGACAACTGTTACGCATACTAATGCTTCGTGGAGTTTTTGGAGACAATTCAAAGCAGAAGCAGGTGATAACAGGCCTTTGGGTCAAAGGTTACCCATGAACCTAACTATAAATCTCTTCACCCATAAACCGTGTCTAGTGTCCCTTAAATCAGTCATTACATAAATCTTTATTGCATTTTTTTTATTGAAAATACGGATAACATATTTATGAAACACTGAAAAATATCCCAATTCTGAACCGCTATTGATTAAGTTATGTTTGGTTGAGTAGTCACGATTAAAATTTTTTTTTATGCCACTAAGTTGGCACACAAGCATACGGCCCATCTGATGGTAAGCAGTCACCGTAGCCTATAGCCGCTAGCAAATACCAGGGGTATCACTACGGGGTGCCAACCATGTTGCTGATGAGGACTCACTGTGCTAGCAGCAATACCACTAGCCCAGCGTATCCTCGTGGAGCACTGGCAACCTTACTTACCGCAGAAACACAACACTACATCAAGTAGTGTTATTTCACTGCGGTCTTCTGTAAGGCAATCCCCAGTCGGGCGGCTCCAATTTAAATGGGATAACCCACGGGAAATCCCAAATCGCCCTGCCTCTCTTTTTAAAAGCTCATGGTGTGATTAATCACTGTACTTTAGCTTAGAAAAACTCATTGGTACAGGCCGGGACTCGAACCTGGGCCCATCAGATGACAGGCCTGTTGCTTCAACCACAAGGCCACCACGGCTTTTAAGGCTTCAGGCTCGACTGGCATGCCGAAACATCGGACAATCAAAATCAAATAACAGACGTGGTATATTATGTGCTGTTCAAAAGTCTAACCTTAAATCTTTGTTACAAGATTATTGAAATTCTTATACTTACAGAACAAAATCAATATGCATAAAATCCGACAAGCCACGTCCCACATTGCAACTTGATTGGAAAAACACTCATCAGTAACATAAATTGAGCGTGCGACGCCGTCTGTGCGTCACCGAATACTTGCAGCCGAGTGGAAACGACGCCGGACGCATTATAACAACAGAAACTATACAACACTAACAAATATTGTTTAATAAGTCTAACTTCGGGTATTTAAACTTTTTTTAACGCCTTTTAATGCCTTTTGGTCGGCCTGTTATCTGATGGGCCCAGGTTCAAACCCCGTCCTTTACCAATGAATTTTCCTAAGCTTAAGTGATTAATCACACCATGAGCTTAAAAAGAGAGGTAGGGAGAAATGGGATCGCCCGTTGGTTTTCCCATTAAAATTGGAGCCCGGCTAGGGACTCTACCTCCACACATCATGTACTTCCACATTAATCAATCTCTTCATACATGCCCACCGGTTCCGAGTACTCTTTACCTTTCCATCATTGTATATATACATGCCTGTAATACATAATGTGTCTGTGTGTACCGAGCAGATCTGAAAGGTGAGCGTTAAATGAAGGCATAAGCTACGCACGTTAATGAATGTAGTCGGCGTGGGAACTAATTTGGCAGCGCAGGCGCGGGCGCAGCTGATTGCCTTCGTGGAAATAATGCGCGCCCCCTGGTGACAAGTAGCGCAAACACAGGTACAGACAGACCAATAGATTGGTGCATGAGAATTTAAATATAATAGCTTTTTCCCCGCAACTTTGCCTGCGAAGCAATATCTAAGAATATAGCCCATATCAGTCAGTGATATTACAGCATTCAGTCGATGAAATAGTTTTTAAAATCGGTCCAGGAGTTTTTGATTTTATTCATTACCTAGAAAAATACAAATCTTTCCTTTTTATACTATTGAGTGTAGATGTAGATTAGTTTTGGCAAGGTTATGGCATATGTGTATTAATTATTTTCTAACTTAGGGAGCCCAAAGGCGCTTGCAACACTAGTCAATAATCTCTTCACACCCTTCCTACATAGCAGAACCTCCTTATTTTGGCGTCCATATATTTCTATATTTATTTAGCACATCTCATAGCTGTACCAATTCCAAACTGGGCGTCTTTGGAGAAGGCCTTCATCCAATTAGGGCTTCTCATATTTCACCTATAAAATGTACTGCGTTAACTTTACTGTAAAATGCAAGAATATAAGGCTTTTTAATTTTAATCCTACTAATATTATAAATGCGAAAGTTTGTGAGTATGGATGGATGTTTGTTACTCTTTCACGTAAAAACTACTCAACGGATTCGGATGAAATGTGGAACACAGATAATTTATAAGCTGGATTAAAACATAGGATACTTTTTATCCCGGGAAAATTTTAGGTTCCTCTGAGATTCTAAGCTCAACGCGGACGTAGTGGCGAGCACAAGCTCGTTATGTTTATGAATTCCATACTAGACAGAGCCGCAAATCAGTACAGAAGGCAGAGTCCCTGTGACAATTCTTTAGAAAAAAATATTACAGTTCAACAGAGTACCATACATTACTAGTTATATGGGACTTTTCTGTCTTCGGCTTTCACTAGTGTTTATACTGACCGTACTTGAAGACCAACAAAATGCAAATGAACAATTGATTTACCGACAATTGTCTCTCAGCAGCTTTTGCCTTTTTCTGCCGCCAGTTAATTACCGTCCTCTAAGGGAGGTGGCCGCTCTTTACATTACAAATTAATGTTAAAACATGCATTGCTTTTTATATTTAAGGAGGCAAACAGGTAGCTACCGGCCTACCGCTCGTACTATGTCGATTGATCTGCGATATTTGCAAAGTTGCCAGCACAGCGCTTCCTCAAGGAGCTCTGGCGACCTTACTCACCGCAGGAACACAAGGGTAGTGTTATTAAGTATAGTGATTTTTGTAGGTTGGGAATTGATACTCCTGTTGTTCCAAGCGTCCATATGCTACGGTAACCGCTTATTATCAGACGGGCTGTTTGATTTATTATCACATTTGTTTTCACCTCTTTCACCTCCAAGACACTTATTACACGAAATTCAATACAATGTTATGATTATGACCTTGTTCTGCCGTACATTTTGCAATAATCCGTTAAGCCAACTTATCTAGAACCCTACCTACCTCATTATATTTGAACATCCCCTTGAATGCTACGGCAAAGATAGGTCGAATTATAATGGTCGTTGTGATAAGCCAAGATAAGCTTATCAGATTAACGTTACCATAGTGTAGGAGATGAGGGATTTTACACTTTGTTAGTTTGTGACTTAAATATAATTTTGAGTGTCTCGATGAGAGAAAGATCGCAGGTAATATAAACACAGTCGGCACTCGAGAGCGAAATGTTGAGACACGGTGTCTCACTCATTGGACATATTTATGTCAAGCGTAATTATAATTTAAGCATTGGAGTTCCGTACAAACCAATTAGATTTTAATAATTTAACATGTTATCGAAAATAATTTAAATATTACCACGTCAGCTGGTGAGGAGGCCCCTCGTGAGAGGCGTGCTGGATCACATCTCGCTCGGAGAATCAGCATTGCTATCCAGCGTAGCAATGCTGCCAGCATTCTTGGCACGCTCCCGCATGATTCTGGTTTGGGTCAGATCTTTTATTTATAAGTAGGTCGTTTTTATTCTTTTTATTTTAATGTAAAGAAAATAGTTTTATTACAAAATATTCACAAATATTTAAATCATTTAATTGTCATTAGATGAATCATACATGTATATTTTAAAGGGGAGAACCTAATTTTACTGGCGCATTTGCAGTAGGATAATGAATTTGAAACTTGCATTGTCATTGGGGAACAAGTCTATCTAGAGTACCTATGTATATCATGTAGTATATACCTCAATATATACAAGCATTAAATTGCAGTTAACAAAAACAAAAATTCATTTTAGGCAATCAGTTTAGACCCTAATGATAAATATGAAGGTCTAAATTACCACGGGTTCGAAAAAAAAAAACACCCAAGAAGAACGGGCAAGAAACTCAGTGCTCTGACTTTCTTTCATGTAACAATCATGATATAACAATTTGTAACTAAATTATTCTCGACTTTAGTAGAAAATTACAAATATTAAAATGAAAGCTACCAAGTTAGTTTTGTCCTATCAGCATACTGTAGACATACTGTAGACACTGTGTCTCAGTGTGCACGTCAGTGGAGTTAGCAACATGTATCTCAGTGAGAAGGAGGTGGTATACTTGCTAGTTGCCATCACCTTGCTGTTCCTAGTGCTGGTGTACCTGCAGATATGTGACCTCGTCATCACAAGATACGTCATCTACATGTTTGGTGAGTCATTCTTCTATATAATAAACATTAAGTACATAATCAGTTAGAAAGATAAATAGGTACTTGGATATACGTAGGCCGTTCAACAAGCAGTGAGAATGACTAGGTTACACAGAAGTTAGCTATGATATAATTGAAATTTTTCTCTAAATCATTATTATCTTAACACGGAAATAATGTTTGTTTTTTTGCCACTTTGCCATTAATATGGCCGAGGAACGACTCCTTATGCTTTTTGTATCTTTAAAAAAAAATGCTGGTAAAAAAAAACCATTCCACAGTATTTAATCACTGCCCGAATTTAAATTTTAAACATTTTTATCAACACAACGACAAGTCACACACATATCGGTCGTGTCACTGTACTCGACAATACGATAAGTTTCCTTTCAGGGTTTTTTTACAAACACCTAAGCTACTTATATACCTATTGATGGTTTGTTCAAATTACTCTCAATAAGTATATAAGAAAGAGCTTCCTCCCGCGCACAATTAAACTGTGGAATGAACTCCCCGCCGTGGTTTTCCCAAAGGAGTACAGCATGGGGTTCTTCAAGAAGGGTGTGAAAAGATTTCTGAAGGGTCGACAACGAGAGGGATACCCACCTGATGGTAAGCAGTCACCGTAGCCTATAGCCGCTAGCAATACTAGGGGTATCACTAACGAGGTGCCAACCCTGCTGTTGATGAGGACTCACTGTGCTAGCAGCATTACTACTAGCCCAGCGTATCATCGTAGAGCACTGGCAACCTTACTTTCCGCAGAAACACAACACTACATGAAAGTAGGTTTTATTTTTTTGACTGCGGTCTTCTGTAAGGCGGAGGTACAGCCCTAGTCGGGCGGCTCCAATATTAATGGGAAAACCCACGGGAGATCCCAATTCGCCCTACCTCTCTTGCATGCTTTAAACACAACAACTATGTACCAAAAAAAACGTTTAAAGCAGTTTAATTCGTTAACACTTACTTGGTAGGAGTAAAGATTCTTAACAAGGAACCACCAATAAGGAAAGATGTTCGAATAATATTGAATGTGTACCTACATTGATAAGTGAATTAAACAGTGGGCATGTAGTCAGCTTCTAGAGAACGTCAGATTTAACACTTGACCTGCGACGTGCAAAAAATATCAGTAATTAATCCCACAGATACCAATATCGCAGATTTAATAGATAATACAAATTGTGTTCGTAACTAATGTATCACTCAGTACCTAGGCTACGGTGAGTGGTGTAATCATATACCTACTGGCATATATAAAATGGAATATACATTACTTTTCATGCCGTTTGTGTTCATGGTGATACTATACTCGGTCACCTGTGTTTGCCTGCATTGTCTGGAGCTATGTGGTGAGTTGATTCGTTTATTTCATTGGCGTGTTATATTTAATGTTTATTTTTTACCTAACCTAAGTATCTATCTACAGACTGTTAAGCAATAGCATTTCTTCCCAGAGGTGTAATGATACTATATTATGTTATTAAATTACCATCAAATATTGCCATATTGCTGTTACAAACTTGTATTACAAAATAACCAAATTTCAATTTTCAAATTAATGCATCTTATTTTAGACTACCACTGCCATCTAGCGTCAAGTATACAAACCACATTGACGTAAACTTTAATTTTGCGAAACTGTAACTAGATGGCGCTAGCCGATCTTAAAATTACACCATGTTTATGTGTTTCATGCAATATTTAAATTATAGATGTCGCTACATAGCTTATGATAGAAAAACTATTGTAATAATTAGTTTACATTACTTTTTCACATACTTGTATTGTATGCAATTACTATTGCATACAATACAAGTATGTGAAAGCGCAGGGGCTCACCTAAGGAAGGAATATAATTAATAAGTTGAGTGGAACACTCGACAACTTGCGTAAAAAGGTTTTTCATCAAATTAAGAATTAGAAAAAAAGTTCAGCTTTAGTCCAAAACTTTGCACCCCGTTTCTGTTATCTCCAATTACCTAAAATTACCAACAATCAGTAGGTACTCTACCCCGATGTCTGTCTGTCCCAATGTATACTTAGATCTATAAATAAACGCAATAGATAGAATGATTCAAATGGACGTTCTATGTATTTGTGTTTTGTAGGTATTTTATATGGCTAACACTGTCCGTGCGAAGCCGGGGCGGTCGCTAGCACTCTATAATATAATATTATATGGCTAACACTGTCCGTGCGAAGCCGGGGCGGGTCGCTAGCACTCTATAATATAATATTATAAACAAGTCTATTTGTTTGTTTGTACGTTTAAGCTACTACTGAAGTGATACTATAGATTACTTTTTAAATCTCATCATATATATAAAAAAAAATCATTTTCTTTGTCTTTGTGTAGACCTACCTATATCGCAGGCTCAGGTACGACCAAACGTGTGGTAAAGAGCGATGCCTCCCTGTCTATCAGATGTGAGTCACCTCTTATCTACCCGCTTGGAAGGACTGTGGGGAGCCATGTTAACAGATAAAGGACTAGTCACATTACCATTACCCTACGGCTTATAATAACCCATTAAAATTGGAGCCGCTCGACTGGGGACTGTACCTCCACCGGACAGAAGACCGCAGTGAAATAACACTACTTGATGTAGTGTTGTGTTTCTGCGGTAAGTAAGGTTGCCAGTACTCCACGAGGACACGCTAGGCTAGCAGTAATGCTGCTAGCACAGCGAGTCCTCATCAACAACATGGTTGGCAACCCGTTAGTGATACCCCTAGTATTGCTAGCGGCTATAGGCTATGGTGACTGCTTACCATCAGGGGGAAGTATGCTTGTGTGCCACCTTAGAGGTATGAAAAAAAAGGCATTAAATTTGTTGAATGGAGGATGGTAATGATGATGAGGATGACGACTGTATTGTATCACAAGTAGTTGAAAATAACAGCTAGTAATGTCAGCATTCTTGTACCGTATTGAACAAAGCCAGTATAATTACTACACACAACACTATACGAAACTAGGATAATGAACAGAACCAATCGATGCTAAGACGAGTAATTTATTCTTTTATTCAAATATCGTTTTGTTTTCTTTATTTAGACATTGAAGTTTGTTGTTTTAAATAGTTTGTATTGTTATTATGTAGCAGCTAACTAACTGCTTGACGCGATGCTGAGAGCTAGGGATAGTATACCTACGTCATCCTACTAATATTATAAATGAGAAAGTTTAAAAAACGATGTATGTTTGTTGTTCAATCACGTAAAAGCGGCTCAACGAATAGTTTATAACCTGGATTAACACATAGGATACTTTTTATCCCGGGAACATGTTAGGTTCCTCTGGAATTCTAAGCTCAACGCGGACAACGCGGCAGATCAAAATCAGTGTGTGCCGTCCGTGAGCGTAAACAGCTGCCACACAAGTGACTACTCCCGCTTAGCTGAATTAAAAAATAGGTTGTCACATAAAGTATTTTACGAAACGTGGAAAGACCCTGCACGCGGTAAGGGACAAAAATGTATAGGTGTGTCCTTGTCTTGCACATTAATACCGGATATAGCCTTCTCGTTGTGTGTGAGGAGAGCAGAATATGTTAATTGCCTATATTAGTTCCCCTCCACGACGTATACCTAGCAAAGTTATGACCAGTTAAAGTTCCTGAAGAAACCCTGTGGTTTCAGCACTCAGTCGGAGTAAATCACACGAGTAATGTAACATACCATGCTTATCATCATACGTATGTAGGGATGAGTGGGGGCCATCACATAAATATTATTTTATCAGAATTAAGTTTTTTAATTGATATGAAATGTATAATGGTTGCATCTTGTGTTATGGTGTGTGTGTGTTTTAAAGAACATATTTTTTAGTATAATATTTATTGTACATACCTAGGTCTGGTTGGTACAAAAAAGAAAGCAATTTTCAAGACCTTCGTGAGATTCAACAAGCACACATTGTGACGTGTCGCATTAGCAAGAACATCTTTAGACTAGGTATTCGCATCGCTTTCGACAAAATTTAATAACTATTTTTGTATGGGAAAATGAACAGTGCATCGCCAGCTAAAAGTGGAATTACAAAATTCGTATGAAAACTTTGACATTTTGAGAGTAACGTTTTCAAATATTATGTGGTCGAAATTGTTCTTGTTTAAGCTACAATATTCTTAAAAAAATCAATTTTGAAAATAGTTTTAAGGGTAAGTTGTCATTACAGCGACAAACAATATTACACAACTAAATGAAATAAACAGGAAAAAAGGTTTAATAGGTACTATTTATTTATTTATTTATTTGGTTCTTCAACATCAGATACATTACACATTCATAAACATCAGGTACACAATTTAGTTTTGGATGTTCCAACAATTATAGAAGAACACAACATTCAAATTAAACAAAATTAGTGTCGACCTCCACATCAAGTAATATAATATAAAGGGAGAGAAACAATACACTCGAGACTATCGTAAACATAAATTGATATAAATTAAATTAAATATTAAATTGTACTCAAAAGTAGCTGGCTGTTCAGTTAGTAATTCAAAATTAGAATGCAGATTATTCTCAATGCGTCGCGGTAATACTTATGTGACATAATAAGTGACAGACGAAACGTGAATTGTCATTTGTCAAGTTTTAGTGTCTACTAAAATCCTAGGACTGTGGTGTCTATGGTTTTGGTCGTGAATAATGTTGTCAGGGGACTTGACAAGTGTATGAAGATGACATGACTGAAAGAAATTGTGACGCAATATCGTGAGATGACCACAGAATCGGTAACCATAGCGTGTCGCAACATGAGGCCAATGACCGCGAAGTTAATCTAAAACTACTGATTAGATTGGAAGTTTGTTGAGATAAAACTATTCATAAAATATTTTTAATAACGACATCTTCTAAAATACTCTATTTCGGGAAAATTTGAGTGTAAAGTTCAAGATGATTTGAACTTGGAGTACTTTTTATAAATATTGATGTATGAGTATATATTAAATGTAAATCGTTCATTGCCAAATAAGCCGCGACGACGCCAGTGGGGAGCGACCTTAACGTGCGCGATAGATACCGGTGCGCCTTCAAATCGCTAGCACTGCTTAGAATGTCGCCGGCACTTCCCACAGAATATCGTGAAAATAAATAATTCGGTTATAAACGGATGTGATTACCTATAGTGACTATTAAAAATGTTTTTTTTTTTGTAAACGTGTTCTTGATTCAAAACTTTGAATTTTGAATTTGTCAGTGACGTTCCAAATTTGACAGGACGTAAATAATTTATTAAATTTTGGTACAGTGATTTAAAAATAATATTCTAATAGTGATGTGAATGTACCCAACATAATATTTCAAAATACTTTTTGAGGTTATTTTCTTTTTTATTAAAAATGGATAGATTAAATGCAACATACGAGGGTAGTACAGAAGAATACTACAATAGTGAAGACTATAAAAAACTGATTGGGCTACTGCCCATGTTCTTGTTGATTGTGGTCGTAGTTCTGAAAATATTTTGGTCTTTATACAAGGGTTTTGGTGAGTCTAAACTATTTTAAAATCTTAGATGCTAATTAGAAAGTTGTTAAACAAAAGGTGATGTGATATTAAGTGCACCTAACTCTTATCACGAAGACAAAGAAATTAGTTCAGTGTAAAAACTGTTAATAATCCTACTAATATTATAAATGCGAATGTACGGATGGATGTTTGTTCTTCTTTCACGCAAAAACTACTCAACGGATTTGGATGAAATTTAGATCACAGATAATGTATAACCTGGATTAACACATAAGATACTTTTTATCCCGGGAAAATGTTTTTGTCCTGGGAAAATTGTAGGTTCCTCTTAACGCGGACGTCGTCGCGAGCAGAAGCTAGTAAATACATATAGCCTTTTTTTACTAGTATCAGCGGAAACTACAGTTTTTGATATTTTAACTGGTTCTTTATTCGCATGTAGCATTCTAATGTACGTTTTTAAAATAATCATTTTTTAGCTAATATTTTAGTTAAACTTCTTTCGTTTCGTTTTTCGTTTCGTGTTTCGTTAAATTCTTTTATTTCTACGATAAAAACTAACAAACAATACACACAATGCGAAGTGAGTGTTACAAGAACCCGCCAAGTTCTAATTTTATGTTTAAATATACAGGTCTTTATTAATAATATGATTTATTGTACCACAATAGAAGTGGGGATTCTAATGAAGGTACAGTAGCGAGAGAAGTTCCCGCGAAAGCTCCACAAAGCTTTCTAGCGTTGAATGTAAACTTATGCAAGTATTCCGACCCATTCTGGTTTGACTGGGTACACAATTTTGGTCGTAACGTAAATTTAAATATAAACAGGTAACTCCAACATGATCCAGTGTTTAAGAACCTTCTTTATCTATATCTACACTAATATTATAAAGAGGAAAGATTTGTATTTTTGTGTGTTTGTATTGAATAGGCTCCGAAACTGCTGGACCGATTGCAAAAATTCTTTCACCGTTAGCAAGCCACTTTATCACTGAGTGACATAGGCTATACATATTATACTAGCTGCCCGCCCCGGCTTCTCACGGGTGGACAAAACATTTGATATAAATGTCTACCCGTGCGAAGCTGGGGCGGGCAGCTATTATAAATAAATCCAAGATAATTATCGTCGATGCTCTTCCTGTGGGTGAAAGGTCAATGCTTATTACATGCAATCATTGTATATAAGTAAATATATAATCATTGTAATTATATACCAAATACCTAAAACACCCACATGTTTGCCCTGGCGGGAATTGAGTCCGCGACGTATACCATAGCACTCAGATTTTTTTTTATACCACTAAGGTGACGCAAGCATACGGCCCACCTGATGGTGAGCAGTCACCGTAGCCTATAGCCGCTAGCAATACCAGGGGTATCACTACGGGGTGCCAACATGTTGTTGATGAGGACTCACTGTGCTAGCAGCATTACCACTAGCCCAGCGAATCCTCGTGGAGCACTAGCAACCTTACTTACCGCAGAAACACAACACTACATCAAGTAGTGTTCTTTCACTGCGGTCTTCTGTAAGGTGGAGGTCCCCAGTCGAGCGGCTCCAATCTAGATGGGAAATTCCAAATCGCCCTACCTCTCTTTATTTACTAGGCATTAGACCAATGGTGTCAAATATAAAGACATCCATGTTTAATTAGGTACTAACTGCCCGGACAGACTTCGTTCTGTCAAAAGTTGATTTGTATGGGAACAGAAAGTATTGCTTCACTATTTTCCTCGCTATTTTTATGTTTTTTCTCTGCATTAAAACTTTCCGTGTGCCTTAAGTAACGTAATTGGTCAAACCGTTCTTGAGTTTTAAGCTTAGCAACATTCAATTTACATAGATTTATTAGAATAGCGCGTCCATACAAAAATATAATAGCACTTCTTATGGCCTGGCAGGAGTGATTCTACAATACTTGTGACTTCAATTCTATCTTAATAGGTCTTTTGTATATAGACACATGTACTAAGTACATGCATAGCTATGTAAAAAGATAAGTGGTATATTGTAATGATGAGCCATTTATAGTCATCACGAATGAAGTGACATCTCAAAAGACGTTTCGATACAGACAGGACGTCACTCGAACAACGCACATGATTGTTGCACCAATATAGATATGTATATCTGTATTTACTTCAATAAGTGTCACATATACTGACACATTACAAGTAAGAACCGCTTGTCTATGTATTGAATGCTTACATTTTTCATTATTATTTTCTCAATCAGGAAAAACTAACAATCATTTTTTATTGAAATAATGAAAATAAAAAAAAAATATTTTGCGCATTTAATTCCGCATCTGAATATTTGTTTGTTCCATGTATGATAGACAGATGTATGATAGACAGATGTATGATAGACAGATGTATGATAGACAGATGTATGATAGACAGATGTATGATAGACAGATGTATGATAGACAGATGTATGATAGACAGATGTATGATAGACAGATGTATGATAGACAGATGTATGATAGACAGATGTATGATAGACAGATGTATGATAGACAGATGTATGATAGACAGATGTATGATAGACAGATGCTCTAATTTTTAATAAAATGTCCCCAGATTTATGCAAATTAAAAACAAATAAATTTGTCATATATTGGTGCCAATTCTGTTGTGGGAAATCACTAAACTAACCTAATTTGACATGACTTAAAGTATTGCCGTCCTTATTTAACCCCGCACTTAAGAAACGGATAGCAAGACTTCGACACCATTATATCAAACGTGGTCATAGCAACAAGCTACTAGGTAGCTATATCACAACTACATACAATAGTGTAACCACGACTTCACACATGTCTGTTACCACACGTTATTTCGCAAGAGAAACAACTATTATTGCAAAACGCCACATCCTCTGTACTAAACTAGCTACTTTATACATATAACTAGCTAGCCGAACACTTCATTGTACAGAAACAAACAGTATTTTTTTTTGACAACACTAGTCAAAAGTAACAACAATAAGTTTATAGTAGCTTTTGCAGAACTACATATGTGTTCTGCTGACCAGAGGAGTTTTCTGTAAGTGGTTCTAATTCTTGCAAGATTTGACCTAAACAACAACAACATTGCAAGTTGAATAAAAGCTTTTATTAATAAAAAAAAATCAAGCAATACCTCGGAATAAGTACTAAATCTTAACTACTACACTGCGTTTAACACAAGTTTATTCCAAATTGTGATTGTATTTCGATCACTTGGCGATCACTATATATAGTTCATTCATACACATACATATTTACTACGAGCGGCCCGCCCCGGCTTCGCACGGGTAGACATTTATTTTGTCTACCCGTGCGTTGCCGGGGCGGGCAGCTAGTATAATATATAGCCTATGTTACTCAGTGATAATGTAGCTTTCTTTCGGTGAAAGAATTTTTGAAATCGGTCCAGTAGTTTCGGAGCCTATTCAATACAAACACACAAAAATACAAATCTTTCCTCTTTATAATATTAGTGTAGATGTAGATTACAGTGTTGAGCCACGTTCAGTCACGAAGGTGTCAACAACAATACTTGGAACTAATATTATAATCTGGACTAATATTATAAAATGTTCTGGACGAAAACTCAGGGCCATCATTGCAATCATAACAATAAAAACATCGAACAAAAACTTACTATAAATAGAATCAAGCGTTGAAGACTTGACAAAACGGTAACGGAAGAATGGACTGAGGTCGCTTGACCATCCGCTGGCATGAAGGTGGTCAGGTAGTGTGTTATTAGATCAGACTTAAAAAAAACCTTCAACCATTCCCATAAGGGTCCCCGTAGAGGTAGGCAAAGTGAACGAGGAACAAGCGGTTATAACACCAACTTTCCACCGAAGATAACTTGGTGCCAACGTGACAGATAGTGAGTCCGTCGCCGTCTCTTAGGCACTACATACGTCCTTGAATTTAGATGGATCAGACTTATACGTAAATATCATCACGCCGAGCCCCTTTCGTTCATCGTTATCATGAAAGACTGAAAAAATTGAAAATTTACATCCCATACATGAACACCATTTCCCTCTTCACTTGCATTTCTACTTGTACCCCTTTTGCTTCTACATTCATCAATCTCTTCATACATGTCCGCCCGTTCCGAGTACTCTACTTTCATCATTAAGTACTATGGCTATTTGATTAAGTAAGTTGGTCCTTGGTCTTCCACGGCTTCTTCTTCTCAATCAAATTTTGGTTTTAATATTAATTCTCTCAAATAACATTCACAGGCAGAAGACTGATATCTTTAATTAGAACTCGTGTACCTATACCTAATATTATATCTACAGTGACGCTTGATTTGATTTCCTAAGTGATTATGACGTTGCTGTTGGAATCATAAAACAGTATCTAGGTTACCGTGATTTTATTAATCTATATCTATAAAATCTAATGTTTCTTTGTCCTTCGTATACGCTCCTAATACCATTCCTCCGAATGCGATAAAATTTTGGGCGAGATCGATAATTCCTAGCATTGAAAAGTGATCTTTTTATGCCAGTACAGTTAGTAAACAAGAATACAACCCGTCCGACGGTATATGGTTACCTATGGACACTTGCAACACCAGGGGTATCGCTCACGTTGCCAAAATCCCTTCCCACCCTACTTAAAGAACCCAATCCAATGCCAATAATGTAGTACTTACGTCTAAAAGTTCTCACGCCTCGATTGAGTTTTCACAAGATATCGTATCTTGATATTAGCGGTAGCGATCAGTCGAACAGCTTAAATCATGACCTAAAGATAGCTCTGACAAGGAGTCATATGACTGAAGTCACGCTGGATCTTATCTGCCATATAAAAATAGATTCTCGAGAGTTTTTATCAATATAGGTCTTTGTCATTTCACCTGAAGGGCCCATCCTAGCTGATGTTTAACCCCAACGTCAAGAGCTTAGCTACCTACCCTCATTATTTAAGCAATTATAGCCGTTAGAAATACCAGGGTATCACTAACGGGTTGCCAACCATTTTGTTGATGAGGAGTTGAGGACTCACTGTGCATTACTACTAGCGCAGCGTATCCTCTAGGAGCACTGGCAAACTTACCGCAGAGACACAACACTACATCAAAGTAGTGTTATTTCACTGCGGTCTTCTGTAAGATGGAGGTACAGTCCCTCGTTGGAGGGCTCCAATTTTAATAGGAAAATCTACTGGAAATCCTGATTCGCCCTACCTCTCTTTAAATATTTGAGTTTTAATTAGACACGTTGCATAATAATATAACATTTGTAGAAATAGTCATAATTTGACCTTCAATGCTGATTTCAATGATCAATAAGTACTACTCATCACACAACGTTATCGTGGAAAGTAGGTATGAGTGCAGTACTAGCACATTGGATCAATCACGTCATCTAATTGGTTTACTAATAACATACTGTATTGTTCTGTTGTTAGTTCATACACATCTAGTTTTGGTAAATGATTCTTTATTATAGATAGATTCAAGTTTACCATCTCCAACCCTGATGCTTTAGTGGACAATAAAAATAGATTATTTTGTGTCACATGTCTTCACATTTATTGTTGTGTTCTTGTATCAGCCATGTTATTTTTATATCCTTCAGTATTTCTTAGGCCTTCATCTACCTGACTGTTGTTGTAAAATTCAGAGTCAAAACCTTTAATTTGTTATGCAAAGCCGCAGACAATGCTCAGTTTACCAAAAATTGTGATAAGTAGCGATAAAAGGAGATAAAAATAACAACTTAATGGGAATAGAATTGTTGATAGCTGTGGTTACCCTGTAGCTAGAGTGAGCTAGAGACTATAGTTTCGGCGGAACCACAGTTAAGTATACTCATTAAATTTAGGCAGTAGCTTAACTCTGGATATTCGTCACAATGCATGGAGACGCAAATGATGACATTATAAGAGAAGTAGCATTTAAAATTGTGATACTGCCGATGATAATATGTGGGTGCGTACTCTTTTGTCTGATAAGGAAGTGCTACAAAGCTAACAAAGAAATGTAAGTAGCTCCTTGATTTGTCCTATTTCTCCATCTTTTCTCTCCAGCGTAGTAATATTTGCCTTCTTGACACATTGACCATGGGTGGTTTTTGAATTAATATATGTATGACCATATATCTGCAGATGGCTATGTAGAATTTCGTCCTGCTTTATAGATGTATAATTAATGTTAAATTGGATGCATTGATCGTCAATCGACGTTGGCGTATGAGGCGTTAGAATGTTAATTATGCAAATAGGGGTATACCGGTCAAGTATTACGTTAGACGATTTATTTCAAGTATTTAACTCAATCATAGCCTGATCAACATTTCCATCTAAATTAAATTGGTTGTAAACATTTAAACGCGTGTAACAATAACCATTCACATCAGTGTCAGTGATCGTATAATGTTGAACAGCTAATAAATACCCATATTGAACAGGAAGTTCGGATATGAATTGCCAGAGCCGTACTTCATATTGTTGTGGAGAGGAAGTCATTACATTTTACAGAATAGCTTAATCACTTAATGAGGGCTTTGCCTTGTCTGTTATTTATACTAAAATTTGTTAAAAATCAGGGTCTATATATTCAATAGTATCTGATAGTTTAAGTCGTGGTGGTCACGTATTTAGTTATATCCTTGGTGGTGTAGGTAAACTGGTGCCATTTGAATATTGTTCCCGGTTCAAATTCCAATGGCCTGTACCAATGAGTTTTTCTAAACTTAAGCACAGTAAATTCTAAACTTATACTGCGATTAATCACCACAATTTAATTATAGAAGAGATAAAGATTTAATGGAATTACCCATTTAAAAAAAAATGAGCTGACCGATTGGCGGCAGAAGATTTTAGAATTTACAGAACATTGCAGTCAATTAACACTAGTCTGATGTAGTGTTAGTAAGGAGACAAACTGAGAGGTTAGGTTAGTAATAAAGCCACCTCGTTTGTTTGCCACCTTAGCGGGAGAAACATCTCCATTGAGAAGTTACTAGTGTGGGGCCTGATATGTTATCTGCAGAGTGCAGGTTGTGGATATCATGCTGATTGCTGGTATCTCATAATAATACCATTATTTAATAATTAGGAAAATATTTGAACTAACTGGTTTGGCTAGCGATAAGATTCACTAATACACTCGAAGGTCTTGTAAAGACGAAGCTTCACTGTGTGACATATTAATATCACAATATTCTCCATCAGTATACTCAAAATCATCTTGATTTGACTAGACTTTACAAGTTCTTTCAAATCGTCAGAATCTACCACAGTACATTACTTCTTACTTGTGAGGCGAGCGAGGTGATCATGCTCAGCCGCCACAAAGGGAAAATCTTCCAGCCAGGCGGGTGTTGTGCCTGGTTAACAAGGCGCAGATTGTTCTAGATGGAAATTTGTATATACACTGAATTGCGTAGATAACTTCGCTTGCGCTTTATAGATTGTGACGTATGTATGGAGTTGTCATCATCCGTTGAATGTCAGTTAATGTTAGTTGTGTCAGTTAGTAGATTGGTTTATGTATCTGTGAGGTCACTACATACTAGGACTTGGGTTCATTTTATCAAGAGGTTTTTTTAAACAAGAATTAAATTGTTTCTCGAACTGTTGAAGTGAAAAAGTATTGCAATTTCTTAATATAATAACCTCGACCGTTTCACAAACATTGGAACTTTTGAAATATACGTTTCATTGATCGCCCTTATAAAGAAAGTGTGATGCTGATTATAATGTGAGGGACTTGATAGTTTCATCACAGTATTTAAATAAAGTACATAAATTCTAAGCATCCACGGATATCACTGATGAGTACCAGCTTGTAGTATCACATATCAGTACCAGCGTAAATAATACTAGAAACACAACAGATGAGCAAAGAAACACAGAAGATCTTATCATTAAAAAAACATTACAAGCACGTAATAATGTACCTTTGCAAGCCGCAGATAAAATCATTGTGACTTAACCGGTGACAGTGAAAGTGGAGGTACGGAAGACGATGTCTGAAGAATTTATTGAGTTGATCTGCGTCCTGTTGGTACCGATTCTGAGTTACTTCCTCTATCTACTAGTGGCTTTTCTGATGTTTCTAAAGAGACGGTGGCATTACAGTAAGTTTTATGTTCAGTCTTAACTAAATTACTGAGCAAAGAATACTTATGACTAAGGTCTTTACGATCAAAGCTCCTGGGTGGAAGTGCATCTGTTGCACGGATGGGTGTGACTTACTACAAAGATGTGTAAGATAAAACTTAATATACCTATGGCTGGCGACTCGCTCCGGCTTCGTAAGAATTTCCAACATTCTGGTGGATTTCCGAAGATATTTTTCAATGGAATTCTTGTTCTAATAATTACTAATACAACAAAAAAAAACGCCCAATCGGTCGAGTCGTTCTATCATTAAATAGGAATTAATATTACTTGCGTTATACACACTTCTATGCGTTTGACAGAAGTTTGTTTGTATTTCAAAATTAAGATCAAAAATCATTTATTCAGTTTAGGTCCTAATAAGGCACTTATGAAGGTCTAAATTACCATTTTAGACCCATGGTGTGGTCCTACCGGTCTTTACTAAAGAGCGTGTGGTTACGGTGAAGGAAACCATCGTGAGGAAACCTGCATACGCCTGAGAATAAATTCAGACGAGACGAGAAGAAGAGTCAGAAGAGACGGCGACGGACTCACCATCTGTCACGTTGGCACCAAATTATCTTCGGTGGAAAGTGGGTGTTGTAGCACCTCTGCCTACCTCTTCGGGGACCCTTACGGGAGGATGAAGATATATTATTATCATTTGTTTTTATTTTTTATAGTGGACAATTTTCCATCACTAGGCGACCGCTAGTTTGTATGGATAAGATTATTGTACCAGGATCTCAGGAGGATGTGGTTGGTATCATGTCTATATCTTTATGAATAACAAACTAGTTCAAAATAACAACACGATTAGTTCTCAGTATGTCGTGCTTATCTACGTCAATATTATAATTAACTTTATTTAATTACTAATAGGGTTGTTAATCGATTATGAATAATATTTATCTAATCGTGGTAGAGATTTTTAAAACGATTGCATTCAATTGTTTGTTTTATAAAGTGTTCCTATTTAGTAGAGTCGTAATGGATTTGTTGTTTATAATAATGTGTGTTTTATTTATTGGTGGAGTTGCATATTTGATCGAATATCTGTGGAATAAACGTAAGTATGTTTCAAATAAGGGCCGTTCTGGCCTTGAGGTATGAAGCGTTGTCTGCTGTTCTAGCGACGCAAGTTCCAATCCCACCGGTCTGTAGCAATGAGTTTTTATAACTTAAGTGCAGCAGTGATTAGTCACACCACAAGCTTTACGGTGAAGGAAAATATCGTGAGGAAACCTGCACACGTCTGAGAAGAAAAATACAAAGACGTATGTAGTGCCTAAGAGACCGCGATGGACTCACCATCTGTCACGTTGGCACCAAAATATCTTCGGTGGAAAGTGGGTGTTGTATCACCTCTGCGTACCCCTTCGGGGAGCCTTGTGGGATGGCGTGAAGATATATGATTATTATTATGTTTAAAATATTATCTCCGTAAATTGAGCAGCAACGCGACAGCAAAATCGGCTTGGTGATACAAAGTTGTTGTTGCTGCTGCGTCACGTTCACAATGTAGACTATCACCATTTGTGTTATTGGAGCGATAATACATTTTGTAACATTTATTTCAGCAAAAGGGGTGTGCACGTCAAGAGTGACGCGCTCTATACTCTCTGCCTACCGTGTGAGAGCTGTAGTTTCCTTTCAACTGTATCATCAAAACATGCATACAATTTCCTCAATGGGTAGGCAGAGAGTATAGAGCGCATCACTGTTGACTTGCACACCTCTATTGCTTCTACATTCATAAATGTCTTCATACTCCGCTGGTTCCGAGTACTCTTTACCTTGCCATCATTGATCACAATGTATAATTATGATTGGTTTATCTAAATCTTATCGCGTGACCTGTTACCTAATTATATACTTGTAGTTTTAGGTTCTTTTTTCAGGTATTTTTTAAAGAGTACTTCGATATTCAAATTGTCAACTAAATTTGAGGCTATGATGGAATTGTGTCACTGAGTTACTAAACGTCACACCCTTTTATAAAGCGCATAGATCTGGTGATCGAAATTCGATCACAAACTTTGACATGACATTCAGTAAGCCACGCAGTGTTGTGTTGTGTGTTGAACATAATTATGTTAGTGTGCGTTAGTTTTTATTAATTTAATGTATTTCTAATGCATATTGTACAGTTACTGTACACAATATTATCTTTCTGCACTCCTTGTGCATATTAAATTTAGCTTTGCCAAATGTCATACTCCCTCGTCTACAAAATTAACATAAAAAGAAGTACAAAGTTTTTGGCTTCACGTATTTAATATTACGATTGTAATAACACTAATCAAATAACTAGAACTATGTCTGATAACACAGAATACATTATCTGTGGTGAAATATAGTAAAGAAATAAGACTCAATTTAGTATGTGGGTAAGTAAATCCGCAAGTAAAGGTTTTCGTTCTAAATTGCACTAGAATTTTAATCTTATCGCAATTGAAGAAAGTAGGCTTTCGATAAAACTGTCTTAATTTTTTTTGTAATTATTGTGTAGTTGTATTTTGTGGATGTGCGACGCGTGAAGAACTTTTAAATATCAAATTGTTTCGTTCTAATTAAAAAAAAGTAATTTTAAATTCCGAATCATTTTGTTCGTTTGTTTGATGAATAAACGTGTTTAGTTTGAAAATGGACGAGCATTTGATTTTGGTGTCTTGCGTCTGCGTGTTAGTTGTTTGTTTATATGCTTTGCAGTGTCTGTGGGCGGGCCGTAAGTACTTAATTACAAACTAATTATCGTTACCTAAATAATAAAACTAATTTGAATTTAACGCCAATTGTGTGGTAATAAAAGGTAATAGGGCAGCTGCAAGTGCCTACCAAATATTAACATGCCGACGCGACGTAGATATATTAGGTCCTTACATATGAAATTGGCGTTTTGTATGGGAGGAACAAAAAGTCGAATATTTTTTAATATAATATATTTAATTAATCAAAGTATGAACCATTATTTTCTATGCACTTTTGCCATCTCATAGGTAGTTCATTGATCCCTTTACTAAAAAAACCAGTCGGACGGGAATCAATAAAATCTTTGAAGGCGATTTGGACTGCCCCATCGGAGTTGAATTTTTTCCCTTGCAAGAAGTTATCCAAATTTCGAAAAAAATGGTAATCTGTTGGAGCAAGGTCCGGGGAGTACGGAGGATGTCTTAGACTTTCCAATTGAAGCTCTTCTAATTTAGTAGCCGTCTGTAGCGCAGTGTGTGGTCTAGCGTTGTCGTGAAGCAGCAGTGGCGTGGAGCGATTGACCAGCCTAGGTTGTTTAGCCGCTAGCTTTTCCATCATGGTTTGCAATTCCTGACAATAGACATCAGCCGTAATAGTCTGGCCAGATTTGAAAAAACTGTAATGAACAATACCGGCACTAGTCCACCAAACGCTTACAAGTAACTTTTTTGGGGTTAATTTTCGCTTGGGGCAGGATTTGGCTGGCTGGCCAGGATCTAACCATTGCGCTGAGCGCTTCCGATTATCGTAAAGAACCCATTTTTCATCACAGGTAATGATTCGGTTTAAAATACCTTCATTATTGTGCCGGTTTAGTAATGTAACGCAGCAGTCGACGCGCGTTTGCCGGTTTGTTTCAGTCAATTCGTGAGGTACCCACCTTTCAAGCTTTTTAATCTTCCCAATTTGCTTCAAGTGAATTAAAACAGTTTTATCACTAACATTGCAGCCTGCAGCTAACTCGGACGTGGTTTGCGATGGATCCGCTTCCACAATAGCCTTCAACTCTTCATTATCAACTTGAGTCTCAGGCCGTCCACGGGGCTTGTTCTGCAGGTCGAAATTTCCAGAACGAAAACGTTGGAACCAAAAACGAACTGTGTTTTCTTTTGCAACACGACCGCCATACACATCATTCACCCTTCGAGTTGTTTCCGCAGCACTAGTGCCACGGCGGAACTCGTACTCGTAAATAATGCGATATTTAAGGTTTTCCATTTTGTAAAATGAGTGACGCAAACAGAAAAAAACCGAAGAAAAAAAACAAATGAATGACGATCATCGAAGCACAAATACATGAGTCTATAGCTGTACAAATTTGAATTTGGAATTCCTTACCAAAGAGGAGAAATTCGTGATTAAAGTGGCCAGTACGAAAAACGCCAATTTCATATGTAAGGACCTAATATTTCTGTCCTCTTGAAGCAATTTAAATCTTGTTTATGCTAGTACCGCCATCTATCGGCAGGTAGCGTAAGATCTGTATCGGCGTATTAAGACATTTTGAGAATTTTATTTATTTTCTCAAGTTTAGCAAAGGTAAAATTTATTTATTTATATACAGTATGTTAAATTTAAGCAGGTACAATGGTGGACATAATGCTAAAGCATTGCCACGTGTTATCCAAATTAAGATGACTTTGATAAATGTAGGCAGCGATGATGTTACCTTAGACTTAGATAATACAGTACCTATGAAATGTTCAAGTGGGCGTGGATGATCAAATCGGAAACTACGAGAAATTATCGGGAGTAGTGAAAAGTACTCAAAGGCATATAATAATACTAATAATTCTTTGGACATTATCACACAGCGCCATCTGGCCCCAAACTAAGCAAAGCTTGTACTATGAGAACCAGTAGCTGATATTATACTTATATACTTTTTTTATTTTTGTAAATACATACTTATAATACATACCAAACACCCAGACACAAATATAATATCATTGCTCAAAGGCATTATATTTTAAAGTCCTTTATGCGTATGATATACGTTCTATATACTTTCGTCCATCGAACTCAGATTTTGCAGTACAGACAGTAGTTTATTGTGGTGTGTGGACTGTGGAATAGCTGCATGCATTACAATCGATTTTTATTTTTATAATAAATTCGCCTTTTTTAGGGTTCCGTACCTAAAAAGGAAAAAAGGAACCCTTATATGATCACTTTGTTGTCTGTCTGTAAGAAAATATATATCTTGCTTCAAACTCGAGTCCGACTCGCACATGGCCGGTATTTTTAAGCTTTTTAAATTATGAATCACTCAACCACCAATTACGTAAAATTGCTTGATACCACAGTTTCTACGTTTATAGGATGGAATGATGGTAATAGTAGAGAGTAGAGCACTGTGTATTTCATTCAGTGTTACTATTTCCGTAATTTTAATTGTGCATAAATCAATATCCAAGTGTATCTACGTCACACAACACTTTATTAAACAGCTTTCCCGCTTCCCGATATGAAAATGATAAGATTATGGGCACTATGTTATCTTTGCATCGACGTTTATAATATTCGCCCTCTTTGTAACACTTACACATTTAACGACTAGATATCCGAACGTGGTTGTCAAATAAAACGTCAGTTTAGAAGAAATAAAAAGTGACGTTTTTATATCGCGGGAAATTTATGAAATGAATTTGACTTTGCATTGATACCTTCAATGGGTTTCTTAAAGTTTTTGAGAGATTTGTGATTAAGATACAGTAAAGCGTAAAATGAAAGAACTTAATATAGTGTTTCTTGTGTTTCCCGCCATCTTTGTGGGCTGTTTTTTAAATTTGTGCATTCGATTTTGGATCCGTTATAGTAAGTTGAATTTTTATAGTTTATGGATATTTCGAATTGACGTATTAGAATTAACACTAGCTGTGCCCGTGACTTCGCACGCCTGAAATCTGATTTTATTCACAATTTCATGGGTTTATATTTTTTATACGCGGTACCCTAAATTCATTCTCTAAAATAAAAGTAGCCTAACTTACTTCTTATATTAGCAGCTATCAGCCAGTGACAGTCCCATCAAAATCGATCTAGCCATTTCGGAGATAAGCCGCTACAAACAGTCAGATAGACAGACAGAGAGTTTTTTTTAAATTAAAGGTAACGTAAATATATCATAATATGCATTTAGTAAAAATGATGTTGAGGTGGCATTACAAACAGACACATAAATTTTATTTAATTATATAGATAAACACGGGTTCCTCTTACGTTTACAGCCGGAGTCACTATAATAATACCTCAAGAGTAGAATATATGACACTACGTACAAATCATACTTTGGTTGAGATTTAAATGGCGTGAACGTAAATTTTGTTATTTAAATAGAAACATAGCAATTGCGAAAGGATGAAACATTACTTATAATCTAATCATCCAGTGTGTCCATCACATTAATCACAATTTTTATTTCATCTAAAAGAACTCATTTTAGGCAAAACATACTCTTACCAATACCTAAATCATCGACACTAATATTATAAAGAGGAAAGATTTGTATTTTTGTATGTAACGAATAAACTTAATAACTACTGGACTGATCTAAAAAATTCGACAGAATGCTGTAATATCACTGAGTAACGGGTATATAATATAATTATATTGCTATGCGGGTGAAGATGCGGGGATGAAGCTAAGTCACGGATATAATCAGCAAATATTTTTATTTTTATGATTAAATTGGATTTTAGAAACGTATTGCTATAATTATTTGGGCTTTATCGCTCGATTAAATGTTTTATTTGTGCGTGCTAATCTCTGTCAGTCGAAGCGTAGAAGGAATTGTTGATTTCTTTGTTTAGGTACTACACGTGAAGCTGTCGACGCGTTTATTGCTATGCAATGCGTTCCAGGCGCTTGACCGATACGGCGGCAGCGAGTTCAATGAATTCTGTTAAGTTTGCTTTTTTATTGTTTTATATGTACATATTTGTATATGTATAGATTATCTATAAATTTCTTGATGTTTATTCTCGCAATGGGCTTCCTTTGTTCACTTAGGTAAATTTTACTTTTGTCTAAACAACTGCGCGGCGCGCGGCGCAAAGGCGAGTGCCCTTATTTATCAATCTTACTTATATACATACATACCTATATCATTATTTAAAACTTATTGGGTAGTCTAAAAAAATAGCAAAAAGTATCAATCAAAATATTAGGAGTGCTGTGTTCTCTTCAACAATGTGTAGAATCCTCACGTTGTAGCTCCCACTTTGATTTAACTTCGACTTTATTAACTTGTCCTGTTTCACTGATTTCTAATTATACTCTTAAGTAATGGAAATAATATAGGTCCTTTCACACTTGAAATGTAAATTTATTAACCAGAACACAACCTTTCGTTATCCCGTCCAGTTATCGAATGATTACTGGCTTAGGTTTTTAAAAAAGTACTGCCGACAAGTAAAAAAATATTAAAACGGAAATGAAGGAAGATTAAATACAGTATTTTAGTTCTAAGCGGAAATACATTTTATAAAATAAGCGCCGATACTCGTGTTATACCGATAGTCGAATTGTTAACAAGTAGTCAACTTAGCATCTATTAATCAAGGTATATTATTAAGCACGGAAACGGAACCCGAATACATTTCTTTAGTTTTAGTTAGACGGAAATACCTTTTAAATAAATCAAGCAACCGTTCTCATGATGTACTGATAATCGAATTGTTAACAGCTCGGCCATCCGATAATTTTACGAGTCCCTCGTAAAGAAAACAGGTACAAGAATAAGGCGCCTTAAATATAATAAATATAACAACACCAGTACATAATTGCTTGCGGCTTATATACAATATGGCAAGCCAAAGCAAGTATAGATCTTTCACATTATTGCATCTTATATTCAATTAAAAAATATACTTTAACTTAAATTCACAGCTGATCAATAAGATATGATGACATTGATCAATCAGGTATTTATTCTAAAATAACTGATCCATGACCTTGATCGTGAAATGCTTAAAATTAACCTAGAACAATTGATCCATGACCTTGATCAATTAAATATCAGAGTCTATATGACTGATCCATGACCTTGATCAATTAAATATCAGAGTCTATATGACTGATCCATGACGTTGACCAATCATATGCCGAATCTTAGATGACTGATCCATGACGCTGACCAATCATATACCTAATCTTATGTGATCGATCCATGACCTTGACCAATCATATGCCTAATCTTATACGACCGATCCATGACGTTGACCAATCATATACCTAACCAAAAATGACTAATCCATGATCTTGATTAATCAATTATCTATCGTGAATGAATTACTTCATGACATGGGTTTACTTCTTAATTTTACTTCACTTTATAATCATTGACTAACCTTAAATTATCCATGACTTTGATAACTTCAATAACGCAATTAACAGTTGAGTTAAGTATAATAATAAATAGTTCATAATTACAAATATATATAAATGCAATAAATTGTGTTTTAATCTTTATCATTACATTTTACCATTTTTAACGTGACACATTGCCTGTACCTTGTTAATTGATAATTTCATGGGAAGATTCATTATTTGAAGAGGTTTCATCATCTGAAGACATTGGTTGAGAGAAGCTTAACCATGGAAATATTTTATCGATGGCAACGATACCTTCATAACGCCTACCTTTCCTGGTAATGGGGGTATCCTCTATGACAAACCTATCATTGGGAAGGACTTTTAGAATGCGGTACGGTCCTTGACATTTTGGCTCAAGTTTCTTTGACTGTCCGTCGATACCAGTTACTGCCCTAATAACTCGAACTAGATCGCCCTCAGCAAATTTATTTTTTATATTTCTACGCTTATCAAAATTTCTTTTGGCTTTTTCCTGCTGAGTCTGTATGTACTTACTAGCTTCTGATCTTAATTTAGTCATATCATTAACAGCCGGTTCGGGTGTTACGTCAAAAATCACATTTAATATTCCTTGCGATGGGTTTGTGACGTTACATCCGAAGAGTAATTCAGTTGGAGTTTTCTTAGTACTTGCATTAATGGTAGTGTTAATACCTAGTTGTATATCCGGTAAGTGTTCATCCCATTTGCCATTTGGCTTATCATGATTCATGGCACCGAGTGCCGCTAAAATAGTGCGATTATATCGTTCCACTTGACCGTTAGCGCGAGGTGTAGGCACAGCATTACAAATATGCTTAATACCAGTGTTTTTTATAAAAGATTTAAACATTTTACTAGTGAAACTCGTTCCCTGGTCAGTGATCAAGCGTGTTGGTGTCCCAAAATAACTGAAGTGTTCTCGAAATACCTTAATACTAGTTGATGATTTCGTGTTACGTACGGCAGTCAGGTTAATGAATTTCGTAAATGCATCAATTATGACGAGAATATAAGTATAACCATGTTTTGTGCGTATAAACGGACCCAAATGATCCGCGTGGATTGTATGGAAGGGTTTCTCCACTTTTGGTATGGGATGTAATTCACCAGCCTTGGGCCCACTTGGTAACTTATGGTGAGCGCATTCAAGACATGCAGAGACATACTTTTTAACAAACCGTCTCATTTTGGGAAACCAATACGCTGACTGAATTCTAGCTAGTGTCTTTTCAAAACCGAAGTGACCAATGTCGTCGTGGTTACTCCTTAAGATCTGCCATCGAGCGCCTTTTGGCACCACCCACCGTTCGATGTTATCGCTAATAATACGGAAAACTACCATTTTTCAATCTATAATTGTTAAAAATGTCGACAACTTCTTTAGTTTTAGAGTCATTTAATATATTAAAAATATTCTTAATTTCGTCATCAGCTTGTTGTACTGTAACGAGCCAGTCTTCCGTAGTAATAGCGAGAACATCTATAACGTGATCTTCATTTATAGTACTATCAACGGGACCCCTACTTAAAGCATCTACATGTGCCATTCTATCACCTGACCTATATTCTATCTCGCAGTCGAACTCTAAGAATTGTATCCACCAACGGGCGATCCTTGGAACCACGTCTCGTTTAGTTAAAGTGGTACGAAGTGCATTACAATCGGTTATAATCTTGAACTTGATCCCTAATAGATACACCCTAAATTTTGCTAATGAAGTTATAACCGCTAAAGTCTCAAGCTCAAAAGAATGCAACTTGCTCATCAATGGTAGTTTGCCGACTATAATATGCGATAACTTTGAATGAGCCCGTTTCATCCTTTTGCATAAGTATTCCGGCTACCCCAAATTTGCTGGCATCTGTGTGAAGCTGCGTTTCAGCATTAGGATTATAAATAGATAATATCGGTCGTTCAACGAGGCATTTCTTTAAAGATTCAAAAGCCCTAGTCTCTTCGGTACCCCATCGTCAAGGGGAATTTTTCTTTAAGAGAGAAGTTAGTGGACGAGCCAATATAGCAAAATCTTTAACAAACCTTCTAAAGAAACTAGCAAGGCCTAAAAACCTTCGGGCTTCATGGATGTTTCGCGGAATTGGGAATTTGGATACTGCCTCGGTTTTAATTGTACCGGGTCTTATACCCTGAGAACTTACTTACGTACGGAGAACTAGATTCTCGGATAATTCCACTATCTAACATTTCTTGTACCATGTCCCGGACATTTTGCCTCTCCGAAAACGACAGCCTATAGGGGCGATATACGACCGGGTCAGAATCTTCCAGATGAATCGTCATTTCGGTCTCAGTGGTAAAACCAAGGTCCTTTAAATTGTTTGAAAAACAGTGTCTGTATTCATTAAGAAGATATTTAAGTCTATTGACCTCCACCGGGGAGATATTACCAATATTTATCAACGATTCATCTAAAAAATAATTAGTGTCAATTTTGAGCAGATTGATTTGAAGACTATCATCGAGTTTCATTGCACGAGTAACAAGATCGCCAGTTTTGAATTTAATATATTGCGAGCTAATGTTTTGAATAAGTAAGTTTCCTACTCCTGCCTTTATGTCGTATTCTCCCGGTAACAAATAATTTTCCTTGTCTTTACTCCCTCTAATTGTACCATTCACGTATACTCTACCTGAGTAACATTCACTACTAGTCACTGGAACAATTTGTATTTTGCCACTAGCTATAGTCACATCATGCGTACAAACGAGTTGAATTCTTTGGAATTTTTGAGTTTTGCCGTCACCGTTTCTTTGAAAAATGACATCACTGTCAGTTTTAGTTATTTTTATAGTAGGTCTTTCAGTGAATGTATGTCCTAACATTATAGGGGTATTAATATGAGAGTCATCAACTATCAATATTTCAACATCTTTCTCCTCTACTCCTTGAATTTCAATCGTTGCTAACGCGGAGCCTATTGGTTTAAAACGTGTGTTTCCAAACCCAGACAGTATAGGTCCATCTACAGGTTTCCACTTTATTTGTAATCTTTGAGCATCACTAAACCGAATTAATGTACCTTCGCAACCTAAATCTACCAAACAATCGGACATTTTATCATTAATTTTTAGAGGCATTTTATATTTTAGGCTAGTATCTCCAATGCTTTCTATTCGTAAAATCTTTTTGCCTTCTTCTTGACTCTTTTTAGGACAATCAGTCGACTTATGACCTCTCAAATTACAAATAGTACACTGGAGCTTAGGTTTGGTACAGTGAAAGAAAGGGTGTCCAGTTTCATTACAATTAAAACAAACAACATGACTATAGCCAGGCTTAGACTGTTGATTAGGCCTATTATTGTTATTTGGTAAGTTTAGATTAATTTGAGAATTATTACGCTTGTCCCTATCCCTATTTCTTAGTTCACTTGAAGTATTTCTATCATGAGGCATTTTGATAGATTTAAATAATTTTAGAACTTGTTCTGGCTCAGTAAACTCTACGGCTTGTGCTCCTAAGCGAATGCTCCTATCTTCTAAACCAAATATAAGGCAGTCTACCGCGCGCTTTCCTATAATTTCGCACCTATTGAGAAGATTCATTTTAGCGTAATAGTACATCTCTAATGATTCGCCATAGCGAGCCCTCTTGCCTAACATTTCAGTGAGAAGTTCAGCATAATTATCCCGTGATGGAAAAGATTCTCTCAACTTAATCTTCCACTCGGACCACGAGAATAATAGAGATGGTAACCCCTGATACCAAGATTTTGCAACCCCTGTCAACTTAGGTAAAGCATAATGAATCTTTTGTTTTTCGTCCCAGTTGTATATTTGCGCACACTCTTCTATTTTATGTATCCACGAATGAATCGATTGTTCTTTGCAAAGGGGGTCAAATTCAGGTATAACGTTATTAAGCACAGGAAATTTGTCACGTTCACTAACATTGTTTGCCCTAATTCCCTGCATGACATCAATAAACTTTTCTAAAAATAATTGTTGAGATTCGCCATACCCCAAGTTCCTAGTTTCCTCTGGAACGGCGCGTTCGAAGCTCGACGTAGCTTGGTGCAATCCAGAAGTGCCTTGCCCGTTTTGTTGGATTGGCGGAGATCGAGTTCGTCTAGGCCGCCTTTTGTCCTTGTCAGTTCGATGCCTTGAGCGCTGCCGCTTCCGGTGCTTCCTCCGCGAATGATGCTCCTCATCACTGGAGCGACTCGGGCTTCGTGACGTGTCACTTCCAGGTGACGCATTTCTTTTCTTTCGTCTAGGCATAGCAGATACCTCAAACACAATACAAAAAAAATATTAGAAATGGTTAATAATAAAAAAAATATTTAGCGATCACTGCATTATTATTTACTTGCTTTCCAAAATAGAGGTGGAGTTTACAATAAGTTACGTACACGTGTAATGCCCTTCTAATACTAAATATTATAAAATCTCTTACGTTGATAGTAAGAATTCAAGCATTAAGGTATAAGGTATTAAAGTTATTTATAAAATTATGGTAACTAAGTTTTAATTACTCAGTCGTAAGACAAATAAAACAAATATAAACAATAATTAATTCAAATACCAAATAAATTCTAACGA
This sequence comes from Falcaria lacertinaria, assembly GCA_951449985.1. Taxonomy (NCBI): domain Eukaryota; kingdom Metazoa; phylum Arthropoda; class Insecta; order Lepidoptera; family Drepanidae; genus Falcaria; species Falcaria lacertinaria. Next base: position 6,922,901 of record OX602132.1, on the reverse strand, counting down.
ATACATGAGAATAAGTAAGAGAAAAAGAACAGAGAAAAGACAAAAAAAAAAAAAGGTAAATTTGAACATATAATATTCAAAACAATCGTTATTTGAAAGCACTGTCTGACCACTTAGTGACAATAAAAATGGAAAAAAAAATTGTACTTACGTGTTATTTTTATATTCCAGATATGTGGGCAGTAGGATTACACCAATATTAGTTTAGAAAATCGGTGTAATCCCACTTCTGAGATGTAGAATCCTCACGTTGTAGCTCCCACTTTGATTTAACTTCGACTTTATTAACTTGTCCTGTTTCACTGATTTCTAATTATACTCTTAAGTAATGGAAATAATATAGGTCCTTTCACACTTGAAATGTAAATTTATTAACCAGAACACAACCTTTCGTTATCCCGTCCAGTTATCGAATGATTACTGGCTTAGGTTTTTAAAAAAGTACTGCCGACAAGTAAAAAAATATTAAAACGGAAATGAAGGAAGATTAAATACAGTATTTTAGTTCTAAGCGGAAATACATTTTATAAAATAAGCGCCGATACTCGTGTTATACCGATAGTCGAATTGTTAACAAGTAGTCAACTTAGCATCTATTAATCAAGGTATATTATTAAGCACGGAAACGGAACCCGAATACATTTCTTTAGTTTTAGTTAGACGGAAATACCTTTTAAATAAATCAAGCAACCGTTCTCATGATGTACTGATAATCGAATTGTTAACAAATGTGTATTTACCTTGCCACTATAACAACAAACAGCTAATAAAAATTTAAATAATAAAAAAAAACGGGGCTCCCCTACTAGAAACATGATTTTTTTATCTTAATAATGGGTAGAGGTTGTATTTTCTAAAAAAAGAGCAAATTTACTCATCATCATCATCATCAACCTATCGCAGTCCACTTCTGGACGTAGGTCTCTCCCATGGCGCGCCACTGAGCACTTCCTGCCAGCTATAGTGCGCAGGTCGTCGCTCCATCTAGCCGGGGGGCGTCCTACACTACGCTTGCCTATACGCGGTCTCCACTCAAGAACTCGTTTACCCCAACGGTTGTCGGTTCTTCGGCATATATGACCGGCCCATTGCCACTTCAGCTTACTAATCCTTTGAGCTATGTCGGTCACTTTGGTTCTCTGACGGATTATCTCATTTCGTAACCTATCTTTCAGAGAAACACCGAGCATAGCTCTCTCCATAGCCCGCTGCGCGACTTTCAATTTATGGACCAGGCCCACAGTGAGTGTCCACGTTTCAGCTGCATAGGTCATCACGGGTAGGACGCACTGATTGAAAACTTTAGTTTTTAGGCTTTGAGGGATAGGCGACGAAAAGACATCGCGGAGCTTCCCAAACGCTGCCCAACCTAGCTGAATTCGTCGGTTTAGCTCTTTCTCGAAGTTTTGTCTACCTAGTTGCAAAGTCTGCCCTAAGTAGACGTATTCCTTTACCACTTCGAGAGGCATTTTGGCGACCGTAATCGGCTCTGGGGTAACACGATAATTGATCATGATTTTAGTTTTTTCTAAGTTCATTCCCAGGCCGATACGTTTCGAAGCAGCAGCTAAGCTGTTCAGCATCCGTTGGATATCCTGCAACGACTCCGCCATTATGACGATATCATCAGCAAATCGTAGGTGCGAATGTTTATGCCCAGTCCATTCCAACTCAGCGTCTTAAACATATCTTCCAGTGCGTTCATAAACAATTTGGGGGAGATAACATCCCCCTGCCTCACCCCACGACGCAACTGGATTGGCTTAGACTGCTGGCTCTGGACTTGGACGTCCGTCCAAGTGCCAGGTGGCATCACTGTACAGGCATCTCAGCACCTCGATATACCGCCAATCAACCTGGCATCGTTGCAGGGACTGCAGAACTGCCCAGGTCTCGAGAGAGTCAAAAGCCTTCTCATAGTCCACAAACGCTAAACACAGGGGCTGATTATACTCCTCAGACTTCTGTATAATCTGCCGCACAGTGTGAATGTGGTCTATGGTGCTATATCCCGCCCGAAACCCGGCCTGCTCCGGAGTCTGGAACTCATCGAGTCTCCGCGCAAGACGGTTCGTAATGACCCTAGAGAACAGTTTATAGACATGGCTCAAGAGTGAGATCGGTCGGTAGTTTTTCAACAAATATTTGTTCCCCTTCTTGAAAAACATAACGACCACACTCCTGCTCCATGCCCACGGAGTTCTCCCTTCGTTTAGAACGGTATTAAACACTCGTTGGAGTTCCTTCAGGACAGGGATACTACCTGCCTTTAGGAGTTCTGTGGTAATTCCGTCTTCACCAGGGGCTTTTCCATTTTTTAACTGCTTCAGAGCCATCCCGATTTCATCCAAGCTGATTTCTGGCAGATCATCTGTAAAGTGGCGTTTCAATGTGGCTCTCGGGTCTTCACTGCTGGTTTCAGGACACGATGTCTGCGAGGTGTACAACCGGCCATAGAAGTCCTCGATCTCGGCCAGAATCTCTGACTTGGAGACGACGGTTCTACCACCACTTGTTGTGAGCTGTGTTAGGTGGCTCCTACCTAGGCGCTTGACAAAAACTTTAGACCCCCGATTCTGCTCAATAGCTTGTTCTATGCGCTTAGTGTTGGCAGACCGGAGGTCGTACCTAATGCGCTTTGTGATAGTTTTGTTAAGAGCCAGATGCTCCGACAGCGTTGTGGGGTTGATTGGTGTATCACGTCGTTTCTCCATCAGCTTAAGAGTTTCTTCCGAGTATTTGGACTTCTTACCTGTACGTCTCAGTTGGCAGAATCGTGTTCCCTCCTTCCTCAGGATGCCCACCACATTTTCAAGGTCCTGGTCAACGTCTTCGGCAGTTTCCAAGGCAACAAATCGATTTTCCAGTCGTAGTTGGAATGGTTCGGAGCTCGTCATCGTTTGGAGCAGGTTTGGCCGGAGCTTAGACCTTATCATGCGGAAACGCTCCAGCTTACAGTTGATATTCAGAGTGCCTCGGACCAATCGGTGATCACTCCCAGTATTGAATCTATTGATCACGGAGACATCTCTGAATATATGCTTTTTGTCCGCTATGATAAAGTCTATCTCATTTTTGGTCATAGCGTCGGGACTTCGACATGTCCACTTTCGCTGGGGGCTTTTCTTAAAGAATGAGTTCATTAAGAACAGCCCCTCTTTCTCCAAGAAGTTGACGAGCATCCGTCCCCTATGATTCCTGCTTCCAATTCCGTGCGGTCCTACTATCGATTCACTGCAGATCTGTACTCCTACTTTCGCGTTAAAGTCCCCCATGACGACATTATAGTGGGCTTTTGTGGTGCCGTGCAAAGCTCTAGTGACGTCGTCAAAGACAGACGTCACTTCATCATCCGAGTGTGAAGAGGTCGGCGCATAAACTTGGATAATCTTGAGAGAATATCTCTCAGTAAGTTTGATTACCAAGTATGCCACCCTTGTCGACACACTGGATACTTCGGTGACATTGTCTGTTAGGGATTTATGGACCAGGAACCCTACGCCACCTTGTGAGGTTTGATCGCCTTCCCGGAAGTACAAGAGGTGACCTGATTCGAGAGTTAAGGTGTCCTCCCCCTCTCTTCGGACTTCGCTTAACCCTACGACGTGCCATTTTATTTTGTCAAGCTCCGCCTCGAGCTGCGCCAGGTGTTCGTCCAGCCGTAAGGTGTGTCCGTTATAAGTAGCCAGGGTCAGTTGGGTTGGGCGGCCTTCCGCCAATTTACTATTACAAACTTATTATTTGCGGTTGGTTCGATAGCCGTTTACAGGGATCGAGCGGCAATGTTGAGATTGTCATTCGAACTCGTTTGTTTGTGGGAGTCATACTGGGCGTTGGCCAATTTTTAAAAGTATAACGTGCTTGCTTCTGCCCGCGACTATGTCCGCGTTGAGCTCAGTATCTCAGAGGAACCTAAAATTATCCCGTAATAAAAACATTTTCCCGTGTTAAAAACTATCGTATGTGTCATGTATCCAGGTTATAAATTATCTGTGTTCCAAATTTCATTCAAATCCGTTGAGCAGTTTTTGCGTGAAAGAGTAACAAACATCCATCCATCCATCCTCACAAACATTCTTATTTATAATATTAGCAGGATAAAAGTGCACGATATGTGACACTACTAAACATTTACAAGTATGAGATCACATTACTATTATCTTGGACAATAAAACAAGTGTAGTAATCACAGACAACACATGAATGCACCGAAGTATGCAGCTCGGGTCTCGGGTCTCGACTCTCGGTTCGTCTGTCAATTGGATAATTGTATTTATCCTGCTGACTGACATACCCATTGTCTGCAGTGCCGGTAGCAGGAACATTTTTCGACTACGTATTCCAAAACGTAACTTGCGAAATGTCAAAATTGTCATACTAATTTTTTCACCTCCGCAGCGCTGTGCATTTTCCAATACAAAAATTGTCGAAGGCGATACGACAACGTTGTCGCGATTTATTCATGGTCGCGCTACTGTTCTCTGTACTAGCTGGATATCATACCGTTTGTCCAGGACTGGCGGGAAAATTACAATAAGAATACATGTACCTACTTGAAATCACTCAAAGTGTGTTAAGTTAGTTAGTCTTACGTAAGCTCATTAAGTGCGGGAATACCTGAGGGGAAAATAAAAAAAAAACAGTTTTCCTAATTATTTAATGATGAAGTCCATTAAAGATCTTGTGAATGATAGCACGGAAAAAAATAGTAATAAAAACTAAGCAGGTACGACACTAGAAACCAAATCGTCAGAAATGAATTAAATAGCGGCGTATCTAAAGTTTATATTTTATTAAAAAAATGAATTGTCTACAAATAGACATGTCCTAACTACACGAGAAGGATAATGCAACAGATTTGATTGTGAATTGATTAGAAGCCATAGTAAACGTTTGTGACGTCATCGCGAGTTGATTAACACTAGTATGCGACTGTGACAGTGGCCACTTCAAGGATTTCTTTATTTACAGCGGAACAAAGATAACACAATTATCAGCCATCTTGATAACTCAATTTTGAACACTTCCTCAGCCATTTATAGTTCTAATACCGGTAGTTGAAGTTTACTCGATAGTGAAAAAATCGCGGTAATAACCTCTTTTTTACAGTTTAAAATGAACTCAATATTCCGTGCCATTGCTTTGACCTTAGTTCCTCTAGCTGTTGCGATCGCGACCTTCATAGTGCTCATATTTTGTTTTCTACTCTTGGAATGGATAAGTGAGTCTAGCTTTTTAATAAGCATTTTTGTGTATTTCTGTAGTTTTTCACTAGTTTGGTGGATATCATCTTATTTAAATGACTTTTTCACTGGTATCATCAGATTACAATATATCTAGGATATTTAATTAGTTTGTCAAACACTATACTATACACTATACCTTCATTATCATCCTGCTTAATAATCTATGTCATAATTGATGACCGAAATTTTAATTAATTTTATTAAATTTATTCACTATCTTTTTTACTTTACCATGACCCCAACATCTGAAATTAAAATTGATTATATAATGTAATTCAGCATCATCATCATCGCCATAATTATTTTCATCTTCATCTTCATATGCCTGCCCTTATTCTCATTAGTCAGCTCATTTTGTTTGTCTTTTTTCATAATGACAATTGAATTGATTCAGGTTTTACTTTGCGGAAATTCATATTTATAGAATACAAAATATATTATAATTTGCTTTGTCCCCTTAAATTTAATTTTCGGACAAAGCAAATCATAATATATTTTGAATTCTATAAATCATGACACTGTAATAGATGCCGTAATATCAATAAAATTATGCCTATGGTGCTATTTTTACCTTATAAAAACCTTTGATCGAACATCGCAAGGTTAATGAAGCTAGCCTTCCCCTAAGGTCGTGCGCACGATTAGATTGTTAATTTGATGATTAACTTTACTGACATAATGTACCGGCTGACACATAGGAGAGGATCGTATCAAGTTTATTTAGTGGTATTCGATGTAATGTTCTTTTATATAAAACTAGCTGCCCGCCCAGCGTATAGGCTCCGAAACTACTGGTCCGATTTCAAAAAATCTTTCACCGTTAGAAAGCTAAATTATCACTGAGTAACATAGGTTATATATTATACTAGCTGCCCGCCCCGGCTTCGCACGGATAGACATTAGTTACGGAGCATAGACATTTATCATATATTTTGTCTACCCGTGCAAAGCCGGGGCAGGCAGCTAGTATAATATATAGCCTATGTTACTCAGTGATAATTTATCTTTCTAACGGTGAAAGAATTTTTGAAATCGGTCCAGTAGTTCGGGAGCCTATTCAATACAAACCCACAAAAATACAAAATTACAAATCTTTCCTCTTTATAATATTAGTGTAGAAGTGTAGATGTAGATAAATAAAACTAAGTTCCTATAGAGCCTGACTCTACAAGTAACGATACAGGTGTAGCAAAACAAATTCAGACATATTTTAGGGCGAGTATTGTTTACAATCGCTGCCAGTTGTCACTGAAAATATATTAAGGACATCATACATTTTGGTTCAAATCTGAAAGTACCGGCCAACGCAATGTTTTGTATATTCTGTTAGAACTTGCCCGTCTGAGCATTTATTACTGCGGCATCAAACCACTAAGGCCCTTGTAGTTTGAGTTCGTTTGTTCGACATATTTGTTGTGATATTAATATTTATACGAAGAATTCTAAGACGAAATTTATTTTTTATTAAGGCCATTTGATTCTGAATAGACCTAAAAGGCTCAAAGTATGACTGTTTCAGTCTTTTACATCCGTAAATGTAAATTTCTACACTCATAGCGCCATCTATTTGTGTACATATCAAACTGTGATTCCCAAATCATTGCCTAGATGGCGCTCGGCACATATTAACTCGCGTTATCATTTTGCGACCGAAACAGAAATCGTACTTATCGGTATATAAGGACCTAAGCTGATAAAGATTCCTTATCTCGACGATTGCAAAGGAGGCGAATGTATGAGGCTCGGTTCATTTCAAGTTATTTATGTACTTTAATAACAATGTGCTGAATAATTAGTAAAATGGAAACGAATTTATTGTTAGCACTTATTTTGCCCGTAGTGGGGGTTTGTTTCTTATCTGTAGTTACTACGTGTGTAATATTTATTAGATTGGGTAAGTTTAGACGCTTAAGACTAGGCAATAAGTTGCAAACAGATTTTATGTTTCGGTGTCAATGGAAGCTATGGTCGATGGAGCAGACGTGTCCTAGAGTGAAGACCGCGGAGTGGCTAACGTAGTGTAGGATCAGCAAGCTGAAGTGTCAGTGGGCTGGTGACGTCTGAGAGTTACGGTATTCAAAGGCAAGACTTTAAGGAAATAAAATAAATGGACGCTATTAAAACCCACGACGTAGACTAGACACCTAATATAATTACTCATAATTTTAAATGCATAAGTATTACCTCAGTGTCGGGTGTCGGTAAAACATGTCAGTGGCGCGAATGGTAAACAATCAAGCATTGTTAGCGACAGGCTTACACACTACTTGTTATAATAATATTTTTTAGTTGTCTAGTAAAATGAAAGTTGAGATTTTTTCGGGAATCAGGCGCAGCGGTTGAGATTTTTTCCAGTGTATCGTAAATTGTGTTATAGTGATCTTTAATGTGTATTTTTGGTGTCGATATGTGCAGTAAAGTCTCATTTAGTGACTGATTTATAGGAACATTGGAAATAATGCCATAATACGAATTTTGGGTAAAAATAGTCCCTGAAGGGATTGATTGCCATACTTAGGAAGAAGAAGACGAAAATGACAGTTGATTTGTCTTCTCGTAAAAATATGTAGTTACATCCTCCAATATAATCTTATTAAATATTGAATCAACCAAAACGTAGGCAACTGTAAAGAGACTATAATGTCATTAATGTCACCTAATGTAATTCACATCGTGACTATTTATGTTCCCAATAATGCAACATTTTACTTTGCATAATTCCTTTAATTTTCCATAACAAAAACTTAATAGCAACACGCATCATTCATTCACTCGCTTGCTCTCATTCACTCAATTGAGTCAGCTCCGTAGTTGTGTAGGTAGCACAGCTCCTCACACGATTAGATAATATTATATATTGATAGCTAGTATCACCGTATGGACCGTTATTAGTGCTTTGTATTCAAAATGGATATGGTGTCGTCATTGATGGCGGGCATCCTTATGTTTATGTTCCTGTATTTGTTTTGGATGTGGTTTTGTTTCGGCAACTGCGTGAAGAAACGTGAGTTTTTTATTTATTTATCTGTCATGTCACCGGAATCCCCCGCACTTGGCTTTAGACACGGAAATTATATATACAAATAGTACAACTTACACTAGGGTTCCGTGAATTCTCAATTATTCTGAACAATGACAAAAAAACTATATTTGTTTTGCTATTCATGTTCTGATGAATTTAAGCGCCGGGAAACGCCCTTTGAACTAGCAAGAAAGTCGGCAAGGCGTACTGTCTTTTCCCATACTACAATTCTTAATTCAATAACAGCAAACTTGAAATGTTCTTGTAAGCACTGCTCTAGCTATAGCGTATTATGTAGTGTACAGCGTGTACACTCGCGAGCAATAAATCTTGGTTGTTTTAACGTAATTTGTTCATCGGATTCATTGCTCTTCAGTGTATCGAACTTAAAAAGTATACTTAACTTGAACCGATGGTTTTCAAAATCAACGTCAATTTATTCAGTCAAACTCTTGTCACTTAGCCATCTATACTAATATTATAAAGAGGAAATATTCGTATTTTTATGTGTATGATTGTACTGAATAGGCTCCGAAACTACTGGACTGATTTCAAAAATTCTTTCACCGTTAGAAAGCTACATTATCACTGAGTTATATATTATACTAGCTTCCCGCCCCGGCTTCGCACGGGTAGACATTTCTCAAATATTTTGTCTACCCGTGCGGAGCCGGGGCGGGCAGCTAGTCATTAATGTAACCCAAAATATGAACCAGTATGCTCTAAAATGTATCGTATTATTGATTTCTGTGTCAATTGGTGGCGCGCACAATTCTTTAAAACAATATTAAATATTTCCATAAAATATGTAATTTGACTCCGCTCGCAGTTGCGTAATTCTATATCATTTTCCTTCTGCTCGTAAAACGCCAATTAAATGAACTTCAACTTCTGTTTACGTGACTAAATACCTAACAGCTACTAGGTGATGTTTATAGGAGACTGGTGCAGTGCAGTGCAATGTGTGGAGGTGGAATCATACGTAGAACCATTTAACACGTCATAACGTATAATGAAAATAGTATATTCGATCAAGGCCGTAAGTTGTCGTTTATGAACGCTGAAATAAATAATGCTTGGACATTATCACACAGCGCCATCTGGCCCTAAACTAAGCAAAGCTTGTACTATGGGAACCAGCAGCTGATACAATACTTATATACTTTTTTTTTGTAAATACATACCAAACACCCAGACGCAAGGCAAACATATTTGTCACATAAATGTTTGCCCTGGCGGGAATCGAACCCGCGACCTTTAGTGTAGCAGTCAGGTATACTAACCACTAGACCAGCGGTCTCGTCAAAATAGGTTTATTTATTTTAATAAAACGGGTAAAAACCAATTAATTAACTGATCAATTAACTCGAGCCGTGGTGGCTGTGTGGTATGAAGCGTTGCCTGCTATTCTAGCGACGCAAGTTCCAATCCCACCTGTCCGTAGCAATGAGCTTTTATAACTTAAGTGCAGTGATAAGTCACACCACGAGCTTTTCGGTGAAAGAAAACATACGCGAACAAACAGAAACGAAATGTCAAAATTGTCATACTAATTTTTTATTTCATTTTTCACCGCCGCAGCGCTGTTCAGTTTTCAATACAACAATAGTCGAAGGCGACACGAAATCATTGTCGCAATTTATTCATGCTCGCTCTACAGCTACAGATGATTTTGATTTAGAATGTGAGTTTGAAAGGCTGAATTTAGTGGTTAAAATTACATTTCAAAGTATCTACTCCCATTTAATAATGAAATTATAAATTTACTAATTCTGACATCAAAATATAAAAAAAACGTAAATTTAATAAAATTAAATTATCAGCGGGATGCCACTCGTGCAAAGTGAATCGATTTTCTTTATATAATATTACGTGATACGAAATTATATTGACTTTCCAACAAATACAGATGTCCGTCTCAATTTACGTATTCATTTGTTTAACACTACTTCGCGTCGCATCTGAGTAAATAGTACCTATATACCTACCAAACAGTAACTAGGTATTTAGCCTAATAATATTTGTATTTATTCATGTGGAGTAGCTCCGGCTACCTTATCTCTAGGAACGGGGTACACATAGCTGTTAGCGAATAGAATAAGGTGAGGAAGTCTACTACTAGTCATAGAGGTAGAAAATTATGTGGTCCTCAAGGTGGTTCCAGTTTTGGGACATACTTATTGTTATTTTCTCTTCAAGGGTGTTTAACACCGTCTAGAGGTTACGTTGCCACTCAAGTTAAAAACTTAAAGTAGATGAACACAAGCTTTAATTCAATTAAGCAGCTGTTCCCAACCTTTTTTGACTAGGGACCCCCATATAGTTCTATCTCAGAGTAGATAATATACTATAAATAAAGGCGAAATAGTCAAGTATTTTTTTGTTTTTAATTTGTTTTTTTTATCTAATAACGTTACGTAAAGTACTTTCAGGCTAGATTGACGTTATATCCGGCATTGCTGTGCCAGACATGTCACAAAGGGTGCCGGGTAGAATGGAAGCAACAATAATAATATATCGTACAAACATATGAATAAGTAATTCATGTAAAGTGGAGGAGGCTATTAATTATAAAACCACGAAAAACTAAACGGCTTTTTTGAAAAATACATTGTTTTTTCCGAGGGCTTGGGCCTCTCTATGTATGCTTCTTTATTTTTTAGTTTCTTTTTATTTTGATCGCGGCCTTTCACCTATATCAGGTGTAGGAAATATTATGTATGAGAGGATTGTAATATGTGATACTCCCCCGCAGCTGCGTCAAATTAAACACCCACGAAACTAGACAACAGTTGGGAACACGCAAAATATGATAATACAATGTACCTACTTAATTAATTAAAAAGCTTATCTACAGATACTAGTTAATCAAACCGTTCGCGATTTTAGCATCAAACAGTTTGGTGTTGCTCATAGCACTAATATTACGTACGGGCGACGATACTCAAAATTTTACAACAAAATGGCGGAGCTAATAGGGGTGTTGGTTTTTATGTTCATAAACATTTTGTTGTTCTGGGTTATATACGCTTTGATGGTCAGATTTTTCGGTGAGTGACACTTTTCTTCGTTACCGTAACTAACTCACTTGCGTTTAAGTCTTGAATGTTGTTACATACAATAAGGTCTTATTTAATTAACCTATTATTGAGCTCTATAGCTACTTCATTCTTTTATGTATATGACAAGTATATGAAGGATTAAGGAGAATGTGAGTGCGATTGAATATTTTCGGATAAGCGTCATCTGTTGATAATTAAATGTACTAACGGTATCAAAGATTATGACGTCAGACATCAACAAAATAAAATCGAAACTTGGACTCAGTAATTAGGGATCCGTACTTTAAAATTATTATTAATTATGTTTATACTCATAAAAATGGTCTAATATAATAAGCTCATGAACTCTGATGAATCTCAGTAAGAATTAAGGTCGGAAATTCAATTACCGATTCCATTTAAGTGACGTATTTGTGGTTATTTAATTTGACAGACCGCTCAACGTCAACCTCATTAAAATAAACCATGTTTTATTTATTGGACAAATTTCGGTACTACTTTCTTTCATGCCTTTAAATCAACGTTATATGGAGTTACTCAATAATTTTGTTATATCAGCTAAACCGTTAATAAGGAAAGCAAAAAAAAATACTGGTATAGCACTAACGAACAATAAAGTTTTCAAGATTGTTAAGAGTCACAAGGAAGAAAAAAATATTTTTTTAAAAATGGATATTGTAAGTTATTACAGTTATCAAAACCCTGATAGCAAAATTGTAACCGATTAGATAATAATACATTTTGAATATAGTGATTAACACTGATAATATAACATAATAATAAGTCAATCTGTGTGCTTATTACAGCAAAGGCGGACATTTGAATATCCATTTAATTTGTGACTAATTACTTAAAATGTACTATCCTAATACGTCCTTCTATTTTTGGTTGACGCTACTCCTCATAATGCTGGTGGTCGTGTATTACAACTCCTTCAGTAAGTAGATTTCCAAATTGTTTTGTCGTGACGTCAGTTAAACACACTCTACGCTATAGTTTCATTTGTGTGTATGTATTTGGCGAAACGTCTTTCACCCCCTTTATGTATTTAACCTTCTCTCTAAGCTCATTACACGTGTACATAGTTTGTTATCAATAGTAATGTCTTCACGCCTTTCCCATATGGGTCCCCGTAGGGGTAGAGGTGTTATATCAACCACTTTCCGCCGAACATAATTTGGTGCCAACGTGACAGTTGGTGAGTCCATCGTCGTCTATTAAGCACTAGATTATGCAGGCTTCCTTCCGATGTTTTCCTTCACCGTAAAGCTCGTGGTGTGACTAATAACTGCACTTAAGTTATAAAAACTCATTGCAACAGACCGGTGAGAATGCGAGTGGCCACCACGGCTCTATTTTTATTATTACGGTCTTGTAATATATTAACGTATATATATTGTAATTAAAAAACGAATTTTCAGTTTATATATTTTCAGTATATCTCGTCGTCTATTATATCTTTATCTATATAATAAATATCAACTCTTCCATTCGCCGGTTACGATGAACTTGGTTTTTATGCAATTATTTCAGGAAAAGTTATTCTGGAAATATAATTATTATTGATCCCTATCTTTCCGTATTTGTCTATTTGATAATGAATGCTTCTAAAATGCAAATTATCTCAGGTAATACCGGATTAAAAATCTTGGACATCGATGCTTTGTGTGAACTTTGTCCAATTTAAGCTCAGGAAGTCTTATTTATAGAACCTGAAGTGTCGAATGTGCATAAAAGTGATCCTTCATACATAATCCCGATATGTCTGTTGTTTTCTCAAGATTAGATGTTGCCTTAAAGATAACACCTCGATAAGCGATTTAAAAATAAAGAAAAATGATTGCTTGCTTCTTTTATGCATGCGTTTAAAGTCTAAAATCGAAAAGCAAACTGTTTGTTGGAATGCAAAAATAAATTGGTCATATTCGGATCTGAATGCATGGATGAGTTCGATCATTGCTGAGGAGCGAAGTGTTTGATAAACTTTAGCACAGATTTTTCACAAAATTTTAATTATTTCGGTTACTGTACATTTATTGTATGATAAATGTGATAAGTGATCAAATTAATCGTATTGAATCTAACTAGTACCGTCTATTTTGGAGATCAAAGTGATTTGGTATCAATGTGCGGTTGATATGGCCCCGTCCGTAGATTTGAAAGCGGTCACAAGCGATGGATCTATTTGGATGATTTATATTTTCGCGTCTGTTTCATTACTTGTTATCGGCTTCATTATTATGTGCGCCAAGATAGCTATTTATGGTAAATATATTTTGGTTATTTACTTCTCAGTAAAGATGAGAACCTGTCATTCTTCTGGGTTCTTCGCTCTTATGTATTCAAAGTATACAGGTATAACCTAATATATTTACTAACGGAACAGGATTCTTAAAGTTCAACAACAATGCTAAATAAAGAAATTTGCAAAGCTTCTCTATAACAGTAATACATTTAATGCCTGGTCGTTTTAGTAGTTTTTGGGATAATCAAACTTGAATCAATGCTGTTAATTTCAAGCACCTATTGAGCAAGAAGTATTTGCGACAACGATTTGATAATTGAGTAATATGTTGAGATGAGCTCGGAATAAGCCGTACTATCTAAATATTGAGGCACGTTAGCTATCTCACGTCGATATTGTCAATGTGGCGAGATAAATGATAGCCTTATCTAATGGAATAACTCGACCGCAAATATTCGCCCACCATCACAAAGCCACGTCGTGTAAAACGCACTGCTCAGTGCTCCAAAATGTCTGCCTATAAAATAATTGTGGAGTGAAGTGAATTATAGGAAGTAGTTAAAGTGCACGATCACTCTGTCTGCTTGCGATCAGAAACGTAAGCAATCTAGAGTGTCGGAACCGTAAAACGATTCCGTTCTTTGTCTAAAACAAGTGACATTGTTTTTGATCAAAGCTCGAGGCATCTTGTGATCATGGCGCCGATGTTTGGGCAAGCGAATTACGATTTTCTATCCGATGAGGATTCGGTAGAAAATGATCGGTTCGAGGATTATACTGAGCCGAAATACTTGGGTCAGACGACGTTTTGGTACATGGTGGTACTAATTACGCTGCTGCTCGTGTGGTTGCTGGTGTTCTTCTGTCTACGGCTCATATCCCTGCGTACGTGCTGGTCACATGACCACCTTATCTATTGATTTTTCTTTTATCTTGCTGGCGAGGAAGCTAACATAGCTTCACGCATTTTCAAACAAATCAACTAGTGCCTATACAAAAATTTCCGCCGGCCGAAACGAACAAAAGTGAAAAATTTCGAAAGCACATTTTAATTTAGGTTGTGTATGTGATGAACGCTTGACGTATACGAGCGGAAGACATTTCTTTTTTAATGTTTTTTATTATAAATTTTATTGTTAATAGTTCCCCGACGATTATTGTAGAATTTCTTAGGGGCCTGTCGTTCAAAAAGGTTGAGAATGTCTGACCTAGGGAGTAATAGTATAGTATACTACGGACTACTAAGTTTTGCCGCTCAGGTAACGAGGTAGGCAGAGGGTTTGATAAACTGAAATATATATGACTAGCGACCCGCCCCGGCTTCGCACGGCCATCGTTAGCCATATGAGTTAAATACCTACAAAACACAAATTATTTATAGGAAGCGCATTTACAAAATATTATTATCTGGTATATTTAATATAATAATATATATTTTCAAAACAACAGAACTTCATAGTATTAAAGCATTACAATCAAACTACTACTAGGTACGTACACTGTTGGTCACTAACGACATCAAACTGTTATCTATCGGAGAGCAATTAAACATCATTTAACATTATTCATAAGATTTTTATACAGCGTTTGTGACAGTACCAAGTTGTATAGGCATCCAAGACGCACATAACGGCGGAATATTTATCTATTTATCTCGGATTAGTATTTAAAGTGATTACCTTAACACCCAGGAGGTAAAAATTCACAACAAAATGATATAGACCACAATAAAAATAATCATTTTGTGATAAAATTGTGCCAAATATGAAATTATTTGCCTCAAATCATATTCGTTGTTTCTAGTGTTTGGACTCGTGTACTGTGGAAAAAGCGTTTTAAGCGCACAACGTTTTTAATTTAACGTTATGCGTTCGGTGAACTAATATAGCTTTTCTAAAATGGAATCTCAAATAACGGGAGCTAACGCTACGGATAATGTGAATATTGTGAAGGGAGACTCGTTGACTGACATACTGTGGTCTGTGCTAAGTATTAGCACCGTCTTCATTACCCTCATATTTTTAGTGACGTGCATTCGAGTGTTGCTCGGTAATTACCATAATTTATATATACGGCTGTGGGTTTCCCAAAAGAGTATTACACAGGGTTCATCAAGAAGGGTGTGAAAATATTTTTGCAGGGTTGGCGACGCGCAAATGATACCTCTGGTGTTGCAAGCGTCCATACGATACGGTAACTGCTTACCATTAGGCAGGCCGTCTTTTTGTTTGCCATCTTGTTGGTTTAAAATTATATTTATAAACAATATTTGCTATACTGTCCACTGCTAGACAAATCTATCTCCCCAAATTATGATGTGTAAACAGTGTTATGAATATTTTAAAAATGTCTTTGAAAAATTGTTCGCAATGAAGTTGATTCAATAAGATTTTTTGCTTGTCAGGTCCAAACCAATTGAGCAAGTTTCAAACGATGCAATATACCCTTTAATGATTCTTGTCTGACTGCAACTGATTGGTTCATCTGTTGCTTTCCATAGAATGACAGTTATCTATAGCTATTTAAAAGTGATTAATGTACCAATAAATTTAGGTGTCGGCAGTAAATAAAACAAAGATAGTACAATAGGAACATTCGTGACTCATACCTAGTCACGATTATTTAACGACTTTGTAACTGAAATAAGGTTATTTGAAATTATTTCGTACATTCAAATCATAACTATTATTCCATTTCTATTGAAATCGAAAATTTGGTAGATCTTTTAGCAGCTTAGAATTAACCTGCATTATATTATAGCTGACATCATAAAAACGTTAATACATACCGTAATATTAGGAAATCTTTACGACAAAATTATTGTTTCGATGTCATTCGGAGTTAATAAAATTAAAACGCCTAGTCTATTCAACTTCCAGTAAAGACATTGGTAGTATGCTCGTAGGTACATGTGACACGTCACGACACCTTAACGAACAATCAACTTATACTATGACACCGGTGATAAGTATGAATCAATGGATGTATACAAGTACTTTTAACCTAATGTACAAGTCCTGATGCTTGTACATACGATAACAAATAATCTTTTTAGACTGTCGATATTTCTCGTAACTATTGTAATGCCGTCGGTTGATGGTTAGCAATAATAAAACCTGACTAGCACTGAACTCAATATATTTAAAATAAACAACAATAACAATAATACAATATCTTCTTCAATAGCTCAATCAATAATGAAAAAATAACAAAAGACAATCGGTTCTCTTAAATCAAATTACAATTCTTCCTCTTTTTTCTAACTGGCCAGTTTCTTATTTCAAATGTATTTAAAATGAGGTCTCTATATCTATTATAAATTAGACACCTAATATTATTATGCTCAGCTAAGCCGTCTTTCCGAAACCGGTGGTAGATTCTGACGGTTTGAACGTATTTGTTTTATAAATACTAGTCAAATAAACCTAAGATTTGAACCAAACCAGAATTTAATTTAATTACATTTATATTTTTCTTTAACTTTAACGTTAAATTGTCTTTGTTCCAGGACAAAAAACGCGCAATCCGCAGCAGAGGCGAGTGTACGTGGGGTCGAGGTCACGGCCATCGCTGGGCCCCTCAGAGCCAACCATCTACGTCAGCCCCTCCAACTTGCCGCCACCCCCTAAATATGGTACATATTGTTTTCTATATTACTACGGTGGCACACAAGCATACGGATCACCTGATGGTAAGCAGACACAGTAGCCTAGCACCGGGCATATCAGTAACGAATTGCCAACCAGATTGTTGATTCGACTCACTGTGCTAGCAGCATTACTACTAGTGCAGCGTATCCTCGTGGAGCACTGGCAACCTTACTTACCGCAGAATCACGACACTACATCAAAGTAGTGTTATTTGACTGCGGTCTGTAACGTGAAGGCGTCAATATTAAGGGGAAAACCAACGGGAGATACCAATTCGCTCTAACTCCTACCTATTATATTGACGACGACCGCTTACGATAGTAGGGTTATTACTAGCGCATTGTTAACCTTATTGTAAAGAAGATTTACTGTGGTAGTTGAGGAGCTCTGGAAACGTTCCTCATCACAGAATCACAGCCCTACAACTTACAGTACTGAGTATATGTGATTTTTGACAGGTCTGTATGGCAACAGCGTAACTTTGTATGGTTTTACGAAATAATTAATTAATTGTAGCTATCTCTCTGAAATGATTGATTGTTTTTTGATTTGTATTTATCATCATTGAGTAAGCTAAGCTTTAGAGTCATGACTAGTTCAGTACATCAGCACTGAAACCGATAAGTAGAGGGTAATATGACCGATATTAGATTATACGCGGTCAGCGTGTAAGTGTTCAATTAGGATCCTTCATCGCGGTTCGTCTGGTTGACTTGCGAGATCAACTAGCTAGCGTGCCTTAATACCATGAGAGAACCATTGACTATAAAGTACTTGGTGCAGATTGATAAGTACATTAAACGAACTTATCTTAAATAAATGATACCATAATTAATCTTAGAATCTAATTAAAGGTATTTAATCTTTTTTATCTTACTTTAATATATTATCATTATGTTGTTTCAATAGTGAATAAAAAAACAGTCAAGTTGTAAGAGTGTAAGAAGCTTGGTATGTTCGATATTTGTGATTTAAAAATGATAAGGATATTTTCAGGATAGTTAAATGAAAATGGCGATTTCAACAAATAGTTAATTTTAATGCAATGAACAAACTTATATTTGATTAGATAAATAATGTTTATTATTTATCATTTTGCTAGGCGATTGGTAATTATTTAATATATTTTCTCGGCCTGCTCTCAAATCTCAACCAATGGGTTGAGATTTGAGAGCAGGCCTTCTCAGCAGGCATTCTCTTAACTAGCCAGTAGTCACGTCTTTATCAATATTAACAAAAACATTTTCACATTACAGAAGCCATGGCTCCGCCCAGCTACGAAGAGGTAGTAGGCATACACTACCCCAACTTCCAGGCGCAGCCCATAACCCAGCCAATCAGCGTAGCGTTAGCGCAAAGTTCGTCTAGCTCCCATAACGTTACAAATAACGTACCGGCAACGGTTACCATCACTAGTGAAGAGAGGCGACCATCCGTTGTGAGACCGTGATTAACTGCTATTAAACGCGCTAATATTTTTAAGCGTGAGTAACGTGCTATGTAATATACTGCTATATTGCTATGTTATTGGCGTTATAGTATGAATGAAATTATTGAAATTGAGCAGGATTTATGAAGTATATTTTGGTGAATTTGGCGTAAAGCTTAAACAAGATAGTTAGCAAATTTGATGTTATATAGCACGTTACATTACATTTTGTTATTAAGTCCAGCTGTGCTGGCGATAAAGGCTATGCATTTAAACGTTGACTAGTCCATCGTACTATTTTTAACGGGAATATTTTTAACAGTAATTTTTTTCTTGCGATAAAAAATATTTCCAAATATTTTATTTGTATCGACACACCAAAGCTGTATAATACTTAAAACAATGAACAAAATATCTTTGACACAAATCACAAGGTACGTCAATCGTTGTAAATAACGTATCTATTACTACCTTATTTTTACAAAAATAACTGTTATTAGTGGCTATTAATAACGCTTTAAACGAATTATTTTTTCGTTTCGATAAAAGCACGTAAGGTATTTTTTTTTTATATGTTAGACCTATAATTTTTGCTTCAATAAATCCGTCTTTAAACTAGAGGACGCAAGACTGATTATTGTAATGCAAAAGTTACCTTTAGCCAAATTTTTGTCAAACAATTTAATGAAAAACGATAGCAAAAGTTTGCCTAATGCGAGTGTAAATAAAGTATGTAAGTAAATATATATTTTATACATAAAATTAATTGTTTATGGTAATATAATATAAAAGTAAAAAATAGGTTTAAGAAAATTCGTTTTTGTTGTTTCATTGAAATATTGTGACAAATTGTATACAAACATACAAAACTGATTATCTATTTAAATGTATAAACTAGCAGTTGCCTTCAAAACAAAAAATAATGATAAATCACTTATTCAGTTTAAGCCTACAAGGCCTTCTTTACCACCGGTTCGGAAAAAGCCACCTGAGAAGAACCGGAAAGAAACTCAGCCTTATGGAAAGACATACCTTAGATGAATCTTCTTCATAATTTAATAAAAAATAATATACTACCTAATAATACCTGTCTATTTACATTACTGATGAAGATTTGACTATCACGAGAACATGCCAATATTTTGATCTAAGGCAATGAGAAAATGCCCTAGGTAGTTTGTTTATATCAGCTAAATACATTTAAAAATATCATGGTATTAATTTAGGTAAGGCTTATTAAAAACAGATTAAAGTAATTACGTTGGTTTTTGAAACGAAGCGCCTGCGTTATTTTACACTGCAATAACTTCTCTACTATTAATATGATTGCTATGCGTAACACATAAGGCGCAGCAATTTGAAGGTATGCATAATTCGTATATGGATTTAATAGTTTTTCTGCATATCACATCAATATAAAAGTGACCTTCTTTAGCCTGTAATTAAGCTCCTTATATATCTCTCCAAGCACTGCAAAAGGCTGGGTACATCCGTTCTTGGATAAAATGTATGGTACGTATTACATAAACTGTATGTTGGTTTAAAAGATGAAGCTTTGAATCATATTGAGGTAACGTACAGGTTTGCTAACATAGTATTATTACTGGACATTGTAATTTTTTTTTTTCTATACCATGAAGATGGCAAACAAGCACACGGCCCGTCCGTTGGTAAGCGGTTACCGTAGCCTATACCGTAGGCTATATAAGATTGCGACTAGATATTGAGTGCTGAGTGACAATATTCGTCTCAGCCTCAGAATAATAAGTTTTGCAAGCTTTAGTTAGTATTCTGAGGTCTCAGGACTTGTTCCAGCTGTCACATTGATACAGACTATAAACCTTCATTAATTAATTAATATAATAATATTTATTTTATTACACACTTCAGGAAGGAAATGAGATAAATTAGAAGGTTTTTAATATACATGCAACTAATATATAGGCTACGGTGACTGCTTACCATCAGGTGGGCCGTACGCTTGTGTGCCACCTTAGTGGTAGGTATAAAAAAATACTGATTGCTTGCAATGTTAAAATATCTCTTTTACTCATATGAAAGTATATTAATATACACATAACTGAAAAGCAAATAAACATTTTTGCCAGTCTGTCTGTTTCCAAACGGCTGGACTGATTTTTACAAGACTTTCACTGGAAGATAGCTGATACTAAAAAGAGTAACTTTTACTTTAGAATAATTATTTTCGGTGTACAAAAATTAAAACCCATGTAAATGTGAAACAAATTCGAATACACGCGTACGAAGTCGCGGGCACAGCTAGTCTATAATATGAAGGCTTTTTCCGCTCAGATTTTAATATTCAAAATTTATACTTACACAAGCATTAAATATAAATATGTAAGTCAATTCTGAACGTGAGTAATGCATAATCAGGCGTCGATTTCATACAGACAGACACTCGTTTACTATGTAGAGGTAATGTCTGTAATTATGTCATTATCAAGTCGAAGGCTCACTAATAATATCACCGGCTAATTGTACCACAATGACGAAAGTTTGCATGTCTGATTGTTTGTCTCAATCACGCAAAGAATTGTCGAACGGAATTCAATTAAAGGGCATCAGCTATGTTTCATAGAGATTTGGTCCAAATCTGAAGGTGCCGGCTAACGCATTTTTTTTTGTATATTCTGTTAGAGCTTGTCCGTCTGAGCATTTATTACTATATTGGACAATACAGGACATTTCATTTGTTTAGGCTATTTTGAATTCCTATCATCAAAAACAAATGAAAATTCAAATTTTCGAACCCAAATCAACGACATTGGTCCTACAGCTCTAGCGCTATAGTGAAAAAAATCTTCAGAAGGGCAAGCTCTAACTTTTTGATGTCCTTTGCCAATTGCTATAAAATAATTTTTATAATCCTGCCCTTTATTACAGTTAGTAGGTATCCATAAAGGTAGGTATCAGTATCAAAGGAAGCGTAAGTAAAATGCAAGTAAAACCGCCAGTTGAAGCTAGTAATAAGTATTACCTTACACACCAATGACCAGAGGTCAGTGTGTATAATGGTAATAGAATGCGATCTAGTAACACTACACACGGCTGCAAATCAATTATTACAAGCGGACACGCACTGTACTGTATTCTCTCACTAAACTAGTTCTGAGTAAGCCAACAAAAAAAAAGTTCCAATTAGTATAACTTTGATTATTATACTTGTCATAGAATCAAGACTTGAATACTGAAACGACATTTTCCTATGTAAGTGTAGCATCTTCAAAGTTTGAAGGTCCACGTAACTGTTTGAAGCGTCGTCAAAATACGATATGACATGTTACGTCGAAGGCAATTCAAATTTAATGTGGCATCAGATTTGACTAGCGTATCATTATTCGGCCATTAGAATAGTAAAACGTACTCAGTCGGAATAAGAAAGTTTCAAAATACGAACGACAGTCTTGAAAAAAGTTAGATCCAAATTCAAACATAAATGATTAATAAAGCTACTGTGTTTTTTTTAATCCCGTCATGCAATTCGTACCTATCAGCCAGCATTTTTTTGTTCTTCTTTGTCTTAAAAAAAGAATACGGTTCAAATAACTGCAACAAAAGCAAAAACTATACTGTAAGACAATTCGCAATGTAATGGACAAATTAAATGCGACCTTCACGGCCACAGCATCACGTGACGCGCGACGCGACTCAATAGATCCGCGCCAATTGTAAACAATTCATGATGATAACTTTTTGCTCGTTCGACAATTAAAGAGCTAGCCTTTTTTCTTATAATAGCATTGACTAAAATCGTGGTAACTTAGCTCAATGAAAATTAAAAAAAAAACATATTGGTCCTCGTCACTGGTTCGGCAAAGAGTATGTGATCAAATCCTGAAACAAATTTACCCACCCCAATGTACGAACGAGCTGAAATTAGGCACACAATTATGTTTGATTCTCGTGAAAATGGAGTTATGATTTCCACAGCAACCCCTTTGATATGTCTATCAAATGAAAGGGCGAGATTAGTGAATATAAGCTTGTTATTTTTTAAGCACATTGGCTGTTGTGGCCAACCGACCCTCGCTTAGTTCTATTTATGGACAAAACTTTCTTTTTATACCACTAATGTGGCACACAAGCATACGGACCACCTGATGGTAAGCAGTCATCGTAGCCTATAGCCACTAGCAATACCAGGTTTCACTATCGCGTGGCCAACCCTGTTGTAGATGAGGACTCACTGTAGTAGCAGCATTACTACTAGCCCAGCGTATCCTCGTGGAGCACTGGCAACTTTGCTTACTGCAGAAACACAACACTACATCAAAGTAGTACTATTTCACTGCGGTCTTCTGTAAGGTGGAGGTACAGTCCCCAGTCGGGCGGCTCCAATTTCAATGGGAAAACCCAGGGGAGATCCCAATTCGCCTCTTTTAAAATGTTGTAAGTGTAAATAAAGTATGCTTAAACCTGATTGTATTCTACAGATGTTGCGGCATGTCGGTATTCGTAATTTTATAAAAACACTAGCCTGGCCCCGTCCGTCACGACGCCGCGATGTTTTTCTTATATAAAAACTCGTGATCAATCACTGTATATAAAGTTGTGAAGTATTCTTAATAGCGTGATCATTATCAGGTCCAATTGGTCTCAAACTGAACAAAGCTTAGTCTACGGGAAAATGAACAGCGCTGCAGCGGCGAAAAGTGGAACTAAACATTCGTATGATAATTTTGTCACATTGAGTTATGTATTCAAAAAAGGAAGTCGAAAGATGTTCCTGCTACCAGTAGTCTTAGCAAGAACTACTCCGACAGATAGCGTGCAAGGCAGCAAATTAGGGAGGGTAGATACTAAAAAGCGTGATAAACAGGTCCAGCTGATAAAAGCGTGTTAAATACTAATTTCTAAGCGGGTTACAAAGTAAATAAGCAAATATTTTGTCAAATACACCATCAACACAAAGTTATAGTAATGAATAGTGTTGGAATTCAATTCAGTCAGTCGTTCGCCAGTCAGTCACATGACGGCTAGTCGAGCGCGCGCTACGGAACAACGCACAAAATTTATAAAAATATCGTTTTGATGTGACTCGATTTTTTGATACAATATATTATGTGTTTTCCTGTTGTTTAGTGTCTGATTTAGTTGGATCTTGGTGGCGTTTCAAATCATTATAGAGATAAATGTAATGTGAAGTTTTATTGTGCGGTAGACAGGTGATTTATTTGGATGCGGATTGTTGTATGGCTGTCGGAAATAATATGCCTAAGGTATGTTTAATATTAAATTATTTGAATACAGAAGACTAGAGACCTTCCTGCTTAGCCGACTGCCTTAGAAAGAAGGTTATGTTTTTGCAGTGTGTATTAGTCTAAACTTTTCAATCTGTTTATTGTTACACTCATCCCAATTGTTGGAGTGCCTTGGGCTATGTCCATACTAATATTATAAATGCAAATGTAAATCTGTTTGTTACGTTTTCACGACTAAACGACTGAACGGATCGTAATAAAATTTGCCAAGGAGATAGATTATATCGTAGGAAAGGACATAGGCTAGTTTTATCTTTAAATAAATGCAGACGGTCGCGAGTTACAGTTAGTTTTAAAATAAAATATCATCGATGCTGTGTACTCTAGGATCTCTGGTGCCTCAACAACACTACATCCAAGCATCAGTATAATGCTATTTGCCTGTGATCTTCTGTACGCTTGCTATTTAAAAATTAATAGCAAATCAAGTCCAGATATAAGCTGTAAGGCGCGTATTAATAATATGTTAAATACCATAGTTATTTAATAATTTACCTGAAGTCAGAATAACTACAATTATTATTCCTTGTACGGCTTGCCCACAATGGTAGACAGAGATGTCTATAGAACTATATAAATATATATATATATATATACAAAGTACAATCCTACACGCATTACCGTGTAGATGTGATTCGGTTACAACAGCCTAATTTTCCGGTAGGCAAGCAGGCTCCCAATGGGCTTTATTAGAAACAGATATTCAAATGATTCGGATTTATTAGTGCTATAAAAAATACTTAAAAGGTTGCAAGCTAGCGTAAGACCCGCCTGCTGGTAAGCGGTCACCATAGTCTCTAGAGACACTTGCAAAATTATTTTCCATAGATTCTTAGCTTAGGTTCATATATTAATTTTACAATATTTTTTTTCCCAAACTAGGGAGTCACTGATAACTAGGCGCGAGCCCCAGCTACCGGTGGTTAGGGTTACAGAGTGAGGAACCTCCTGACAATGCGTTATTATTATTAGTGTACACGACTCACCACAGAAACATAACACTACATCAGGGTAGTGTTATTTGACTGCGATCTCCTGTAAGGAGGAGATACAGGCGGATCGCGTCAATTTTATGATATTTTATAGACAGACGAAACAACTCTTTTAATGTAATAAGAGTGTGAAGATATTGTTGTAAAGTCGGCCACGCACGAGTGATACCGCTGGTGTTGCTAGCAGCGTTTATTACGCTACGGTAACCGCTTGCCATCATTAGTACGCAAAACAGTACAAAAACATACGTTTCCAGTAGGGAAGCCCCATTCAATCATTAATATTTTTTTATTTGTTTTTATAGCGGCAACAGAAATAAACATTCTGTGAAAACAACTGTTACGGATCATGAGATACCTATAGCCCGCTGACAGACAGACAGACAGACGGACAGCGGAGTCTTAGAATTAGGTTTCCGTTGGTAACCCATCGGGTACGGAGCCTTTAAAATTATTATTTTAAGTAGACAGTCTAAATTATTACTTTGGCGGTGACGGGTCCGCGGACCCCACTTCGGCTCGAAGGACCAATGTTCTATAGCCCAGGATGATGATATGAAAGATATGCGCTCCGCTTTAATTTATATTTTGTTTTTACATTGTTCTAAAACCATTTTTCTCTGTTGACTCCGTTGCTATGACTACTGTCAATATACTCATAAACACTGCCTTAGTTGTATGTTAAATGCATAAATGCAATGAGATTGACTTGCATCGAAGATATAATGTAGTTTGTAATATGTAAGTGACCGCGGCAACACGAAGCCGTTCCGCTTTCACTGGCACCGCACCCGCTGAGCGAACTAGTCTAGGCTACTGACTCGAGAATACATCTTACATCCTCTACATACATAATAGAAGAAACTGACTGACATATCAACGCACAGCCTAAACGGCTGGGGTTAGACTTGCAATTTTGACAGTAAACCTTTTATGACGTAAGTATCTACCAAGGAAGGGTTTTTGGAAATACTACCCCTAAGGGGGTAAATAGGGGATCGAAGTCTCTATGAAAATCCGACATATTTGAAGTCAAATGCATGAAAATTTTGAAAATACTATATTATAACTAGCTGCCCGCCCCGGCTTCACACGGGTGGACAAAAAAATTGATAAATGTCTACATGCTCCGAAACTACTGGCCCGATTTCAAAAATTCTTTTTTTTTAATTTAGGGGGATTAAAAATAAATGTTGTCCGATTCTCAGACCAAACCAACAAGATTTCAAGAGAATGGGTCAAGCCGTTTCGGAGGAGTCTAACTACAAACACCGCGACCCGAGAATTTTATATATTAGGTCCTTACATATGAAATTGGCGTTTTTCGTACTGGCCACTTTAATCACGAATTTCTCCTCTTTGGTAAGGAATTCCAAATTCAAATTTGTACAGCTATAGACTCATGTATTTGTGCTTCGATGATCGTCATTCATTTGTTTTTTTTCTTCTGTTTTTTTCTGTTTGCGTCACTCATTTTACAAAATGGAAAACCTTAAATATCGCATTATTTACGAGTACGAGTTCCGCCGTGGCACTAGTGCTGCGGAAACAACTCGAAGGGTGAATGATGTGTATGGCGGTCGTGTTGCAAAAGAAAACACAGTTCGTTTTTGGTTCCAACGTTTTCGTTCTGGAAATTTCGACCTGCAGAACAAGCCCCGTGGACGGCCTGAGACTCAAGTTGATAATGAAGAGTTGAAGGCTATTGTGGAAGCGGATCCATCGCAAACCACGTCCGAGTTAGCTGCAGGCTGCAATGTTAGTGATAAAACTGTTTTAATTCACTTGAAGCAAATTGGGAAGATTAAAAAGCTTGAAAGGTGGGTAGCTCACGAATTGACTGAAACAAACCGGCAAACGCGCGTCGACTGCTGCGTTACATTACTAAACCGGCACAATAATGAAGGTATTTTAAACCGAATCATTACCTGTGATGAAAAATGGGTTCTTTACGATAATCGGAAGCGCTCAGCGCAATGGTTAGATCCTGGCCAGCCAGCCAAATCCTGCCCCAAGCGAAAATTAACCCCAAAAAAGTTACTTGTAAGCGTTTGGTGGACTAGTGCCGGTATTGTTCATTACAGTTTTTTCAAATCTGGCCAGACTATTACGGCTGATGTCTATTGTCAGGAATTGCAAACCATGATGGAAAAGCTAGCGGCTAAACAACCTAGGCTGGTCAATCGCTCCACGCCACTGCTGCTTCACGACAACGCTAGACCACACACTGCGCTACAGACGGCTACTAAATTAGAAGAGCTTCAATTGGAAAGTCTAAGACATCCTCCGTACTCCCCGGACCTTGCTCCAACAGATTACCATTTTTTTCGAAATTTGGATAACTTCTTGCAAGGGAAAAAATTCAACTCCGATGGGGCAGTCCAAATCGCCTTCAAAGATTTTATTGATTCCCGTCCGACTGGTTTTTTTAGTAAAGGGATCAATGAACTACCTATGAGATGGCAAAAGTGCATAGAAAATAATGGTTCATACTTTGATTAATTAAATATATTATATTAAAAAATATTCGACTTTTTGTTCCTCCCATACAAAACGCCAATTTCATATGTAAGGACCTAATATAAGATTAAAGATTAATACACTAGTAATGATTATAGTTAAGGACTTATATTATAGATAACTTGTATCATATCATAATGGATCTTTCCGTGTTGTATTAGCGCAGTATTGACCACCTACATTAACTTCCGTTTCGTCATGTGTAACACTCTTCCGGAAGTACCTGCCTACATATTAT
Source organism: Falcaria lacertinaria (assembly GCA_951449985.1). NCBI lineage: Eukaryota > Metazoa > Arthropoda > Insecta > Lepidoptera > Drepanidae > Falcaria > Falcaria lacertinaria. The sequence continues at coordinate 6,895,212 of OX602132.1, read as the reverse complement.
TAAGTATATTATGTACTCTGAGATATATCGATATTGCATTCTGAACTAAAAACTTAGTCTGTGATTTTTGAGAGCATTTATATGTGCTTAAAAATGAAACTCGACGGTAACCGGTTAACGTAGCCTATGTTATAATTTTCGTAATAATCTAGCCTAGGTCTGGTCTAATAAGTTAAATATAGTTATATAAAGGGGGTTTCCCAGTATAATATGTTGCGAAGGTCAGCTAGCAGATGAGGCTAAATTTATTCATCAAAAATATGGTCACTGAGGAAGATTGAAAATATGATAGAAATTATATCCAGTTATCTACTTCTACCCACGACTTCGCCTGCATTTGCTTACAGACAAAAGATATAATCTATCTCCATGTGAAATTTTATCACGATCCGTTCAGCTGTTTAGTTCTGAGAAGGTAACAAACAGAGTAACTTTCGCATTTATAATATAAGTATGGATTTGCCCCGGCGTGACTCGAACTCAAGGCACGAAGTATCTGCTACGCTTCTTCTAAATCTATTCTTTACCTACTAACCACTAAAACAAAAGTTCCCAAACTGTTATTCTTGTAAACCCCTTTCAAAATTTTACTGCAATCAGTGGACCCCTGCTGCTACATTTTTACCATATTCCCAAAACTCGTAATAAAACTGATAATTAGATCTAACGATGGAAATTTTTGTACTTCACCATCGAAACCAGATACATATTCGTGGACCCCCATTTGTGAACAACCCCATTTATTATTCACGCCAACGTAGACCTCCATCTAGTCTCCCGTGAACCCCCGGGGGTCCACCTGGACCAAAGATGAGCAACCGAACTTATTTCACGCCAAGTAATACAAATCATCTATAACGGCCAGCCCTACCTCCTACAAGTGATTTAACAATAAAAAACAACATTTTCAATAATTTATTATATTCTCCTTAACTGTAATCTACAACCCAATTAGCCTTATCCTACGTAGCTTTGCCAAGATATCTATCGACGTGTGCCGCTCGATAATCGACCCTATGCATCTAGTATAAAAGGACGTGTGTGATGAAGTTGTATATTGGCTATATTTATAGCGAATCATTTCTGATTCCATAAAAAGTATGAGAGCAAAGGGTTCAATTATTAATTAGGCTGCGAATAGGCTTCGTGGGCTGAGATTGACATGGTATTTTTTATCTTGACATAGAAAACATTATTATAAAGGTTGCTTTTGCCACCGTGAGCTCTGGTCAAGGTGGTAACTACGAAATACCAAAATGATAGAAACGAATGGAATAAATTGATTCTTCAATTGGCACAAGTGGTAATTGCTAAATACTTAATACACAATTTCGTGCCTTAGCAAACACCAAACAGTACCATAAAAGAAGCAATGATTAATATACAAAATACATGAAAGCATTCATTTTGAACTTTGTACCTATGTCTAGACGAACCTTAAAGTATTCGCAAATTGTTATGATATAACATGATTGTTTTATCTTATGTTTTTAGGGTTCCGTATCTCAAAAGGAAAAATAGGAACCCTTGTACGATCACTTTGTTATCCATCTGTCTGTTTCTCAAGAACGTGCGGAGTTATCAAGGTGAAATTAATATCAAATACCTGGTTCCAGGGTATCTTTCAGCTGTGAAAATATCAAACTTGTAAGTCAACGTGAAGGAAAGATATGAACGTTTATGTCGCAAATTTTCGCATATTTGTTCATTTCACAGGGTAATCAAAACCTATCGGGTACTTCTCGTTTTGCTAGAATCGTGAGATTTGGCAAGAAGCAGTTTATTATTTAGCAGCACATGTAAAGGGAAAAATCTGAATACCGTAAATATGTAGTTTACTAAAAAAAAACTATAAGTAACAATCTTAAAAAAATGTACACGGTTATACGGCCCTAATGATGGTAAGCGGTTACCGTAGGCTATGGACGCTTGCAACACCAGGGGTATTATTCGCAAGTTGCCGACCCTTCCGACATTTGACATCAGTGCCGGTAGCAGGAACATTTTTCGACTACGTCAAAATTGTCATAAAAAAATTAGTTCCACTTTTTTTCGCCGCAGCGCTGTACATCTTTCAATACAAAAATAGTCGAAGACGATACGAAAACCCTTTCACGTCAAACCCTTTTCACTAAATCACTGTCACAGATTGTATTAAATCGAAAGAAAGTCACATGGGCGTAAATTAATATCTGTTTGATTTATAAATAATCGTGCAACAACGACGGGGAAGCGAGGTGCCAAAGCCAAGGCATCTCCGACCTCGTCTTAAAAAGTTCAAAGCTGCAATACGTTGTTCAATGCAATCTGTTTCTGTGACGATGACTGGACAACAGTTCTTGTTGGATGAAAGTCACTGATATTATTATTGTTATTACGGGTTTTTACTCGGCGAACCCGACTACGGCGAAACAAAAAGAAGGGTTATGTGTTTGACGGGTATGTATGTTCATCTGTTTCCTCATAACTTCCAAAATGGGGTTCTTCAAGAAGGGTGTGAAGAGATTTTTGAAGGGTCGGCAACGCGCGAATGATACCCCTGGTGTTGCAAGCGTCCATAGGCTACGGTAACCGCTTACCATCAGGTGGGCCGTATGCTTGTTTGCCACCTTAGTGGTATAAAAAAAAAAAACTTTTCATAATTGGACAAATGAGGTATCCTTGGAAGCGTCTCGGTCGTCCGCTGGTTATAGGCTATGTGACGTCACATAAAATCGAATGTGGCGCCCTCTAGAGGACATTAAGTGACGAACTAAAATGAAATGTTTTTTTAATGATGGCGTGTTTGGCATCAAGCGAAAGGGCTTTATTTACATTTCAAATATATATATTTTATTAGCTGTTGCTCGCGGCTTTTTTAATATGTTATTATTCGACTTTATATCCTCTAGAGGGCGCCATATTCAATTTAATGTGACATCAAAAAGCCTATAACCAGTTACCAGCGAACGATCAAGACGCAGCTAAAGACCCGTCATTTGTGTTACCAATTATGTTAAGTAGTTTAGAAGTTATGAACGAACACATGACCATACATATATATGCATACATACATACTGGGCAAAGTCATAACCCTCATTTTTGCTTCGCCGTAGTCGGGTAAAAAATTAGAGCAATGGATGTCAATTATCTTGTAGCCTAAATAACATAAAATATTAGCCTTGTGCGCCAAATTATGTCGTGTTAGTGTTTTGTCTAATCAAATTAAGTTCAGTCAATACGATCAATATTTTAGTACCAGCTCAGAGTATATAATATGCTACGTACAAGTATCAGCGAATAACATTGGTGCCAATTCTGTTGTTCAAAATCAATAAACTAAACAAATTTGACAGGGATAATAAGTCTTTCTATGCCTTTCTCATGTGCGGGGTTAAATAAGGATGGCAATATTTTTGTCCTGACAACTTAGTTTACTTTAGACTGTGTACAACAAAATCGACACCAAAGTATGGTTATGACAGCACTTTATTCATAACAGATTAAACTATTTACAAATAAACCGGCCATGTGCGAGTCGGACACGCGCACCGATTGTTCCGTTCACACTTGTAGGTAAGGTTTAGGTAAGGTTAAAAGTAGGCGAACTTCAAATGAGGTCATTATTCGTCGGTGACTCTCAACAGCGCGAAACAGGAATAATTTAAGAAAATTAGCATTTAAAAAAAAAACTGCATATTTACGGTATTCAGATTTTTTCCTTTACTTGTGCTGTAAGACACTGCTTTCTGCTAAATTTCATGGTTTTAGGTCAACGGGAAGTACCCTATAGGTTTTGATTCCCTTGTGAATTCGCAAAATACGCGAGCATTTGCGACATAAACGGTCATATCTTTTCTTTATATTGACTTACAGGTTTGATTATTTTACAGCCGGAAGGGACCATAGACCCGGGTATTTCATATTAATTTCAGTTTAATAACTCCACGCGTTCTTGAGATAAAAAAATCTTGACAGACAGACAGACGGACAACAAAGTGACCCTATTAGGGTTCCTTTTTTCCTTTTAAGGAACGGAACCCTAAAAACAGAACTTAACCTACCTACTTATAGATAGAGAATGGTAAATATTATGGTTTACTGTGAGTCTAGTCATAAGAACAAGGGTTTTGTCACCAATATCAGTATCTTTTGTGCCTTAGCTTAGTTCCTTATACAAGGGAAATATCACCTTAGTCACTTTTCATTATAAGCTGAAAGAACAAAGATTTGAGTCACCATCACAAAGTACCATACAGACAGACACCTTCACGTGACATAATATTATGTATTGAGGACTGCAGTGTTGAAATATGAATCATTTCTTGAATAATAAGTTCTCTGGGGAAGTACCTCCACCTTACAGAAGATCTCAGTCAAATAACACTACTATGATCTAGGATCATAATATATATCCACAACAGAAATGGTGAAAAATTATAATAATAATAATAATAACTAAACTAAAATACCTACATAATTATTAAGTATCGAGGAAGTGTGTCAAGAAGGCTGGCGGCATTGGCACGCTGTAGTATTGTTTCTGCTGTGAGTAAGGAAACCCTAAGCCTTCTAAGTCAAATCTTCTTCATAAGGATACTAGAGCTCTGAGAAGACATCAAAAAGTTTAGCAAAAAAAGCAATTTCATAGTTTATATTTTTCACTCCTCATGCTCAAATGATCGTCATTGTATCGTCCCAGAGAGAGGAAAATATAGACTATGAGAATATCCTGTTCCAGGGGAATGTGGTTTTTTTTGTCTGTTACTTATAAAAAAGAAAATATTTATTCCTAAATAGAACAATTAAGAATAAAGACTGGACTTATTACTGTTTTATAAATAGAAAAATATTATTTTTTTGATAATGGAACTACCAAATCGGTGATTTCTTCGGACGTGTACGTGCATTGCGTTGCGGCTACAGAAAAAAATAAAAGTCATTGGCGCGATGACCATAATTATTTTTTTCGCATTCGTAGTGAAAATCTGAGTGTTACACACGGCGCTAAAATCCATTGTAACTCGGTTTAAAAACTACCTCATATAAAATGGGTCACTTTAGCCCCCTGTATAACAATCTACTCTTTTATTAAACGGAAATCAAACCTAAAATTTAATCGTTGCATAATTTGTGTGAGAAACTGGAAATAAAGTTTTTTGTTGGAGGGCATTTAAAGGGCATTGGCTTCGATTTAATCTGAGTGGTGATCGTGTCAGAATAGTGGTCGATACGTATAACCATCGATCTGCAAAGTTAAGCAACCTTAGCTGTAACCAGTAAAGAGATGGGTGACCGTCCCATACCATACTGAGTTCCCACCGCGCTTCGGAGAACACGCTAACGGCTCAATCCATACTAATATTATAAATGCGAAAGTAACTCTGTTTGTTTGTTACCTTTTCACGACTGTACGGCTGAACCGATCGCAATTAAATTTGGCAATGAGATAGATTATAACCTGGAGAAGGACATAGGCTTCTTTATACATAGCAATACGCGGGCGGAAAAGAAAACTGTCAATATTAAGCCAGGTTTTGCTTTTAAAATATGTTACGAAGTTCAGATCACTTTGTGTTACAAATTACAATCAGGTAACCAGGTAACATTGTGCCAGTGCCGACCACAAAGTCTATTTGAGGCTACGACGAAGATGAAGCACTCAAATCGACTACGAATTCGAAAACGTAACTCTCAAAATGTCAAAATGTTCATACGATTTTTTAGTTCCATTTTCAGCGCCGCAGCGCTGTCCATTTTCCCAAACAAAAATAGTCGAATGCGATCCGAATACGTAGTCGCACTATACTTGCTCGGTAGTGTATGGATGTGTATGGTTAGTTGTCGACTAGACTACCCATGTAAAATTGGATATTCCTGATTACCTAACGAACTATCCTAAACGGAGATTGGTTAAGGCCGCGTCACTATATCCGTCGTGTTAACACACCTTTACACAACGCCCTGTCGCATGGCTCAACACTTAGGCTGGCGACAAACGGCGGACTTCAATATTACATCTATAATATAAAAATGATCTATTACATAAAAATCAATCTCAAATCAGAATGTGTTGCTAAGCGCAAATCTCGAGACAGGCGAACCGAATTCGCTAATTCTTTTTAGGATATTCCTTGAAGTACGAGGTTCTTACGGAGAGTTTATTTTTTTTAAAAGTCTAAAAACCAGCCGGGCTCAGCCAGCAGTGCGAAGCCGGGGCGGGGTGCTAGTTTATATTACAAGTTGCCTTTATCATTGCTTTGGGCATATAGAACGAATGAGTGACGAAGTACTGACAAAAAATATATGAAAGCGAGTGTGAGTGAAAGATGGAAATTTCCAAAGTACTCGGCGGGCATGTATGAAGAAATTGATGAATGTAGAAGAAGCAAAAGAAATATGCAAGTCAAGAGAGAAATGGCGCTCTATACTCTCTGCCTACCACGAAAAGGACTTAACATTATGGTGGATGATATGAATGTAGTTTTGTTAGTATTCAAATGTTTTCTTGAAACGCATTTTCGGGGGAATGGACTTTAAGGATTGGTAACGCTGTATTGCAAGCGTCTACCTATAGGGTAAGGTGACCGCTTACCATCAGACAGGCCGTACGTTTGCTTGCCGTATGTATCTATGTAATATACAGTTATTTAAGTGTATTTCTGTACAAAACAAAATACTGCGTCACACCATATTAAGTTCAAATCTACTATAGTAATTAACCGGATTATTTTAATAGTATAATCGGTTTCCACAAGGCGCATTTAGTAATTACTTTGTCAATTTAGTTCCAGTGATGGTAGCAATCAAACAATACAACAATCAATAATGATGTGGCTATCCTTCATCCGTGGGTAAGGATCTAGCCGTTAGGTCATTCCTGCGTCAATATCTTTTAGGATGAATAGTGAAAACAGTGATTACTCTCATCAGGAGACGGTTGTAGTTAATTTAGACCTTCATAAGTGCCTTATAAGGACCACACTTAAACTGAATAAACAATTATTAAATTGAATAAGACACTCATTTCTAGGCACGTTATCATCATGAAGAAATCGTTCGCCATCTATAAGAACAGGTAATATATACTTAGGTAGTTATTTTCAACTTTTCAGTGATTGAAGTGTCAATTTTATTACAATGTTTTCTTTTGAACTGATTTACAAATGAAATGTTAATTTATCGACATATTTTGTTTTACAAAACCATTTAACTTTTTTATGAACATATTTGATAAAATATTATTTTAAAAAAAACAGTTAATAAATGTGTTTTTTTTTTATAAAATTAAAATATCGTCGCTCCGTTTTCGATCACCCTAGCGCACCTGTCGATAGCACTACGTGCCGCAATAACTCAGATGTACTTTATTTGACCGACAGCTGCCAACACTGGCCCCATTAAAAACATATCCACACCTCAGGGAATACGTTTCAAAATCGCTTGCGACCATATTGTGTAGTTTTTAAATATACACTTTATAAGGTATTGTGGTCAGTAATAATGTGGTTTAATTAGACTTATCATAGTCAAGACTGTGTCGCGTACTAAGTTTAAAAACAAACAATAAATTAATAAGCAAAAAAAAAAAAAATATTAAAAAAATATAAATTGGTAATTATTTTAGTTTTAGATCGTATTATTACTGTCCCATATACGAGTATATTACGTGTAACGAAATTAATATAGTTTAGGTCTTGTTACCAAACAAATTAATAAATTGGTAATGTTTTTATTTATGTGAGACTTTTTAGATCCACTTATCAGCGCTGTTAATTTTATTGTCCTATACAGATATAGTCGAACGCGATACGAACAACGTACATGTAGTCGATAGTTTTTCTAGTTAAGACTTATGTTTAGCAGTCAAATATTGAAGACTTGACAAATAAACAAATGAAATAATACATATTTTCTATACTACTAATATAAAGAGGAAAGATTTGAATTTTTGTGTGTATGTTTGTATTGAATAGGCTCCGAAACTACTGGACCGATTTCAAAAATTCGTTCACCGTTAGAAAGCTACGTTGTCACTGAGTAACATAGGCTATATATTATACTAACTGCCCACCCCAGCTTCGCACGGGTAGACCAAATATTTGATAATGTCTACCAGTGCGAAGCCGGGGCGAGTCGCTAGTATTACTACTACTACTACTACTACTACTAGCTAGCAATACCACTAACTCGGTATCACTAACGGGTTGCCAACCATGTTGTTGATGAGGATTTTTTAGCATTACTCCTAGCGTACAGCGTATCCTCGTGGAGCACTGGCAACCTTACTTACCGCAGAAACACAAGACTACATCAAGTAGTATTATTTCACTGCGGTCTTCTGTAAGGTGGAGGTACAGTCCCCAGTCGGGTGGCTCCAATTTAAATGGGAAAACCCACGGGACATCCCAAATCACCCTACCTCTCTTTAGGCTATATAATATACATATTATAATACTACAATGTTAGTATAGGAGAGTAGCATTAGTAGGGTTTCTGCTCGCTAAAGTAAGGATCGCAGCTTCAAATTGAAAAGAGCTTTGAAGAATAGGCCACAAGTATTTTATTAATTAATCATAAATTATTGTGGATTCTATAGAAAATATGTATCTACCTACCTGAGGCTAAATTCCTTAAGACAGAGGCACTTAAAATAATGACTTGGCATATAATCACCACAGTTTTTGTTCGAGAGTCATTAGTGGAGTCAATTAACGAATAATTAATTTGACAATTATGGAACGTTGTCCTATACATTGTCCTACACACACCTGCTACAAATAGCAGTTATTTGCCATATAAGTAGTGTTATTTCACTGCGGTCTTCTGTAAGGTGGAGGTACAGTCCCCAGTCGGGCGGCTCCAATTAAAATTAGAACATACAATTAAAATCAAATAGATGACTTCAGCAATGTATATTATTTATCCCTCGCCAGTGAATAATAAAATAATAAGGTAAACTGACAATAAAATTAGCTTGTGATATTAAATTATATATTTCCTAATTTTAAATTCAAACCGTAATATAATTAAAATATTTAATTGGTTTATTTACAACAATGACGCCAGTACAAAACAAGATTTCAATTCCGTAGTCAAAGTTGTGATTCGATTTTGTGTGGTGCAAGGAACAAGAGATCAGCCCAGTTGGTAGCCGAAATTAGTTACCACTTACGAAAACCTAAGATACACTCACAATTTATAGATACACTCAAAATAACCATTTTTATCTATAACATATTATTAAGAAGATATAGGTCATTTGTGAATTAGTCCTAATCCGGATAAATATATTTGTTACCTTGAACATTTAATATACCTAGATTAAAATAGTCCTATAGACTATATTATTAGAATAGTCCTATAGACTAATTCTTTTAAACAAATACTTTAGAAGATATTATCAAAATTTCGTGCAACCAAAAATACGCGCCTTACGAATTTCGTTCGTTACGGGGCGCGTATTAATTTTATTTCTGGAATTATTTACAAGCATTTTAAAACCTTTATATTGGTACTTATTTGATATAATGTTAATGATGTAAGTCCCTAATTAAAAAAATGAATTGCCATAGACGCTACGTTATTACCTTTTTTATCTAGGTATTTACTTGGTCCCGCAAGAAATTGTATTGTTGCTTGATAGCCTGTGTGTGTCAAGTAATGGCTTACGAAATAAATATTAATTCAAAGCCCCTCTCACCGCTACCATATTGCACCACCGTCCGTGATTTGTGAATGAATCACGGCATCACACGCCGCGCGTCACGTACCGCCAGTTTGACCGACCACGCCGCGCAATGTACTCGCTACATAATATTGCTCCGCTTTTCACCAACAATAAATAAATTACAAATAGATAAATTGAAACTGTTGAATTTGCCGCAGTTTCTATTTTCTTTGAATTTGGATGTGAATACGGTTTTTGATTGCGTTTCGTTTTTAAAGTGTTTTTTGTGTTATATTCGGATTGTACCAAAAAAATATGGTAAGAACTTTTTGTTAAGCAATATTATCATCACTAGTTAATCTCTAAAGCTATCTAAATTTGTTGAATTTAATTGTTCAATTAATAGAATTTGAAATCAGATGTACGTTCAGCATATTTTTCTTGAAAAGAGTAGTTACTAAGTTTTTGCCGCATATTTCTCGGCAAAAACGACTTACCGAATCTGGTGGTAGATTATGATGATTTGAATGCATTTCTTCACAAAGTCCGGGCTAATAAATATGTTTTTAAGTACCAAACTGATAATAAAATTGACAGATTCTTTACGTGAATTTTTTTTTTCGCTAACAGTTTGTCACTAAAAGCCCAAAAGATTTTCCTCCATCCGTGTATCATAAGGGGCGGTACACCAAAAACGTTTGAGAAATACTGCTCTATTCGATTGTTAAAAAAATTGAGGAAAACCGAATTGGATAAACCAAATATCTCGATGCTGTTATGGTTTTTACAATCATAATGCTTTGCCTCGACTCATGATCATTACCAAATATGCTGGTCTAATTTTAAGCTCTAACACAAGAACTTAAGATTTAAATTTGCACCACTCGCCATCACATCGGGAATCTTGTTCCTACGTGGTGGGTTCCACACATGCATCAGAATAACAAAGACGCAGAAATTGTAGACAAAGTATCAGTTTTTTTGTGTTCGGTGCGAGAATCGAACCCGCGACGCTAATATTTAATGACAGTCAGTACTAGCATTAAAGTTTACTAGCTTACGCTCGCGATTTTATCTGCGAAATGAATCCGTTTTCTTAACCTACGTGGAACTTTGTATGATATTCTATGGTCTGTATGTAAAAATGTATGTATTGGAACACAGATAGTTTATAGCTTGGATTAACACATAGGATACTTTTTATTCCGGGAAAATGTTTTCATCCCGGCTAAATTTTAGGTTCCTCTGAGATTCTTAGCTCAACGCGGACGTAGTCGCGGGCAGAAGCCAGTTCCATATCTTGAATTCTCAATAAATCGGTCACTATTGAATAAATCTCAACAAAAACATATAAAAATGCCGTAGATTTCCGGTAGTTTTGATCAGTTCTAGTCAGATCTAGACCAGTTGCCCCGGTAGCGCCATCTAGTGTACAGTATTTCTTTTGCTAGGGAGCTCCCATTGTGTTGTACTCATAATCTTGTAGTGTTTAGCCCCGGATAGTTTTGAGCGCAGACCCGAAGTCCATTATTGCATCATTAGACTTAGTAACTCAAGTTTGGTAGCACAATCCTGAAGATGATTCCACAAGCAAGTGTCAAATTACTTTTTAATATGTGTATGAGTTAACTGCTAAAGACACTGAGTGGTAAACAGCATTGTTCAACTGAACAACGACCGTTTGTCTTCTTGGAATACGACACAATATGTCGTGCTGTCATGTCATTGCCAATTAGAATAAGGCTCCAGTCATACCGAGTTGAGGCTATCAACATGACATGAACTCTGAAAAAGTTTATGAAGTGAATATTTTTTTAGCCGCGCTGTCTTATTTTTTGTTTGGCCAAGTCCAATGCTCCACGAGGATACACTGCACTAGTAGTAATGCTGCTAGCTCAGTGAGTCTTCATCAACAACCGGGATAGCAACTTGTTAGTGATATTTCTAACGGCTATAGGCTTCGGTGACTGCTTACCATCAGGTAGGCCGTACGCTTGTGTGCCAGCTTAGTGGTTTAAAAACTTATGAGTTTGCGTCACCGACATGCTAAAGACTAGCCAAATTATAGGTTTTCATTCCTGTCGGAAATCCCATGAAGGTCTGTTTTTTACAATCGCCCTGACTGTATCCCCAACATTGTTGTAGTCGGCCAACTTCGATCTAGCACGATGTGGCTAGTTATTGCACAAAGCGACTGCCATCTGACCTTCACGATACATTTTTGGGGTATATTTGCTAACCTAGTTGTTAGCCTGCGCCTCTGAAGAATAATAATAGACCGCCAAGGGTCAGAGTTGCCATCCCAGTTGTCGTGAGGACTCACTGAGCTAGCAGCATTACTACTAGCCCAGCGTATCCCCGTGGAGCACTGGCAACCTTACTTACAGGAGCACACAACACTATGTATCAAACTAGTGTTATTTGACCACGGTCTTATGTATGGTGAAGTTACAGTCCCTAGGCGGCTCCAATTTCAATGGCAAAACCCATGGGAGATCCCAATTCGCCCTACGTTTTTAAATCTGTCATTTTTTTCACCGTATTGAATGAAAAGTACATTATATGCCATAAGAATACCCAGTATCACTTATTCTTATGGTAATGCCTTTCTCAATAAGGAAAAAGTAAAAAAAAAAACGTAAAAATATTTATTGTCAAAAATATCAAGATCGGTCATCGCCATCTACCGACTTGTTTTGGAGGAAGTTATGCATTTAAATGCAATTATTATGTTATATTCTCAAGCTATGTACCTACTTCCTGCAGTGCTATGCTATAAAGATTTGCGGCTGAATCAGTCTGAATTCACTGCTGAGTTTTGTTTTGTAATGTCCTGCATGATGAAGGACAAACTCGGTCTTACTTGTTGGTTCTAGTGTGGAATTTATTTTAACAAAACACAGAACTTAACCCAACTACTTATATATAAAAGATCTGACACAAACCAGAATCATGCGGGAGCGTGCCAGGAATGCTATCAGCATTGCCACGCTGGATTTATTGGTTTAACTGACATTGAGCATAAAACTACATATTTTAATGATACGATACGAATGATACCCCTGGTGTTGCAAGCATCTGTAGGCGACGGTAACCGCTTACCATCAGGCGGGCCGTATGCTTGTTTGCCACCTTTAATAATATAATAAAAAAACCAGTTCAAATACTGAAATTTTACAGATACATTGCTGTTGCTTCTGATTCTCTGATGATTTGTATTCGTGTATACATATATAATCACTCTTTCAAGACGTAGACAAAAAGTATAGAGCGCGTCACTGATGATTTGCACACCTCTTTTGCTTCTACATTCATCTATATCTTCATACATGCCCGCCGGGTCCGAGTACTCTTTACCTTGTGAGTAAAGTACATTGAATTATTAACACGACGAAGGTGTTGTATCAGGTGCAATTAATTATGTTCTAATTAACATACAACAATCAGTCAGCGGGTGACACTATCTAACGTGATTAGATAATTAGTGGAGCGCTATCACTAACCCAAGTATAAGCAGTCAGTCGATCACAGCTTAAAGAACGGAAGTGTAATAAATACGGAAATAAACCGTGATATGTTTTTTTGTGGTTAAATCTATTAAGGAATTTTCGATTGTTTTTGAAGAGGTAACTATTTGCTAATTTCTCAAAGAAGGCTATACATTTTATTTAAGTAGACAGGTTTATCGATAATCCGGACAATTCCTAAGCACATTTATTTGCTTTTTTTTAAATTTCTTGATAGTACAGAGTACACATCACTACATCATAGTAGTGTTATTTGACTGCGATCTTTAAGGTGGGAGGTTCTGTTCGTGGTCTAGCGTATCACTCTTTGTCCACAAATTATGTTCAATAAGAGGTACTTCTACTATTTTCAATACATATAATAAAAATGTCAAAGTGTGCTCGCTATCTGTACATGGAAGATATATGAGAAAACCTATTGGGGGTCTTTATCAAGGCAATAGAACCCAAAACGATAATTCGTCTGTTTATCTGTTCGTCTATGCACAAATGCACATGTTCACGTGCTTATCTCAGAAACGGCTTAACGATTTGGATGCGGTTTTCACTTTTGGTAACCTTCACTTAACGTTTGGAGTTTGTTTTATTTTATTCAGATGATAAATAAAAAAAACGTTTAGCAATCAAACTATAGCGCTTCAGTAAAAATTAATTCCACGCGTACGATGTCTCGGGCGGGCACAGCTGAGTATTTTTTTCTGACACATGAAGCCACTAAACATTGAGATCCAATCGACACCGGTAGTGTATTACGGTGAGGTTTGGTGTCTGTCCTCCTTTTAGTTCAGTAGGCTACATCTGAGGCTGACATTTGCAAACAATGTTACACAGCTGATCGCAATGTCGCATAGCGGTGACCGTGGACTACATGTGAATAGCTCATGTATAGAGACCGGATTTACGCCTACCTATACATAATACTTCTGATATATTCTAGTGTATGTACAGACACACGACAATATTCTATTATCTATTATACAAGAAATGTAAAATATCTACTAACACAAGAAAAGGCTTGGTTTTTAAATGTCGAAAAGAAACAGTCTGCCTGTACAGATAGTCCAAGCTAACTTGAAGTTGCAAACGTTGAAATTATTTGGCAGGAATTTCGTGGAAAAATAGGCTACTTTCCGAGAGTAATCTTTTTATGGTGGATAAGACAGATTCAAGTATACGACCTGATGGTAAGCGGTTACCGTAGCATAAGCGTATAGATGAATGGGCGAAGGTTTTGTTGGAATGCAAGAAGTTTTTTTTATACCACTTCGGGCCAAATGCGTTTTGAAACCCTAAAATAATAATGGTTTCGAATTCAGGAGAGTATCAAGCGCCATTTCACTGTTGACTTGCACACCTCTTTTGCTTCTACATTCATCAATCTCTTCATACATGCCCGCCGGCGCCGAGTACTCTTTACCTTTCCATCATTGAGTACTTTGGTCAATTGATCTAGAAAGTTAGACCTCTGCCTTCCACGGTGTTACCACTCACATTCTCACTGTACATCTTTTATCAGTCTTTCATAATCCATTAAAACAGAGCACATAACATAATAAGCTTTATGCTCGCAACTATTTGACTAAGACACAAAGTGCTTATCTTTAACGATACTTCATGTTTTAGTTGGTTGTAAATTATCATATTATAATAACTATGCTTATATATATCTAATATTATCTCTATGAATATCGTTCTGATCTTATAATTAGTTTTTTTTATTGATAGACGAATGACGCGTGATTCGAGAACTAAGGTAACGAACAATCGAATGGCCTGTCTGTTGGTAAGCGGTTACCGTAACCTATAGACGCGTTGCCGACGTTAAAATTAAAGTTTTCAAGCTTATCGAGTTTAGAGTAGACAGAGAGACAAACGCAGCAGGAAGACTTTTATTTACAACTAACTGTTTCCCCGCGACTTCACCCGCGTATCAACATAATATATAGCCTATATTACTCAGTGATAATGTAGCTTTCTAACGGTGAAATATTTTTTGAAATCGATCTAGTAGTTTCGGAGCCTATTCAATACAAACATACACAAAAATACAAATATTTCTCGTTATAACATTATATATTATATTATGTTAGGATAAGTATATAAATTGTGGAAATTAGACTAAAGCGATTGGCCCACAATGATGACCTCACAATGACCTTCGACAAATACCTATATTGTATGTATGTACGGATGTATGGCAACGAAATTCAATGGCAGTAGTTCCTAGGAATGTGTCAACACAACAATAGTACCACAATGTAGACAAGAGATAATGTTTACAATTAATGAATTATTATTATCACGATAACCAGCTGCGAAAGGTTTGGTATTTATGAATGGGACTGACTTTTCTGTGGCAAGGCATGTATGTAGTGTGGGTTTTCAAGCCGTGGTGGTCGTGTGGTTGGAGTAGAGTCATGATGGAGTTAAACTGACCTGTACCAATGAGTTCTTCTATCATATTCACCGGTTCCGGGTAGATTTTTTCCTACCACCATTAACATAGCACGAATGAAGGTTATTTATTATCTATACTAAGATTATAAAGAGGAAAGATTGTATTTTTGTGTGTATGTTTGTACTGGATAGGCTCCGAAACTAAGAACCGATTTCAAAAAATCTTTCACCGTTAGAAAACTACATTATCACTGAGTAACATAGGCTATATATTATACTAGCTGCCCGCCCCCGCTTCGCACTGGTAGATAAAATATATGTAAAATACCCATGCGAGTCCGGGGCGGGCAGCTAGGAATTTATAATTATAGCGTAACGTAATATAACATTAAATAGGATTATATGTCGATTGCAATCGTCTACGGGACGTCATTATGTACGTACATACATACTTGATATGAACATGCCGTGTCCATCAAAGGGTAGGCAGAGAGTATAGAACACCATTTCACTGTCGACCTGCCACTTCATTCAGGACAAAATGACCAAAGGTACCTGTTTAAAATTTTTGTATTTGATATCTTAGCAGTTCCTTACCTAGCGGTAACTCCTAGTAGCGGAACTCCTTTCAGCTTAGGGCTAGCCTGGTCAAATGTATAATTAACTTTAAAAATATATATCTATTACGAAATCTCTAGAGACACGTCATGCTAATTGTCTAATACTCTTCTGTTTTCCAGGGATGTCACTTAAAAGAAATCGTGCCCAGCGCCACCTGCCGCCAGCCCTGCTGACCACCATGTGACCAGCTGCAAGATGCTTCTCAAACTGTGCAAGGCATGCCAGTAGTGAGTACCTTTATATATATCATTGTGGTGTTCTTGTGTTCGTTCCCTACCCGACAAATAGCTTTAACGGCCTCAAATTTGAATAATAACTAGCGACCCGCCCCGGCTTCGCACGGGTAGACATTTATCAAATATGTTGTCTACCCGTGCGAAGTCTACCGGGGCGGGCAGCTAGTATAATATATAGCCTATGTTACTCAGTGATAATGTTGCTTTAAAACGGTGAAAGAATTTTTGAAATCGGTCCAGAAGTTTCGGAGCCTATTCAGCATTTTACTATGTAAAGATTCCAGTGCAGCCCAGTTCCCTAGCTCGCCCCTCAGCCCTATTATGGGGCGCCCTTATCTGCGTTGAAAATAATTTATTCTAAATCCAAATCACAAGAATTCAATAAATTTCCTGTGTCTAATCATTGCAATAATATAAATATCAACCTACTTAAATACATTCCTACCTAAAGGCCTTGTATCTATGATTCAATTCGTAATATTTCGTTAGGAAACGCCTAAAATTTCCCAATTCAATCATTGTGATAAACCTCTCTGACAGCTGTCGAGATAGCCAGTGATGTGCGAAAACGGTGACTTATCTGGTAAACACTTCCGTTGCCAGTGCGGGCCCGTGTCGATGAGACCTTATCGATGTTTTCGTATACAGTTTAAAATGTGTACAGTTATTTATTTCACACGTCACGAACTTCAACTCTGCCTTACATTATTAATCGGCCGTAGTTCAAATGTATTTGTAACTATAGTAATTTATAGACTTTAAATCTCTTTAATTACAATGCTTATACATGTCAGATAACTTAATGTAAATATTATCACAAAAAACTTAACCTTTATAATTCAAGTAATATTACTTAAATCTGATGCTATTTTTACCCATATCTCTTCGCGCAGACGATAAATTTATGTCGTATCCATCGCTAGCTGAGAGCAGCACTATTTATGTATTCTACGACTATTGTGAGAGTATTACATAGTCACTGCCGATGCTGGTGTTCAAGTGTATGAATTATTATGTATTAAATATGACAGTGGGTTATTTGATGTCGGTTTAAAGTGATTGGAAAATAATACTGAGCAATTGTTTGTAGCTCAGAAAGTGCTTTCTATAGGTAAGAATTTTGTTAAAGTACCTTCAGCTCCAACCAGGTGAAGACACTAGATGCAGCAAGAGGGATGATCCAGTCTTGATCCATTGTAGTGCGATAGGTCTAATAATGTCCAAAGCAAGTGACTTGATCACTTAACTATACAAATATGACAGGACTAAAAGCCTTGCTATCCCTGTCTCATGTGCAGGGTTAAATAAAGATGGCTGAAAAATCAGTAGAGTGATTTTATAAGGGAGAATAGTCATTATTCCGCTAAGTCCCTCACGGGGTAGAGAGTATAGAGCGCGTCACTTGACTTGCACACCTCTTTTGCTTCTACATTCATCAATATCTTCATACATGCCCGCCGGATCAGAGTCATCTAACTTTCCATCATTGAGTACTTTGGTAATTTGATCTAGAAATTTCATTCCTGGCCTTCCAAAGCATCTACTGAAAACGCTTACATAAACATTTGACGTCTAAAATACGTCCATCTGAAATTCTTCCTCTTATTCAATTCACTTACTACAGCACTGACGTAGACTATGGTCATTAAGTGACGTATGTACAGACAGATATGTATATTATACTCATTTTTCGCCAATGTAACATCTTGTGATAAACAGTAAGCGTCACGACATCACGTTGTGTGCTCACGAGCTCTGTAAGTGGTCCTCATGTTTCTATTGTTACTGGTGGAATCAATTTTATTGAGAATAATTTTCAAGTGAATAATCCTAATCTTTACGGTGAAGGAAAACATCGTGAGGAAACCTACATACGCCTGACAGTAAATCAAGAACGTGTGTAGTGCCTAAAAACGGCGACGGATTCACCATCTGTCACGGCACCAAATTATCTTCGGTGTAAAGTGGGTGTAGTAACCTCTGCCTACCTCTTCGGGGACCCTTGAGGGACGGCGTGAATATAATATTATTGTATAAGGTAATTAAGATTGTATATAAAGAGGTTATAAGTTTTATTATATTCCTTAATTTTTCCATAACACGGACAGCACCGTCTGTTCCCTTCCTCATGTGTTAAATAAGAATGGCTTTACTTTAAGTCCTGAACAATCAGTTCAGTTTAAATGATTTCGTAAAACAGAATTAGCACCAGTATGTATATTAAAATAGATTAATATATAAAGCGGGTAGATTGATTCGCCATTACTTCTGTCAGATTTGAATTTGCAAACGGCTTAATAAATTACGTTCAATATGTGATCCAAGCTTAGATATACCGTTAGGCTCTGAGTATAACACGCTCACGAGTTAAATAAAGACCAATTCATTATTCTTCTTTGTATTTAGTTTAACGTTCTGAATTGTTCTCCTTCCAGCTGCCTGGAGACAATGTACTGGAACTGCTGTGAGGAGCGGTTTTGCTTCGACAAGAAGATTGCCACTTATAAGTGAGTAAAGATTATGGTCGTAACTTCGTGAGAATCTAGTTTCAAGCTTTCCAAACAGAAATGTTCTTTGTTTAATATTGATCTCACGTCGGAACAAATATAAAAGGTAGATGGAGCTTTGCAAAAAATTAAGTGACGGCGGTTTTTGAAACATTTAGTGCGTGGGCAAGGCGTAGTTTCGTTGTATTCGGTACGAAGAGTCCATCCTTTTAATTTAATCTGAGGTTCTCACTTGTCACGTTGACCTTTGCGTTTGGGTTAAATCGGTAAGGGATGTTCGTAGATACCAGTATCTACCAACCTCTTGGGGGTCCCCTTGGGGAAATCTGGAGTAGACAATTTGTTCTTTATAAACTCACTTACATTACACTCTTTTACTTCGACTGACAAATTGAATGACGTCATAATTATCTAAATTAACACATCTCTCGTGTTGAGAAGATTATCTTTTCAATCAACGCTAACTTCGGCCACACGTTATTTTTATTTTTCTTAGCATTTTTTAAAGATATTTAAATCAAGATAAAAATCTTGGAGTCTCTTTACAGTATGAATACCTAGACATGTTTTTACACATTTCTGAAGTTTATTTTTTTTGGAACACGACAGAAATTCGTGCACAAGAAAGAAAAACGCGCAAAACTTTGCACGCCATCGATTTTTTGATATTTGATTTGGGGTTTGTAATTTTAATGTATTGCGGTCCCTAGAAATATACTAACTAACTAAATAGAACTAAGAAGCCGCGATGGCCTTGTTGTTGAAGCAACGGCCCGTCATTTGGTGGGATCAGATTCAAATCCCGGCCTGTACCAACCAGTTTTTCTATGTTATTGCTAGCGGCTATAGCTACGGTGACCGCTTACCATCGGGTGGGCCGTATCTTTATCTAGAACCACCCGGGGAAGCTGCGCGTAAAAGCTACTATGTTTTTATTATAATTAATTATTGAGCTCAATAAAAATCCATGATGCATTAATAATACAGGATTTTAATAATAATAATAAAAGTTTCTTTATTTATGAAAATAACAATTAAAATTTTTTTGGTTACCATGAAACCGATTATTCGGTTTGACTGTGGAAATTTGTCGCACTCGGACTTACAATAATAATAATATGACAATATAAAATAAAATAATAGAATCGAAAATACATATTTAAAAAAATATAAATTAGGCTCACAGTAACATTGATAGTTAAATTGAGCTCGTGTTTTGCGTGCCTACTCAGCCTTACGCGGTGAGGCTTAGGTTCGGTCTGCGCTGAGTTCATCAACGCAGCCACTGAGCAGGCACGCAGCCAGTGAATGTACTAACAAGTTCAGTTATTGACATCACATAGCTCTAACAGGTACTGCTTATATACCCTGGCAAATTTCTTTTTGTTAGTTTCCGCTCTTAAGTCGCGGGGCATTTCATTAAACAGTATTGGGAGTTTTCTCTTTAATGTTCTACCCCCGAAATAATTATTGATTTTAATTGTTTGAAATTTACCCGATGCCACACCACGGGTACAAATATCATGTGGGATATATGACCTATGCTCCAGACTGCCATGGTTGTTCACGGCTATTAAGTATTTATGTTTTAAGTGTACTGGTAGGGTTTTACAGATTTTAAATAATTGTTTATAGTTATTTTTACATTTATTTTTGGTTTTCTTATCAACAAGTAGTTTTAGAAATCTCACTTGCAGAGATTATATTTTATCAAGATGAGTTTTATTTATTCAAAAAAAAAATTCAAAAAATCTTTATTTGACTAGACTTTACAGGCAAGCACTTTCAAATGGTCAGAATCTACCACCGGATTCGGAAGGTCGGTCTTGCTTAGAAGAATCCGTCAAGAAACTCAGCAATTACTCTTTTAAAAACCAAAAGAATTACTAAACTTTATGTAATTTCAAATACTAACTTAAAATGGATACCTATTTCTCAAAATATTCATATTATTCGGGACTATAATATGAAATGCAGTCATAAGACTAGCCAAGTCAACAATAATATGATCTACAAGGTATTATCATTGTTAGATGAGTGATACGTCGTGAAGCTGGGACAATATAAACACTGTGAGACAAGGATAGTCAACACTGAACGGCCTTTTCATTCAGACATTGAACATCATAATACACTAGCTGTTAGCCGCGACTTCGTCTGCTTTTGTTTAAAGACAACAGTAGTGTATGTCCTTACTTAGATGTAATATATCTGCCCGTCAAATATTACGATCCGTTCAGTCCTGACAAGGTAAGGGCAACCAGCGCTGATCTTCCGTTGAGACCGCCCGTGACGTCACTAGTGTTACAGATAATTATCACAACAGAGAGAAATAATAATAAATAAAAAGAAATAATATAGCAATAAGGAAGAAATATTAGGAAACCTCGTCAACAAACATTATCAGTTACCAATCGTTATAATATTTCTATAATCCATACTTTATTCTTATTCGATCTCTATCCACCATTATAGATTAGAAGAAGATGGATATACAAATGGGTACGCCAATACTGGGGCGAGCCTGGACAGTGTGGTGACCGAACAACCTATGAACAACAACCATCTCCCGTCGCAGGCTATCTCCGGACGAGAGATTAAAGAAGTACCGTTGCATGCTGACAAGTTATACGAGGTAACACGAAGGTTGATCAATCAATGTTTTTTTATACCACTAAGGTGGCACACAAGCATACGGCCCACCTGATGGTAAGCAGTCACCGTAGCCTATAGCCGCTAGTAAAACCAGGGATATCACTAACGAGTTGCCAACCCTGTTGATGATGAGGACTCACTGTGCTGGCAGCATTACTACTAGCGCAGCGTATCCTCGTAGAGCACTGGCAACCTTAATTACCGCAGAAACAACACTACATCAAAGTAGTGCGACACCAATTTTAATGGGAAAGCCCACAGGAGATTTTATTCTTATTCTTTCCTTATTCGCCCTACTACTCTTTTTAAGCTCATGGTGTGATTATTCACAGTAATCAAGAAAATCTCATTGGGACAGGCCGGGGTTTGAACCTGGACCCAGACAGTAAAAGGTTTGGACAACCTCTAAGCATGCTTAAGGTTGAGCTCTTGATAGTAAGCGATGTCCCTAGCCTATCGGCACTTACAACATCAGGGATGTCACAAGCGCGTTGCCAACTATATTATTGAGAGGATTCAATATTCTAGAAGTAACAGGCAGCACAGCGTATCCTCTCAGAGCTCTAGTGCCCTAACTCACCGCAGGAACACAACACAGCAGAATAGTGTTATCTGACTGCGATTTTCTGTAAGGTACGGTCCACACTCGAGTGATGATCAAGTTTGTCAAGAAAATAATTGATGTGTTATTTATTTTACAGATCTTCTCCAAATCACTGATTTTCAGAGAAGACCAAGAGCTGAAGGCAAGCAGCAAAGAATCCTTGGACGAGCTGGAAACCAAATCAGAACCAGATTACTTAAGTGACAAACCTAACAGGACCAAAGTGTACTTCGAAGATGAAGTGGACTCACCGGTAACCGACTTCGAAATAATGTTCAAAGATGAACTGCTAACTACATTCGACAATATGTTTAAGATTGACGAAGAGGAAGAATGTGACCGGCGAAGTCAAGACACTGAGGAAGGGCTGACTATGAATGTTTCAGTTAGGAAACAAGACGTTGTCAAACCTAGCACAGTGACGATCAAAGATGAAACCAAGATTACTACACAAAGTCCTATCTACAAGTACGATCCTGTATCAGTCGTAGGACTTCCCTCATCGTTTAGTTTGCCAAGAGTTGAAAGCGTTAAAGGAATTCTGAGACAGAAAGGTGATTTACCAAGAAGTAACAGCGCTAAAACTTTAGAGCGAGTAGATAGCGGTGCTAAATTATCAAGACCCCCCATTAGCAGAGTTGACAGCTTAAAGAATATAGATCCTACGAAAATAAATAAAGTATTATCCAGAGTGCCGCATAGGAGTGCTTCGTTTTTGAACATCCCTGAACATTTAGTACCAGAAAAACCTCCTTTGTTGAAAAGCAAGTCTTTAGTCGGAGTTGTCGGCCTGACCGCTATCGAAAATAAGCTGAGCCAATTACCAGATACACCAATAATAAGGAGCAGTAACCTGCCACGATTCTTCGCTGATGCTCCATCCATCCCGGAATACAAGGGCGAAATCAGCTTGCAGAGTATTAAGCAACAGTCTGCTTTATTGCTCCAAGAAGACTTCAGCATGCCACGCTATTATGGCACTTTGAAACCGGAGTCAGTGCATGAGAGTAAATCGATGCCTGATTTGAGGAACCCGCCTGCTGCTGGGAGGGTCAGCAAGAGGTTGGTAAAGATACGAAGTAGGTTAAAACCCTTGGTCATACGTAAAAGTTCTGAAGAGAAATTATAGATAAAATCAGTATTTTTTTCTGATCGTTTTTAAGTGTCTGATTCACCTTAAAATTATTAAGATAGATAAAGTCCCTCACGGGGTAGGCAGAGAGCGCCATTTAACTGTTGACTTGCACACCTCATTCGCTTCTTCTACATTCATCAATATCTTCATACATCGCGGGTTTCGATTCCTCTTTACCTCTCCATCCTGAGACTTTGTCCATCATTCTGATGTTATAACTAAACATCAGAATGATGGACAACGTACGTATGTTCATTTATATTCATTTCCTATTGCTTTTTTATTTTGGCAGCCGCGAATGATACTTCTATCTGCTATTGGTGTTGCAAGCATTTGCCTATGGGCTATGGTAACCACTTACCATCTTTAGATTCACATAAATCTGTACCTAATAATTTAAGTTCCTGTCAGCGATTGAAATTGTGTCATATTATTGAATTGCTCAACTATAAAGCTACTACTTAAATGTTTGCACAATGATTAGTATAATCTTCCATATTATATGACCTACATCTGACTAACTAATTAGTATTTATTTTATTTAATCGAACAAAATATCAATTTACGAAACAATGTTGTTAATAAATATCTAGTCATACGACATCACTAAAATTGTTATTATTATTATTTTAAGTGAAATTGTATTAATATTATTATCTTAGCCTAAATATTAGCTTAGATTAAATGTAAATCACAACTGAAATACCTAATTATATAAAATGTAATAATAATGCTGTATACTTTAATGTGTAAGATCTGTTCTTGTTAATTTATTCTCAAATGTGAAATGAATTGTGAAAATACCAATTTGTAGTTTATTTTGTATTGTGCCTTCACTTAGTAAGTCCCATAGATAATAACTTTGCTCGTTTCAAAAACATGTGGTATTGATGTATGCATGGTATGGGCATGCTTTGCGGGGGAGTGAAGATAAAGTGGTAAGAACTTTCTTACCACGTTATCAATATCTTCATGGACTGTGCGACATCCTTTGGGATGTCATCCTTCGCACAGTCCAGAAATGGCCAGAAAGGATGTGAATACAGAGATGACGGCTGATAGAGATAAGGATGGAAGAGAAATACATATTGCGCCGACCACAAATAATATGGGATAAGGGCATGACGATGATGTATGCACATGAAATGAACCTGGACTGCAATCCAGAACCATTTTTTTTTTATAACCATTTTTTTCTGATTGTAGTCAGTTTTGTGATGTACCTGTAATAAATATTTAAAAAAATCCCGCCGTCCTAGACACATCAAAATAAAGAAAGGTACATTCCAGCCTTGAGGCGGTGGGAGCACGGGTCATTCTTGATTAGCCGTCCACCCATCAGTGGAGTCAGTGGGTGGACGGGTCACGACCCGACTATTCGAGCCTCACACAGGATGCTAAACACTTTATTTTGTCAGCCACTTCACTGAACTACACTATCGACAACTTCACTGCACTGCACTATCGCTCACTTCTCTGTACTGCAATATTATTTAATTTCCACTTCACTGTACTGCACTGCACTTAGGTAATTCGAAATACATATTTAGCCTTAAGAACGACTACAAATTTATTTGCGCTTCTAAAATTAACAACGTGAATGAGACGCGGATAAAAAACAACTTTAGTAACCAAGCCATTTTTTTATCGCGTTGCCTTTCCATACTATGGGGTATCGTGTCTTTGGAAGTTTGTAATCGTGATTAAGGTCCAGTTAAGACCGTATTTGCTTATTAAGCAACAGCGGATCGTTATGAGCGCCGTGCGCGTTCGACCGTACCGTAAACACAACTGACGTTGCGCGAATAGCGGCGGGCTAAAAACCTCACTTGAAATGAGGGTAGTTCGAAAATATCGCATAACATACAAAATCATTCTACCCTATATTGCAATAATTTTTACTCTTGAGTACCTAATAAAAAAATATGAGCAGTGACCAAATAGCAATGGTAGAAGATATTGTAATATCGTGGTAGAAGTATTGGTAATGTTAAAAAACATCAGTATGCCTGACTGAGAACTGTACCTCCTTACAGAATAATAAATAATAATAATAATGGAGTGGGTGTAAAGGTACGCAGGCCATCCTTAAACTGGAGGGTGAAGGCGACAAGTAATTGCGAAAATAAAATACTGCCAAATTAAAAAGCGCACAGTTTATTAGGGAATTATTATATTTTCATACAATACCACGGTTTACATAATTATGTTACCTACTGTTGCTTTACTTATAATTTATTATCTAAAAGAAAATTGTACTAGTCATATCTAATTTCATTTCTAAACTAAATACTACAATGAAATAAAACCTTACTGCTACTCGAACAAGGTTTAAATCTTTCTGCATCAATGTAGGGTAAAAGTCCCAGTTATAGACACATGAAATAAAATCTGTTTTTATTTATAAATATATACAAACACATTTTAATTAAAACTATTTTAGTAAAGTTAGTTTATAATTTACAATAATTTATTAATTATTATTAGAGACATCACAAAAGGCTACCTAATTATATACGTATTTATAGGAAAATATTCAAAAAATATTTTTAGTAAACATTTTCACAAAAAAAAACATGATTTCCTTCAAATTATTTTTGTAATCTTAAAATTATTAAGGTGTTACAAGTAAAATATTCCAAATCTAATAAAATTAAACATTAAAATACCATATAAACCTACCTAAGTTATGCAGAAGTTAAGATTAGAATGATTAAAGATTTCTAATTAAAATTAATAGTTCAAAGATACCTCTTTTTTTTCAGCCATCATTGGCAAATTTGCTAAGAATTTGTATATGATAAAGCTACTTTTAATTACTTTAGAATGCAGCTTAGTGCTCTTATAGGTGAAAACTTTTTACACTATATAGTAAATTTAGAATTATACTACGCAATCCATTTTCCTATATGCATTTTTGTGTGCATTTTCATGTTCAATGTTTTCTATATAAAGTTATTTTAAATAATATTTTGAACCTTATTTGTTAATGGAGACAAGTGAAACAAAAACTTTTCAAAAATTACATTAAATGATCGTGAATAAAGTATTTTAAATCGAACTTGTCTCCAAAAAATTGATTAGAAATAAAAAAGAATTTGTAACACCTTAAGCGTGTTAGTGATGTTACATTTTAATAAATAATTGAATTATTATAATTATGTACATTATTATTTATTTCAATACTTTACAAGTGCTTAAAAGAGCGATCACTAAAAAAGGAATTAATTTAGTTGTTTTATTTATAATTTGTTTTTTTTTAATTATTATTAAATTATTATCATGCTATTATTTATTTATTGTTCCTTTGGAACTAGCTTCTTAGCAATGATGTTATAAGGTTAGAAATATTTAAGTGACCACAATATGACGATAGATAGAAATAGATTTGAATAAGATCTGGCTTAATATATTAAATCAAAAATATACTATATTTTATAGTAAGTTATTCATACAATTAAATATGACACAAAATTAACTGACTACTCATAAACAGGCAAGCATATATTCGTTACTAGCGCTGTTGCATCTAGCGACTAAATTTAGAAATACAATGTCTGAAAGACACTAGCCAATCGGAATCAAATATTTGAATTAGGAAAGTGCGTTACGTAAGTGAATATTTATTTTATATTATGCGTTACGTAAGTGACTGTAGAATATATTTTATATTATATTGTTCTTACTATAACATCAAGCCTAGCCTAAAAGGCCATTTATATTATCATAGTAACATCCGTTCTAATACAATATAGTATTGTGTAATGTTTTAAAGTAACAATTTCAACTATCCTGATTTACATATCCACAGTTAATTAATTAAAAATGTAATATACCTATATAGCCTAAGCAGTTACTTTGATTTTTTTTTTAAATATTTTCTTCTATTTATAATTAGGACTAGCTAGTGCACAAAAGGTTCCAAGGTTCGAATTGCATCAGCGGCACCCGGACCCGTTAAGCCATTAAGCTAGTGCATAACGCATTAAATAATAATGCAATTAGATGATTAACTATTTATATACAAGAGACTGAATCTACCGTAATATTTGGCACAACTAAAAAAAGGAAAAATAACAAAATAAAATGATTAAATATAGTACTTTGTAGATTTGGCATTCTGTAAAATGTACACACAATTTGGCATTATCTCTAATTGCTGATACTAATCCGAATCTATGAAAAATAATAATATCTTTAAATACTTCAATTAAATCTGGACCGTCAGTTAATTGTACCATACCCTACTCAATTTAAATGTTCTAAACTAAATACCTATTGATTGCACTTGCATACCCAAATACTGCAATATTCTTCACAAACCGCTACCAGCGAAGGGTTATACTGGCCCGAGCTTAAAATTTAAAGCTTAAAAAATATATGTATTGTATTAATTTCTAGTAGTCTGAGAAAATAAGTGCCATAAATTATTTTAGTATTTTTTATGATCCGCAAATAAATATATTCTATTCTATTAAAAAATCTGTGGCAAAATTCAAAAATTTATATTTAAGCCAACTGTTTTTTTGGACTGCATCGGCTGTATAGTAAGAGCGATTTGACATAAAAACCTTTCTTTCTTAGACTACTAACTTATAAAGTAAGCGATACTGAATATAATATTAATTAATAATATTATTATTACTATAATATTATTAGTGATAAGTGAGAAGGAAGGCCGGTCACGTCCCATTATTCTGTAGTTATTATCCGACGAAGCAAAAAGGAGGGTTATAATTTTGACATGTATGTATGTATGTTTATCTGTTCCCACAAAACTTCTAAGCTACTTATCATAATTTGTCATAATTCAAGGATAACATTTATGTTCTGCCTAAGAGACGTCGACGGACTCACCATCTGTCATGTTGGCACCAAATTATCTTCGGTGGAAAGGGGTGCTGTACCTCTGCCTACCTCTTCGGGGACCCTTGTGGGAAGGCGTGAAGATATATGGGTATAGTAAAGTAGACCTGCATAAGGGCCTTATTAGGGAGTAACCTGATGAAACTATTTGGATTTTCATACAGTATTTTTCCATAAGTTAAACATTTCTTAAAATCTGTTCACAGGTTCCAGAGCTACTTACAAACATAATTGATCTATTATAATATAGGTATAGTTAGGATAATAAAATTAGAGTTCGCATTGTATCAACAATTTGATAAGAGACTACCCAGACAAAATTATCAAACACAAAGTAGTATTTTATTCGTGAAATGAAAATGCGTTTTCGTAATTTATTGTCTATTCACTTAATTCACATTTAATTGTTTTAAAATTTGACGGTCATTAAATTCATTCAACAATATAAAGACGTATTAAAAAAAATAGTTACTTTATAATAAGTAAATATTATATAAATAATAATAATAATAATGCTTGGACATTATCACACAGCGCCATCTAGCCCCAAACTAAGCAAAGCTTGTACTATGGGAACCAGTAGCTGATATAATACTTATATACTTTTTGTTTGTAAATACATACTTATAATACATACCAAACACCCAGACGCAAGGCAAACATATTTGGCACATAAACGTTTGCCCCGACGGGAATCGAACCCACGACCTCTAGCGCAGCAGTCAGGTATACTAACCACTAGACCAGCGGTCTCGTCAAATAAATAAAAAATTAAATAAAAATATATTTGAAATTAAATTATGCCTGAAAACGCGACTAAATTCAAACTCTGTTTTTTCATATTATATTATGAAATTTAATAATTATGGCAACGATAAGTTACGTTTTTTAATTTTCAATGTTACAACAAATGTAACTCATAAGTAAACTCATTTATTTGTTCAGTGAATTTAATTATAAAAAATATTAAATACAATTTTACAGTCTAAGAAACGAGCCGGCCGATTAATTTCTAAGTAAGAGATTCAGTTACCTACATAATTTTAATTCAAAATATTATCTTGTTAGGGAATTAATTGGTTATGCAACTACACCAATTCAATAAATTAAACAGATAATTTCTTATTTTTAATCTCACTTATTTTAACATTAAAATAATATTCACGACATAAAAAAAATCCAATGACAGTCACAAAAAAACCTAAGTTTCTCAAACTTTTTTCACTAGCTCCCTTTTTAATATAAATTATCTGACGATTTTGAATCGCTTGACCTTTATCGTGGTCTTAGCGCCGCAGAGCTTGAGTGCCGTGGCTACGGTGAGGGCGTCGGCCGAGGACACGTCCTTGTCGTCCACAGACAACACGAAGTCTCCGCGCTGCAGCCGCCCGTCCAGCTCCGCCGCCGAGCCGGGGAGCTGACGGCAGGAAATCATTATACATACATTTTTTGTAAACCACAAAGTTGCACACAACCTACGGCCCACCTGATGGTAAGCAGTCACCGTAGCCTATAGCCACTAGCAATACCAGAGGTATCACTGACGCGTTGCCAAACATGTTGTTGAAGAAAACTCACTGTTCTAGCAGCATTACTACTAGCGCAGCATATCCTCGTGGAGCACTGGTACAAAAAACCTTAGTTACCGCAGAAATATAACACTACATCAAAGTAGTGTTATGTGACTGCGGTCTTCTGTAAGTTGGAGGTACAGTCCCCAGCCGGGCGGCTCCAATTTAATACATAAATTATACCTTTTCATCATGTATATGGATCGGGGTAAATAAACCAGTGTTTGGTAAAAATTTAAACTATTAACAACTAGCTTTTACCCGCAGCGTGGCCTCCATTCCAAATATCCATTGCGAATATCATTCAAATTCATTCAGCCATTGAGGCGTGAAGAGGGTACAATCACATACACAAACTTTCGCATTTATAAATATATAATTTTGCACATAAATAGTTTATTCTTGTATGTGTTTGAGTACAATAGATGTCGCTTTTCAATTTTAACTCACGCTAGGGTTTTGTTCCTGGCATTAACCTTACGTAAATATGTTTCCGTTTATATATTGGTTTCTGTGCATGGTCCTTCGAGCCAGATTAGTGTGATAAGATGTGTAGAACAGGAGTGCACGCACCGGGTCCGCCAGGTAGGGCCCGGACGCCCTCAGCGCCACGCCCAGGGCGCGGCCCGCTCTCCGCGCCAGCTCCACCCGCACCTCGCTCCACTGCAGCGGCGACGGACGGAACACTCTCAGGCGCAGCTACAACAAATACAGGTGGACTCCATTTATAAATGGTATTCTTACCCTGGTACTACTTTAACATTCTCTTGGACCTCGGACAGTGATGTGTTCGAGGATGAATGAGATAAGCTTCTGTCGGTATGCCTTGATTTTAAGCGCATGAATGGTAACCTAGTATATAATATATATAGAATTATAGAGTAATTGGCTTGTAGCCGTTGTAGTAATTAATGTACTACGTGCGAGTGGGAAGCGTGATACTCAACCGTTAAATATATATTTTGTTTTTATCTTTATTTTTGATTACTGCTATAATCTAGGTTATGATAACATTAGAATAACCAAGCATGTCATTATTAATAGAACTTTAAATTTAAATTTTACGTGATTATTAATACTATTAGCAAAGTGTACCTACCTTGGCTGCTTTTTGTTTAATGCTAAGGCAAATCCTCTCGTGCGCCATCTCCTTGGTGATAGCAATACCGTTGCACTCAATGATCTGGTCGCCAACCTTCAACCGACCATCCACCGCCACCACGCCCTTGTCGAAGATATCCAGGACAACTGCCGCTGCACCCTAGTGATACAATTTTTTTTTTAATGTTTTCCTGATTATTATAGGATCTATTTTTTCAAGCTATTGATCTCTAGTAAGGCACTCATTCATGTTTATTTTACCACAAAGCAGTATGACATGGTTCTTTGAGAAGATTGTAGTTTTTTGCAACGTGCGAGTGGTACCATTGGGGCCTTCGTGTTACAAGAAAGCTATGATGCAAGCTGTATGCTTTTCTATATAGAAAAAAAACCTTATCCTGTCTGGAAGAGATCACATCTTGTGATAAGGCCCCAAATTGTACCGATTTATAATGTATTTCATGTTCCATAATTATTGAGTGTGGCGTACAATAAAGAGTTATCTATCTATCATGTTATAACATAAAGTAATATTTAGCATATTTAAAATAGGGACAATAATATAGTAAGAACTATAAATTAACATCATTTTCAAGTCACGTACATTGATCAAGGTATCGCTGCCTCCGAGCAGTACTATCCCCAGCGCTTCGTTCGCGGCGTTGATCTCAATGAGGGTGTCTTGGTTGGGTACTATCGGCGCTACCGATGGGTCGGGCGGGGGCTCCACTGGGAACAAGTGTTTTTTTATGAATAAGTACAGTAACGCCTTGAATATATGTAGCTGGTTAATATTAAAATGGAAGGCAATACCATACTAGTATTTAGAATAGTGGAATGTTTAGATTGAAGTTAGACCACCGAAATATAAAAAATATTGTAAAAGTGCAATAATTTAATTAATAGGTAACTTTACGTTGGAAATCGATCCCCTACTGTATTTTTTGTGCCTATCATGACGTGCCCTTCAGTACAGTAAGTTAAATATGAGACAATAAGCTCTTACCAAATTTCTGCACTGGCGCGTCAAAAGTGCATTTAAAAAGATAAATCAAGTGGGTAGTTAAATATTTACCTTTGACAGGACTCGGTATAGGTCTAGGTGTTTGCGGTCGCGATGTGCCAGCAGCCGCCAGCGTGGGGTCAGGGGTTTGATTCCTGCTCGCTGGACGAGAGGTTGCTGCAAGTTATTAAGAATTAAGATAAATCATATTAAATATTGTAGTTAAAAATAACTATATTTATTTAATTTTCGTATTATTGAATTCAATGTAAAATTAACTAAATCTACTAACTTTATGTTTTTGTATCACACTTAAATTACTAAAAGGTTATCCTAACGAAGAGTGACCGTTTAAATTATAAAGAGGTTTAATGGTCATGAAAGTTTGAGAAGCCTGTTTCCATCATAAAAGTGTTTCGATGTATTTCCTCGTTTTCCTGTTCTTAGAACATCTTAAGTCTTGTTATAATTTTATTATATTACATTTTTAAAGATTAAGTTGCTTGTGGGTCATGTTATGTAAGCATGTTATTTACCTAAGCCGCCAAATGTCAGTGATTCAAACTCAAACAAAGAATGTCAGTGATTGTATTTGTAATTCCTAGTTATTCCCGTAGCCGTTTATGGCGAAGGTACAGTGGTTCTTAAAGTGTGTCCCTCACCTCCGGGGGCGGGGGTGCCAGGAGACGAGGGGTCTTCAGTCGTGTCTCCTTCCTTCATGTTGGGGCTGCACACGGTCAGCACCACTACACCTTCCGTATGCTTCAGTTTAGCCGCCGCCTGTAATTTACCAAAGGACACTGTTACTAGAGCTAAAGTTGAATTTATAATAAATGTATTTTGAGAAAAGAGAATATCTAAAATTGTTGACGTCAAAATGACGTTTTGAGTTCGATTGACCCAGGAATTACACACAAAAACTCATGACGCAAACCAAAATCTTAAAAATTTGACTACTGCGAGTTGGACTCACACACAGAGGGATGTACTGTTTGTAACAAAAAACGCTCTTTTTTAACAAAATATAGCAATAGAAACGCTATGAGCATATCAAGCGTCTACACTCTACTTGTTACCATTATTAAGATAGAGCAAAACAAAACACATTTCTAATAATGAGCGCGGTTTTTTTTTTTTATAGAAGCAATAGAAATACACATTCTATTACAATTTCAACTATCTAGCTATTACCATTTTAAGGTAGAGCAAAGAAACCCAAAAACACGTTTCTAGTAGGAGAGCCCCTTTATTTTATATTGTTTTTAGTACTATTTTTTTTTATACCACTAAAGTGGTACACAAGCATACGGCCCACCTGATGGTAAGCAGTCACCGTAGCCTATAGCCGCTAGCAATACCAGGGGTATCACTAACGGGGTGCCAACCATGTTGTTGATGAGGACTCACTGTGCTAGCAGCAATACTACTAGCTCAGCGTATACTCGTGGAGCACTGGGAACTTTACTTACCGCAGAAACACAACACTACATCAAGTAGTGTTATTTCACTGCGGTCTTCTGTAAGGCGGAGGTACAGTCCCCAGTCGGGCGGCTCCAATTTAAATGGGATAACCCACGGGATATCCCAAATCGCCCTACCTCTCTTGAAACTTGTTTTTATAGCGGCAACAGAAATACAAATTCTGTGAAAGTTTCTACTGTCTATCCATTACGGATCATGGGATACAGCCCGCTGTCAGACAGACGCACGGGCGGACAGCGTCTTAGTAATAGGGTTCCGTTGGTCCTTCGGATACGGAACCCGAAAACGCAATATTACGTTACTAAAATTGGAAAATTCAATGATACAACGCATTAAACGAAGTCTTCGTAAAATGTGAAAAGCAGATATGTTTATATTCATATAAATGTTTTGAGCCACAAACTGACTTGTAAGTGACTCGAACGAACATATTTTTTATTTTTCGCTTATTTTTATATTTCATAACGCCGTCCAATTCTAGGCGTGGTGAACTCTGTGTACGGGGCACTTACAGCATCATAGCTGCAGTTGAGCAGGGAGTCCCTGTTGACTGCCAGGAGCATGTCTCCTATCTGCAGGCCGGCCTGGAACACATAAACACACGGTTATATCAAGCGAAGTCAAACAACCATTTTATATCAACAATTTGGTAAATAAAAGTTTTTTTATAACAACCTTTTTTACGTTATCAAGCCCTTACATCTGATACCCATATCCTTAAGGGTTACTGTGGAAATGATAAATCTCCATTCAGTAACGTCCGCCATATTGTATTAATAATGGCGGAATTTAGGTAATTCATGTATTGTCATGGCAACAAACCATACTTTTCTTGGCCAAGGCAATGTGTGGTCGGGTCTATTCAAATCAAATCAATACTTGTTTATTCAGTTTGGGCCCTAATAAGATTTTTATGAAGGTCGTTAAATTTACCACATTTTTGGAATAAAGCCTTCTGTGAAGAACCGACAAGAACGCGCCACTACGTTGCTCTAGCTGGCAACCCAGTCAACTCACTAGTAGCTTTTTACACACTAACGTGGCAAACAAGCATACGGCCCACCTGATGGTAAGCGGTCACCGTAGCCTATGGACGCTTGCAACACCAGGGGTAGAACTCGCGCCTTGCTGACCCTAAAAGTAGTATTGTTTACACATATAATATAATATGAGTGACCACATCTGAGAATAGCTACCAGTTCTGCCGCGCTGCCCTCTTGCAGGTCGGACACGAAGATCCCTCGACCTGCCTCCGTGTGCCGACCCTCGATTATCATGATACCAAGCCCGGAAGGACCCTGGAAGAGACGCACAAACAATTGTTAACAAACTGTTTCCACCGTAGCATCGAGGATGCTTGCGATCGTAATGAAGGACTTTACTTCAGGTTCAATGCTTTGATGAAAAGCTTTTTATGTATTTATTTAATTAATTAGAAAGGCTTCAAGCCAATTATACTAATTATATCAAACCACAGTCATACACTCAACTCACAGTACTCCAAGCATGCCGACATTATCATCTGCCATCCATCCGCGAACACGTCACAATCACGGTTGGACTCCAAGAGGGCGCTGAGCGCAGAGAGAGTGCGAGGGAGAAAGGCTATGAAGTCACGTGGGCAAAGTTTGTGATTTGTATGAATGCACGTGTAGTAAAATAACAATAGTAATTAAAATAAATATCTACCTACAAATACAAACCTGTGCCGGTAGCAGGAACATTGTCGACAACGTTTTCGTATCGCCTTCGACTATTTTTATATTGGAAAATGAACA
This sequence comes from Falcaria lacertinaria, assembly GCA_951449985.1. Taxonomy (NCBI): domain Eukaryota; kingdom Metazoa; phylum Arthropoda; class Insecta; order Lepidoptera; family Drepanidae; genus Falcaria; species Falcaria lacertinaria. The sequence goes on along the minus strand of OX602132.1, from coordinate 6,860,080 downwards.
GCGCTGCGGCGGTGAAAAGTAGAACTAAAAATTTGTATGAAAATTTTGACATTTCGTAAGTTACGTTTTCGAATACGTTGTCGACAATGTTCCTGCTACCGGCACTGGTTACTGTGAAATAAATTAATACAAATCGACAATACTTTTCGATGTAGATAAGTATTCTGATAAACTCTTCTGAAAACATACAAACATGATTGATCTGTCTGTCTATCTATCTCATGGTTTGACATACAACAAGGTGACGTCAGACGTGCCGTATTGAAAGCGTCACGCCTCCTCCCCAATAAACAGCTACAACCACCGCGTGGCTGGACTGCGCTCGTTACCTCGACACCTTTCATCAGTGTTCTTTGCCCAGTGCTGTTACTAGTACAGCCCTTCACACCGGAACATAGTGATACACACAATAGTGCTTGAAGGAATATCCGGCACTGCGGTGGTACCGATCTAGCTAGCTAGCTAACCTTTTACAATAAAAGACGTATCTAAACTGTGAATATAGTATATTCACAGTTGTAGATAGATATTTTGGTACCTTCTTGACAGTGATGTCCCGCACTCCTTTGTACCCTGCGAACCGGTCTTCCGACTGTGGACAAAAGACAAAGTAATTTACGATTCTTCTCAACATTTTCTCCTATCTCCTACCGATGAGTACACTCCTGACACGAGGGAGGAGAAGAATGGATTGTCAAGAGCAACATAATAATGATGAGAAACTTTTAGCGCTGACTTTGTATATGTTTAAACTTAAATCTGGCTTTACATTCAATCGTCGTCAAGTCGATAACATCAGACACATAGGCTTTTTGCAGCTGCCTCCATAATTTCCGGTCCCCGGCCATCATTGGCCTTATTGGACCTCCATTTATCAGTTGTCCTCCTCTTTTTCCATAGGATTTAATTTAACAGCAGTGTGAGGTGTCACTAACAACTATGGCGCTCGGAAAACCTCCTTCACCTCTCAGCACAAGGTTTAGATTTCTTTAAACTCACCTTCCGTTTCTTGATGGATAAAGTTCTCCGCCATATTTTCCTCAAGAACGTTGCAGGCTTGTAGTATTGATCAGCGCGCATGCGCACCTCCCCAGTTAAAGTCATCACTTTGATCACATTCTCACTTTGATGACGACATCATCACTTTGATGACGACATCATCACTAACGGTCACTTTAAACTTTAGTGCACATTTCTTACGAGACTCACTTTTTCTGACTTGTACTTTTGAATGTTTTAATTATATTCAACGCAACTAATTTATGATAGTCGCTATTGGAGATCTAAAGCAATTTTAAAGATTTATTTTTAAGCAGATTGTGTTGATTCCGTTGCTCAAAATCACTAAACTAAACTAATTTGACAGGACTAAAAAGTCTATCTATCCATTACTCATGTGCGGGGTTAAATAAGGATCGCAATACAATTAGTTCAGTTTAATGATTTCGTTGATAAGCGGTCACCCGCGCTTTGCCGATCCATAAATATGTCCAATATATTGGATATGTCCAATCCAATGCTGTATATGTTGTGTAATTTGGTGTGGTTTGTCGATGAGTAGTAGATTCAGCTCAGGTAGCTATCGCGTGATCCGTACATTGCGTAGGTGCGAAGATAAACAGAACTTCCATATACACAATGATAACACCCACAAATGTCGCCTCGGTCATCTGAACACATATTGTTGCCAATTCTGTTGTTCAAAATTACTAAACTTAACTAATTTGACAGGTCTAAAAATATTGCCAACCTTATTTAACCCCGCACATGAGAAAGGGATAGCAAAACTTTTAGACCTGTCAAATTAGTTAAGTTTAGTAATTTTGAACAACAGAATCGACACCATTATGTACTTAAAATGCTAATAGTTTTACCCTACTAATATTATAAATGTGAAAGATTGTGAGGTTGGATGTATGGATGTTTATTTGTTGCTCAATCACGGCTCAACGGATTTGGATTAAAACATAGGATACTTTTTATCCCGGGAAATTGTTAGGTTCCTCTGGGATTCTATGCTCAACACGAAGTCGTGGGCAGAAGCTAGTTTGTTAATAATAATATATCTTCACGCCATCCCACAAGGGTCCCCGAAGGTAGGCAGAGATTACAACACCCACTTTTCACCGATAATTTGGTGCCAACGTGACAGATGGTGAATCTGTTGCCGGCTCTAAGGCACTACCTACATCCTATTATTTCTTCTCAGACGTATGTTTTATATTCAGTGTAGAGATAGCTTTTACATGCCCCGGACTGGGGATATGTACGTGCGCGCTCATTAGTGGCACTCGAAGGCTATAGTATTATAATAGTTGCTTATTTTCGCGACTTTGCCTACGTATCATATCACTAGGATATGCAGCCTATTACTCAAAGATGGTGTGGCTTTCCATTTCCGAAAGATAAAAAACAAAATTAAGATACCTTTGAAGGGTCGGCAACGCGTGAGTTATACCCTTGGTGTACCCGCTTACCAACAGGTGGGCCTTATGCTTGTTTGCCACCTTAGTGGTATAAAAAAAATCCTACCCGAGTGAAGCCAGGGCGGGCCGCTAGTAGTTCTATAGATGTCTACAAATGAACAAACAGAATCTTTGGTATCCTATTTCTACGCAAAAGCAAATGAGATATTGTACGTTACTCCTATGATATAATGCGAATTTGAGTTTGTTTGTTTGTTTGTTATGATCTCTGTGCCGGTAGCAGGAATATTGTCGACAACGTATTCGAAAACGTAACTCGCGAAATGTCAAAATTAACATACTAATTTTTAGTTACACTTTTCACCGCCGCAGCGCTGTTCATTTTTCAATACAAAAATAGTCGAAGGCGATACGAAAACGTTGTCGACATTGTTCCTGCTACCGGCACTGACCTAATAAAAAAGGTAGACGGAACTTCGAACCACTAAGTGACGCCGGTTTTCTAAACATGTAAGTAGTGCGTGAGCAAGGCGTAGTTCATTTGTATTCATTGTAGACGTGTGCGTGTAGTTGTGTATATGTACTGCAAGGCGTAGTTTAAACTTCTTTGTACAGAGAGTTCCCAACTAACTTTTTTTTTAATTTGACGTTACGATTTCACTGACAAACTACTCAACCGACCTTCATTAAATGTTGTCAGTACTTTAGCAAGGGTCGATGTAAGGTACCTTTCATGCAGAAAAACTTAATAATTTTCTATAGGAGCACCCGGGCAAAGCCGCGGGTACTGTAACGTCTGGCTTCTAGTGCCTGGCCGATTATAATAAATTAAGAAAAAGATTGTTAAAAAAATAGGCATTCTTTTAAGTGACAGGGAGTTGACATGATTCCTGTCATGAAGAAAAATGTTTTAATTTAAATAATATAATAATTACTGAATAAATAGTCTTCAGAGCTATATGACGTTTCTTTCGACGCCACAGTACTCACTCGTGTATCTTCTATAATCTACAAATGAATCTCTGAATGAGTTGCTAACGGCAAATCTTGAGAGCAGCTGAACCGATTTCGCTAATTATTTTTACGTACGAGGATGGTTCTTACGGAGAGAAAAAATTAAAAAATTGCCTGAATAAGTCTAAAAACGGGTAGACAAAATATTTGATAAATTTGTACCCGTGCGAAGCCGGGCGGGCCGCTAGTGTACTATAAAAACTTGTTAATACAGTAAGAATATCCATACACCTGCTCTTTTGACATCGGTCAATCAACTTTGACAGCTGAACTACTTCGATCCCTTTCCAAATTCATAGTGTGCGAAAAAGATACAATATTGTCCTGTTAATCGGCCATTACAATGTAAGGATAATTGTATTCAACCATAATTATGTATTGCAACGTTGTTAATCATTATTTTTAAATTAATTTAGAGTAGTAGTGATGAGCTGTAAATATTTGGAATTGGAAATTTATTGGCCTAGTTAGATTTAAAGCAACAAAGGAAATCATCCATTTTGGTCCAAATCTGAAAGTGCCGGCCATGGCAATTTTTTGTATATTGTGTTAGAGCTTGTCCGTCTGAACATTGCTATGGGACCAAAGCTGTAGGACCTTTGTCCTCGATTTTATTTAAGTTTGAAAATCAGAATTTTTACACATTTTTGATGAAAATAGGAATTCAAAATAATCAAAACAAATGAAATGTCCTGTAATGTCCAACTTTGGTGCCATAGTAATAAATCCTCAGACAGACAAGTTCTAACAGTATAAACAAAAAGTGTTGGCCGGCTCTTTCAGATTTGGACCAAATCTCTATGAAACATGGATGATGTCCTTTTAGGCCGACTTTATTGAACGTCGTTTAAGATGGTTCCAAATTCAAATGTGACAGAGGAAATGCCAACTGTTTTTTTTTATTATCACTCGTAGAGGTAAGACCAAGTCGGTCCCAAGCCAGGCATAATTAATGCTAAGCAACGCAGCTAAGAGCGCTTCGGTTTCGGTAAGTATGAAGTGATTGATGAATATAGAAGTAAAAGATGTGCAAGTCAAGAGTGACATGGTGCTCTATACTCTCTGCCTACCCCGTGAGGGACATGAACAATAACCGAACATTTGAGAACATCACTTTGAGACATATCATCTAAAATGTAGTATTTTCGACAAGCATGCAGCCCGATATAGTAAGCGGCTACCCCGACGCTTGCAGCATAAGACACGTTGCCGGCTATAGTGCAGCTTTTGAGACAAACTGATTCATTGCTGCACAGCGATTTCTAGGATCATCACAAGCCATCATGGCGAACAATCTAGCTAGGTTAGACCAGCTGTCAGACTTCTGTTTATATTTGACGACTGGGCTTACAGCCACATAATATATACCTCTAATGTAATCACGTTGTTCGTTCTGACATTTAAAACAATAAATTGCACGATATATATCCACAGTGTAATATGAACACTCAGCACTCACTATTTAGCACAAATTATCACTAGCACATCACTAATTCGCATATGTTTAAGCCCAAACAGCCCGTACGGCCGGAGAGCATATTTTGTACTAAATATGTGTTTGCTATATGACATTGCTAAAAGATAACACATTCAAAAATATATGAGCACGCCTAACATATTTACAAAAGTATTGCATTGAAGAAACAACCATATGCCAACTGAATCAAAGTATAAATTACAATATTAGGGATGCAAACATACACCTTTTTGGAACGCGCACGAAAGATAAACACTGAAAATGATAACCGCCAGTCGATATTAAATTCAAATGTGCGAATTATAAAGTTGAAATTCCAATGGGTTTGTTCTCGTAGGAAAATCTTACGGAAATTATTTTGTATTTAACACGGGTGCGAGCGAGAGGGCACCATACAAGGTCAGCATTTAACAATAAATATGCATACGGTATTTATATACTATGTTACATGCAAAGAGGATTTATTTAGTTTTTTCATGAAGTATGAGTAATTTATAAAATATTAATTGAGACATTATTAATCTACAGCAGTGTTTTTCAACCTTTTTCATGACATGGCCCCCTATAGTATGTAGAAATATTTCTCCTCTACCCATTGCTTTTTTTTCATTATTTTGTGAGAAATATTCAATCCATCATATTTTAAATTCATTTTCATAATTAGGGTTCGGATTGATACATAGTAAGTACGTAAAACACATTTATTGTTGTTTCAATACAAATAAGTCTTTTAGGTAAATTATTATCTTAATAAATCTTTTTTATACTTTTTTTACTGCAGTAGCTTTCCCAATCTTTTTCAACTCCCCTATAGAAGCTTCGCAACCCCCAAAGAGACTTCGTGACACCCAGGGGGTCGCAACACCTTGAAAAACACTGATCTTACAGCATGGGGTTCTTCAAAATGGGTGAGCGTACGTACGTAAGCTACTTCAAAATATTATGAGCCAACCTTTTTACTCTTCACTATCGAAATAATACATTTTAGTGGACCCCTTAAACTTGTAAAAACCCATTTTATGTTCACGCCAATTTAGAACCCCCAAGGGTCCACGGAAGCCCTAATCCGTGGACCCTTGGTGATCCATCTGGACCACTTTAAGGTTTACTGTCTTAGAGCCTACTACAAGCCGTGACGACAGAGCCAAATTATCGTATACTACCTTTTTCGCGGGACTTTGCCCGCGTAGTAATTTAATATATAGGCTATGTTACTTTATAAAGAAAAGAACTTTTTTAAATCGGTTCAGTTATTTTTGAGTTAATTCACAAACACACAAACAAAAATACTAATCTTTTCTTTAAAGATTATGGTTCGTTTTTCGATTTGGAATTTTTGGACTACAGAACCCTAAAAAAATTAATTATTAACATCATAACCTTTACTTATTATGTAACGTAAGTCTTCTCACGACAAATTACTGCATTAAAAACCAGCTTTTAAACTCGTTTAAGAAATACTGTTTTTTTTACTGGTAATACTAGTCAAGCTGGCAGCTTAACAAAGAAGCGTTTTGGAGTTATTGGTGGGAATCAGGCGGAGCGGTTGAGATTATTTCCAGTGTCTCGGAAATTGTGTTATAGTGATCTTTAATGTGTATTTTTGGTGTCGTTATGTGCAGTAAAGTTTTATTTAGTGACTGATTTATGGGAACATTGGTAATAATGCTATAATACGACTTTTGGGTTAAGTGATTTATTATTTTTGGTCAATAGGTCACCTCTGACCTAAAGGCGTGTTATGATCTGTTACTGCCGTGGATTGTCTCCAGAAACTCCATTAAGCATGCATGACACTAGGCATTTTAATGCGGCAAACACGAGAAATTTTGAAACATGAACATTTTCTAACACTCGACACTGGCAAAAATAGTGCCTGAAGGGATTGATTGCCATACTTAGGAACAAGAAGAAGAAAGAAGCGTTTTAATTTATTACTAGCTTCCCGGCCCGGTTTCGCACGTCGAAAAAATCGAAAAACACATCCAAAATTTATTCATAGTTTCTTGAGCAAGAGGTGTGCAAGTCTCTAGTGAAATAACACTCTATACTTTCAGCCTACCTACATGCTGATTGAAGCGTGATCAAGTACAATTTCGCATGTGGCATCAGATTTGACTCGTGTTTCAGTATTTAGCCAGAAGGTAGGCATTTTTTAGGAATATTAATAACGGGTTTTTCATACAACATCCTTATTGATTGAGTGTCTAATCAAATTAACCTCCCGTTCTCACTCATAATTGTATTATTCTCGCTCGTAATTATATTGAAATACATAATAACCACGATTGGGGATATAGAGATTAAGTTCACTGACCTCTTCCTCTAGAGCCACCGGAAATTGAGTCAAGGGCTTTACAGCCACATCTTCCAATGCCGCCTTCCGCCTGGAACAACATTAGAATGTATTTTTAAATCATCTGTCTTAAAGGACTGTTTACCATAATTCGACCACTTACCATTACTACTAGCCCAGCGTATCCTCGTGGAGCACTGGCAACCTTACTTACCGCAGAAACACAACACTACATCAAGTAGTGTTATTTCACTGAGGTCTTCTTTAAGATGGAGGTACAGTCCCCAGTCGGGCGGCTCCAATTTAAATGGGACCCACGAGAGATCCCAATTCGCGCTCCCTCTCTTTTTAAGTTCGTGGTGTGATTAATCACTGAACTTAAGCTTAGAAAAACTCATTGGTCCAGGCCGGGGTTTGAACCAGGGCCCATCAGATGACAGGCCATTGCTTCAACCACAAGGCCACCACGACTATAATGTGCCATCGAAATTAAGATCAAGTGACGTCACCGACACAATGCGTGGAATGTGGAGACTCAGCAGTTCATTATAGGACCAACACACGACTGTCTTGTGTGCAATAAATAAGGATTTGATACAGTTACTAGATGGGACACGTGCCGTTCATCTGTTTATATTTATACCAATTTTTACCCTTTATACTTTAAACATAAATAATATATCTTCACCGGACAAAGGCGAGACCAAGGTGGCCTCCAGCCAGGCACTATTAGATGCTAAGCAATACAGCTAAGGGCGCCCCATAGTGGGGCTCGGACCTCGGCTTAGGGCGTTGCTGGGGGGCAAGCTAGGGGGCTGGGCTGGGCTGGGATTATTATTTAAATTTAGAGGCGTGTTTAAGACTACTCGCTTGGCGCGGGCCGGCAGATGCAAGGGGGGGGGGGGGTACCTATCTATCAATATTTTTATTATTCGTTGTTATAGCGGCATCAGAAATACATTCTGTGAAAATTTCTACTGTCTACGGACTACAGACGGACGGACGGACGGACAGCGACGTCTAGTAATAGGGTTCCATTGGTTACCCTTCAGTACGGAACCCTGAAAAGCAATCAATGTAACCGCTTCCATGTTCTGGATGGCTACATCTTCGGCCGTACCGTTTGACCTCAATAATTCCCTTTACGAGCCACCGTCTGTTTGTGTCTTCAATCTTTCTGTACATTTAACTTCTGCGATATAACTATGTATATTACAGCTATGCAACTAAGTTGATTTGTCAATCTGTGGTCTAGATCACATAAAATTATGTAGGGCACCTTTATTATAAAGTACTTAAGTATCTTGCGACTACGTATTCGAAAATATGACTCTCAAAATGACAATATTTTCATACGAATTTTTAGTTCCACTTTTCGAAGGCGCAGCGCTGTTTATGCTGAATACGTAGTCGACAATTGTTGTTGCTAGGGCTGAGTACTGCGCCACATGACAAGTGGCACCAATTTAATATGTTTTAATAAGAAACAGTCGTTTAATAGTTATTAGAGCATCGACTAAAGGACGCCGAAAGACAATCTTCAGGGTCGGCAGCGCGCAAGTGATACCCCTGGTGTTACAAACGTCCATAGGCTGCGGTAACCGCTTACCATCAGGCGGGCTGCATACTTGTTTGCCACCTTAGTGGTATAACGTATGAACATTTTGATATTTGGAGAGTTGTTTTCGAATAGGATAGTCGTAGTTTCGGAGCCTATAGACATTTATCAAATACTTTGTCTACCCGAGCGAAGCCGGGGCGGGCAGCTAGTATAATAAATAGCCTTAATTACTCAGTGATAATGTAGCTTTCTTAAGTGAAAGAATTTTTTAAATCGGTCCAGTAGTTTCTGAGCTTATTCAATACAAACATACTCACAAAAATACAAATCTTTCCTCTTTATAATATTAGTATAGACATAATTAAGCTTACCTCAGCAAGATGATCTTGAAGACGGGGCCTACGAGCCCCTTGATGATGACAGACGCGTTCAGGTGGCATCTCCCGTGCAGGACTATGCCGTTCACCTGCAACAAGCGACCCAACATGAAGACCTCTTACGGACACACTACAACATTATTCATGCCTATGATACTGTAGCGACATGTTGTATATGTACGTGGTGCATTGTGGTACGACTGCACTGCCCACCCCGCAGTCAGTCGCCTCTATAATTTTGTACCGTTTACATGTGACTTGCAATTAAACATCGTCAATTCAGTTCGGACTTTCTTTATTTCACACTCCACCTTCACTAGCAGTACGTATGCTGGATACCTACACAACCATCCTAATTATATATAGATAAGCATCACGTACAATACCATACACACTCATGCTCTATACACTCCAAGAGTGATGAGCGCCATTTCACTCCTTGACTTGCACACCTCTTTTGCTTCAACCTGCATCTATCTTCATAAAACTAGGGACTCAACATTTTATTTTTGTGACCTTTATATTGTTTGATTAAGAGAGGTAGGGCGATTTGGGATTTCCCATTTTAAATTGGAGCCGCCCGACTGGGGACTGTACCTCCACCTTACAGAAGACCGCAGTGAAATAACACTACTTGATGTAGTGTTGTGTTTCTGCGGTAAGTAAGGTTGCCAGTGCTCCACGAGGATACGCTGGGCTAGTAATATTGCTGCTAGCACAATGCACAACATGGTTGGCAAACCGTTAGTGATACCCCTGGTTTTGCTAGCGGCTATAGGCTACGGTGACTGCTTACCATCAGGTGGGCCGTATGCTTGTGACGTGTCAGCTTAGTGGTATAGAAAAAAAAGAGTGATTGAGCGCCATTCTTTTCGTGAATTTTGTACCAGACCCGATGTATACTGGTATTATTAGTTCAGAGGTTCCTTTTGATAAAATCAATACAGCTTAGGAACCCATCAATAACTCAGACATCCCTCAACAGACCGCCCACACTATAACAAGACTATTTTATCAATAGCTTTGATGTTGTGATTTTTACGACGACCTCCTCTTTGATCGAGATGGAACACCATCGTGACACAATACACCGCCTCCAACAGTACTTCAACCACCAAAAACCCTCGAATTAGACGTATTTATCCTACAGCTTTGAATTAAACTTGTTTATGGATATAAGCGTAGAACATATAACTACTACTATAAAAAAACGCATTTGTTAATTTATTTTGCTAGCAGTCACACTAATTTTGTCGATATTTACATAATTTCTTGTTCCGGAGTAACTAATCCTATTTGCCGCAGGACTCGTTAGTAGCCCAGTTGTATAATTGCAAGCGTCAGATTTCTAAACTATTTCAATTACATGATTAATTTATTATTATTATTTATACATGTATGTATACATGACCAGAAAGGAAGTGAATATAGAGAGTAATGGAAGAGAAAAACATATTGCAACGACCCCAAATAAAATGGTATAAGGGCAAGAGGATGATGGTATATATATTTGTAAATGTGTCTACAAAATAAAGACATCCAAAAGGGATTGTGGATATGAGCTACTGTTTGTATTTCAATGTATTGTGACCATAATCTGAATGGTTGGTTATTATTAACTTCAGTTACTTCCCACAGTCAACACTAGACGTTTACTGGCAATAAATTATACTCTTCGAACCTTCATTCTTTTGACTATTTCAATATAAAATAATATATTTAATTTTAAATATAGCATACATACATCACACCAAGTCCCTCGCGGGGTAGGCAGAGAGTATAGAGCGCCTCACTCTTGACTTGCACACCTCTTTTATTTAACTTCATTAGTCAACCCCTTCTTACATGTCAACCGGTTTCGGGTAGTTTTTAGGGTTCCGTGGCGCAAAAGGAACCCTTATAGTATCACTTTGTTTTACCTTTCCGTCATTGAGTCCTGTGGTTGTTAATCTTCGCCCGCGTTACAATGGGATGTAAACGAATTGTTTAGGATAGAATTTGGTCAAATTAATTCTAAGTGTAGAGTCGAGAAAAGAATAACTATGCCAAAGGACATCATCCACGTTTCATACAGATTTGGTCCAAATCTGAAAGCCAACGAATTTTTTTCTGAATATGCATATGCTATTAGAGCTTGTCCGTCCGAGCATTGATTACTAATGCACCAAAGACGGACATTACACGTCATTTCATTTGTTTTAGTTATTTTAAATTCCTATTTTTGCAACAAAATGTGTGATTCACAGTATCGAACTCAAATAAAATCAACTACAATGGTCCTACAGGTTTGGTGCCACGGTAAAAAATGTTAAGACGGGCAAGCTCAAACAGAATATACAAAAAATGCGTTGGCCGGCACTTTCAGATTTGGATGATGATGAAGTCCTTTCAAGTTTCTTTTATTGAATTGTCTCGTTGCGTGAGTACTTACCCGGAAAATCAATCGGGTGTTTAGTAATAGTAATATCGTGATGATTGAGTGCGTGAGTGAGTGGTACCAACCGGGGCACCCTTAATTTAGGCAACAATGTAGCAAGACAAACCGACCGACGAGAATCGGGTTCGCCATAACATAACTCATTCCCGTCATAATCTGCCGGGAATAATTCCCGGATTCGTCTGTTCCCAGCAATAGTTGTAACAGACGTAAACAGTTCGTATGGGATCATGTGCGGCGGTAAATGATTCAATCATACGGACTTCTGCTTGTTGTAAGGTGATTATAGTGTGGGGCGGAGCGACAGCGGAAGCGGAATTATCTTCGATAGCATTAATACTTTTAAATACGTGTCGCTGACATTAGAGAAACCCATTTAAAATGTTTTCTACGATTTTTTATCTATTACGAATTCTAATACTTTTGTATAACTAAGTCAACGAGCATCCTGTAGGTAAGCGGTTACCTTAGTTTAGATGCGGGCAAAGTTGCGGTGAATAAGCTAGTATTTTTTTGTATACCACTAAAGTGGCACACAAGCATACGGCCCACCTGATGGTATGCAGGCACCGTAGCCTATAGCCGCTAGCCATACCAGAGATATCATTAACGAGTAGCCAATCCTGTTTTTGATGAGGACCCACTGTGCTAGCAGTGTTATGTATAGTCTATGGCAAAATGTTGATTGCCGCCAAACAAATGTCAGACATCTGTCATGATAATAAAACTAGTGTGTAATGAGCGATTCCCGCGTTTCATTGTCCGCATCTCATATTTAACAGTGGCGACGAGGATGGGATAAAAAGGCGGGCAATATTGCTCAGCGCACTCACAGACGGCACATACAAACTTGCAGCAGATTTAGCACTGCCAAAGGACGTGCAAGAAGTGCCTTATGAAGATATAATAAAATTGTTAGACGACCATTTTCTACCAAAACGCTGTGGCTTCAGTGAGCGCTACAATTTCTACGCGGCATCGCAGCATTCAGGTGAAACTCATCACCTATGGGCTGCACGGACTCACGGCGCACTGCGGCTTTACCAACGTTGAAGAGGCATTACGGGACAGATTTGTGATGGGTATGCTGCCGGGTCCCGAAAGAGAGAAGCTGTTCGCGCAGGACGTAACTGCCTTGACCCTAGCGAAAGCAGTAGAAGTGGCTGAGAGCGTTCGCTGTGCACGGGTCGGTGCCAGCGCCTCTACCCTCGCATCTCAGGATGTTTTCAAAATTAAAGAGAAACATGATGTGGACTCCGTTAGTGCTAACGTAAACAAGTGTATGGTGTGTGGACGTAACAATCATAAAACGTCGCAATGTCGTTTTGCCAATTACAAGTGCACAAAGTGTAATAGGAAGGGACATTTGCGTAAAATGTGTAACAAGGTCAAGTACCTTGAGGTTGAGGATGTGGTTGAGAGTGGGGACGACGGTAAGTTGTTCAATATTCGCTCTAAAAACGGGGAACCTATGATTGAGGCGGTGACAGTAAGTGGAATTAAATTAAAATTTGAAATTGATAGCGGTTCAGCGGTGACAGTCATTACCAAAGATATCTATGAAACATATTTTAAAAATATTCCCTTGAAGCCTAGTAGGAAAAAACTGACCACTTATGTTGGTAACAATATAAATTGTGTGGGGCTCATGCGAGTTCCTGTAAGTTACCTGGGACAGACACAGCACCTTGATATATACGTTGTCCAAGGGTGCGGACCACCCTTACTAGGCCGTGATTTCATATCAGCTTATAAATTAGCGTTGCTACAGTGTAATTTTGTTAATAATTTAGATGGTATTATGTCTAAGTTTCAGTCATTGTATCCTGAAGTATTTGCAAATAAATTAGGTACATTTAACAAGTACAAGATAAAATTACAGCTCAAACCCGACGCCAAACCAGTGTTCTTCAAGGCGCGACCAGTTGCATTTGCATTAAAAGATAAAATAGATAAGGAAATTGACCATCTCATACAGCTAGGAATATTAAAACCAGTCGAACACTCTGCCTATGCTTCACCTATTGTCCCAGTTTTAAAGAAAAATGGTTCAGTAAGATTATGTGCGGATTACTCTGTGAGCATCAATAAGCAATCAATAATTGAGCAGTACCCATTACCCTCTGTTCACGAGTTGTTTACAAGATTACATGGGGGACAACAATTGATTTATCTATGGCGTATAATCAATTTTTATTGGATGATGACTCATGCAAAATCACCTGCATCAATACACATCGTGGCTTATATCAATACACTCGCATGGTATTTGGATTGTCAAGCGCACCATCAATTTTCCAAAGAGCTATGGATTGCTTGCTATCAGGAATGGAAGGGGTTCTATGTCTCCTTGATGACATCTTGATTACAGGCAAAAATAAAGAAGAACATTTGGAAAGATTGCATGCAGTATTTAGAAAATTGAAGAGTGCTGGGTTAGTAGTCCAAAAAGATAAGTGTGAGTTTTTTAAGGAGGAAATAAATTATTTAGGTTATACGATTGATAGAAGTGGTTTAAAAAAATCTACAGAAAATGTTAAAGCTATTTTGGATGCACCTATTCCTACTAACATTAATAAGTTACAATCTTTTCTAGGTCTTGTTAATTATTATAGGAATTTCGTCCCCAACGCTTCTAGTATTCATAGCCCGCTGTATGAATTATTAAAGAAGGGAGTCAAATGGACGTGGTCTCAGGAGCATGACGACGCGTTTAATAAAATCAAACGGTGTTTAGGGTCTGATCAAGTTCTCACACATTTTAACCCTAATAATAAAATTATATTGACAGTCGACGCGTCCCCGACTGGGCTTGGAGCGATTCTGGCTCAGGTAGATAACGATGGTTATGAACGTCCAATACCTTTTGCGTCACGTACATTGAATTCAGCGGAGAGGAATTACTCTCAAATACAGAAAGAAGCCACGGCGATAATGTTTGGGGTCAGACGGTTCCATCAGTATGTATACGGCAGAGCACAACCATTCATACTACGTACGGACCACAAGCCACTGATATCAATTTTTGGCCCTTATAAAGGCATACCAGAGGTATCTGCAAATAGGTTACAGATATATGCTTTGTTCCTTAGTGGTTATAATTATAGCATTGAATATGTTCGCAGTGCTGATAACTGCGCAGATTTTTTATCTCGGGCCAGTTTACCCGGCTCGGGCCAGCAGGGCGGGCACCCGGACAGTCGTGGTGTGGACGTGTGCGCCACCACAAGTCATTCAGGCACAAGCCTCGGTGACCGCGCCTCCTATATCAATTTTGTAATAGATGGTAGCTTACCTGTAACACGCGACGAATTACGCATAGAAATAAGTAGGGATGATGTTCTGAGGAAAATTAAGGATTATGTAATTGAGGGCTGGCCTAAAAAAATTACAGACAGTAGATTAAAACCTTACCATCTATGTAAAACACAGTTATCTTATGAAGATGGGTGTTTGATGCGAGGGCATATAGTACTCTTGCCGGCTAGCCTACAGTCAAGAGTACTGTCTGAATTACATTCTTCCCACTTAGGCGTGGTTAAGACAAAAGCAGAAGCACGGGCTAGAATATGGTTTCCAGGTATAGACGCAGCTATAGAAAACATGATAGGATCGTGTAGGGTTTGTGCGCAGCTACGGCCGTCCCCTAAAAAGGTACCTATCTCACCGTGGAAGTATCCGCCACAGTCATTCCATAGAATTCACTTAGATTTCTTGGGTCCGCTAGATGGCCGTATGTATCTCGTGATCGTTGACGCTTACACTAAATGGGTTGAAGTATATGATTCAGCATCAAGTACTTCTGCGGTTATATATAAATTATGTGAATTCATTTCTAGGTTTAGCTTACCCCAATTTATTGTGACGGACAATGCATCTAACTTTACTTCCTATGAATTTAAAAAGTTTTGCTTACAAAATGGTATCAAACACATGACGTCACCGCCGTACCACCCAGCAAGTAATGGTCAAGCTGAGAGTTACGTAAAAATTGTAAAGAAAGGCATTCAGTCATGTATATTATCTTCACAAAATGTTAAAGACCGTAGAATAAGTTTATTGAAATATCTATACGATTACAGGAATTCTGTGCACAGTACCACCGAGCTGTCACCGGCTGAATTAGTGTTTGGCCACAAGTTAAGAAGTCGCTTGGACTTATTAAATGTTGTCCCTGAGCTCTCATCTACATCTTTAACCACAACGGTGCGAAACAAACAGTGTTCACAGGTTAACTCCCACAGAGGTAGTAACGTACAGACCTTTATGCCTGGAACTTGTGTATTATATAAGAGCTATATAAATAACGATAAATTTATATGGAAATATGGTGTTATAGTTGAGAGCATTGGGAATGTTATGTACTTAGTTAAGGACTCATATACGCAAAGCTTTATAAAGAAACATAAGAATCAGCTGGTGTATTATCGGGGCATATATGATATGAGTCAAGCTCCGCCGATATCGATGTGGATCTGCCAAGTGACCCCTGTGGGGAGGAGGAGACAGCGCACGCGAGCGAACAGAGCATTGCTGACGTCCTAGAGGCTGAATCGCCTGCTCCGTCCGAGGCACAGACTGCTCCTGATTGCGACGCAGTACCGGCAGACAACCAGCGCGGTAACCCTACTTCAAGAGTACAACTGCGCACTCTGCCCAGAGTCGATTATCGAAGTTTCTTTTAAATTGTCTTAATTAATAAGTAACTGTTAAAATTAATAGTGTACTAGGGGAGGAATGTTATGTATAGTCTATGGCAAAATGTTGATTGCCGCCAAACAAATGTCAGACATCTGTCATGATAATAAAACTAGTGTGTAATGAGCGATTCCCGCGTTTCATTGTCCGCATCTCATATTTAACAAGCAGTTAGTCACTGTAGCAGCATTACTACTAGTGCAGTGTATCCTCGTGGAGCACTGACAACTTTTCTTACGCAGAAACAAACACTACGATGTAGTGTTTGTTTCTGCGGCTACGGCTTACAAAACGATTTATTTCAAAACCGCTCCGTCTCTCTCAGCCCTCACCCTTATTGGCAGTGTACCAGCTTCACAACCCGCGTGCAAATTGTTGATACCTGAATAATTGTTGTTTTACCGAGTTGTCGGATTATACGAATGTATGCACATTATGTATATTCTGATCTGTGGTTTATGTGCTTGGAATATATCTGCATCTATTTCCACGATTTCATTCACCATTACTTTATATAAGTTGCCCTATACTCTATACTACGCTCTTCCTCAAGAGAGACTTGGCGTGATGATGTGTATGTAGGCACGTTGCCTTAGTGGGACTATAATTATAGACAGTTTCTAGAGTTTTGGGCGTGAATCAGGCGATGAGAATGCTTTTATTTCCAGTGTCTCGTCAATTGTGACAGATTTTTAGGAGCATTGTAAATGATCCATACTGGTATTATACAATATGAGAAAGTAACTTTGTTTCTTCGTTACCTTTTCACTAGACGGCTGAACGGATCGTAATAAAATTTGACAAAAAGCTAGATTATATCCTGGGGAAGGACATGGGCTACTTTTGCCTTAAATAAATGCAGAAAAAGTCGTGGGTAAGAGCTAGTTTTAAATACATTTGAAACATCCAACATGTCCATGATTAACCCATCACTGCACTGCGGAGCAATAGCTCTGAAACTACAAGAGATTAACGCCGACTATAAAATATCACCACAAATCATTCGTTCGCTGCTCCCGTGTCATTCACTCGCTCAGTTTTCGTTCACTCTTGTTTTTGCATTACGATTTATCGCTTGGAAGTCGGCCAAAATATTTGGGATATCTTAGTTTAGTTACTCCTTTCAATAAAAGTTCTTGACGTGGAATGTATTCGTTACAAGATGATTTAATAGAGGTCGATAAGATTTGCGATTCTCTTAAATTCTGCGGCGGAATCCTTTGTTTCCACCAAGCCGCTCATGTCATAAGAACGATTGTGGCGTTCGAGCGAGGTGGGGCACAAAGAAAGTGTAAGCGAATGTAGATTTTAAATAAATCTGAGGCATTTGCATAGCGTAGTGACAACAGGGACATGTTAATTTGACATCTAGGGTCGGCAACGCGCGAGCGATACCCCTGGTGTTGCAAGCGTCCATAGGCTACGGTCACCGCTTACCTTCAGGTGGGCCGTATGCTTGTTTGGTTTAGTGGTATAGAAAAAATCTCGCATTATAAAACGGGAGTGAATTCAGTCGTTCTTAGATCAGTAAAAATACACAATAATAATTATAATGCTTGGACATTATCACACAGCGCCATCTAGCCCCAAACTAAGCAAAGCTTGTACTATGGGAACCAGCAGCTGATATAATACCTATATACTTTTTTTTTGTACATACATACTTATAATACATACCAAACACCCAGACGCAAGGCAAACATATTTGTCACGTAAACCGCAACCTCTAGCGAAGCAGTCAGGTGTACAAACCACTAAACCAGCGGTCTTGTCAAAAGAAATGTGACAAACAAAATGTGAAAAACAAAGAAATGTTTAAATAAAATATTATATTAAATTGATGAAGAGATAGAGAGGAATGGAGATACATACTAAAATTATTTTTACTTATGTAATTTTCCTAAAAATGTATATACGCGAGAGATGCATGTGAGAAGCATTTGAAACATGTCGTGACAAAAAGCTAGTTAGACCTTCAATTGGTTCAGAGTACAATAAAAATGTGAGATTCCCTAACGAATTACTTTTCTCTCTTCAAGTCGTTGAAGGAGTTCCTTGAAAAGTTTTTACTGTTTCTATAAATATTGTGCGGTATTTTCATGTTGTTTTCCTTAACAGTTAATTTCTATACTTTTGTTAGGTTGGATATTTGTTTGTTTGTACTCGTGTGTTACTGAAAGATATAGATAGATAATATAGTGATGGAAAGGTAAAGAGTTTTCGGAAACGGCGCCATACACGATAAATGAAGGCAGGAAATAAAATAAATGAATAAATAAAAAAAATTATAAAAATAATAAACAAATGACGACAGGGTATAAAATATAAAGCATCTCAATCCATCCCTTCTGAGGGATATTCTAACTATGATTACAAATGCTAATGTGATTGTGTTTGTTTTTTACGCTTTCACGCCTTAACATTTAACCAATCATGTATTTTTTAAACAAGTGATCATGGATACAGAAAAGGACAGAGTACCAATCAGCTAGAAAGAAAACTGTAGAGCCCCACGGATGAAGCCGCGGGTGAAAGTTTGCTAAATGTCGAATTTAAGAAAATTATACTTAGAGAAAAAATAGGAGAATTTTGAATAAGATATTAACTTTTACATTTAATTATAAATTGAGAATCAGTATTGCTATCCAGCGTGGCAATGCTGCCAGCATTCTTGGCACGCTCCCGCATGATTCTGGCATCGGTCAGATCTGTGACAATCTCCTTATTATAATATTTAAAATGAGATCTGGCTGGATTGTAAGCAGAAGAAACATATTTTAATTATACCTATTTTGAATTTAAGAAGCGATTGGCTTTTGTCTTTTTTCACGAGAATATTGAGATTGAATTTAAAAGATGTTTTTTTAAATGTTGTGATTTCAAGAGAATATATTGTAAAGTGAACGTCTCGTTTTATTGTTTTTGAATCACATACCATCAACTAACGGCACAAGAAAATATATAACACTCAAGGAAATATACGGAGATATTATTGTATGAACAAACTATATGGTTTTGTTCATAGTAGTTTTTTGTAAATAGTTGAAGCTGTTTGGTGATAATCAATTTAAATATTAACAATTTCAATTACTACGGGTATATGCAAGCCCTCATAAGAGGGTCTTCTAACATAAGTCACAGGTTATTACGTCTGTGAGCTCTAAAATGACGCACAATGCACAGTTAAAATATGTAAAATATATCCTCTCCACAAAATATGAGTCGCTATTATAACAAGTAACAGTGAGTCCGCACAATACGGAGGCTGCGCCTTTGTCCCCAACAATAGGCCTCATCTCTCATGATTTATTGATCACTTGTGGGGTTCCCTAATACTCGGTGAGGAACTGAACCCTTTTCTCTTTTTTAAACACTGGAGAATTTTAAAATTGCATTTAATTTTCCTTTCTCAGTTGCTTATATACTTTTTAATTTTATATACCACAAAGGTTGCACAAGCATACGGCCCACCTGATGGTAAGCAGTCACCGTAGCCTATAGCCGCTAGCAATACCAGGGGTATCACTAACGCGTTGCTAACCCTGTTGTTGATGAGGAGTCACTGTGCTAGCAGCATTACTACTTGCGCAGCGTATCCTCGTGGAGCACTGGCAACCTTACTTACCACAGAAACACAACACTACATCAAATGATTTGACTGCAGTCTTCTGTAAGATGGAGTCCGCAGTCGAGCGGCAATCTTAGATGAAATAAAAAAGGTCAATGAAACTGCGAATAACGAAGTGATGCCTGTTTTTTAAGCGTATTTTTTTTTATAGCACCAAGGTGGCACACAAGCATACGGCCCATCTGAACCTGATGGTAATCAGTCACCGTAGCCTATAGACGCTAGCAATACCAGGGGTATCACTGGGTGGCTTGCCTGTATCTCCATGTTACAGAAGACCGCAGTCAAATAATTTGATGTAGTGTTGTGTTCTTGCGGAAAGTGAGGTTGCCAGTGCTCCACGAGGATACGCTGCGCTAGTAGTAATGCTGCTAGCACAGTGAGTCCTGATCAACAACAGGGTTGGCAACGCGTTAGTGATACCACTGGTATTGCTAGCGGCTATAGGCTACGGTGACTGCTTACCATCAGGTGGGTATGCTTGTTGTGCCACCTTACTGGTATAAAAAACGAACGCATTCTTATACCGTTCTTGTAGTTGTTGCCTGATGTTGATATATTTGATTGTAATGTGAACTCTTTTAAAAAGGAAGTTATTAATACACTATCCTAGTTGATAGACACATATTATAATGAGATTATTATTATCATGTATTGTTTCGTATTTTTTCTTTCAAATTATATCAATGAAAAAAAACGTGCTTAAAATGTATTCATCCTTCATCTTAATCCCTCATTTTATTTCTATAACATGAATAGCTTAGATAATGTTTATTTAACTGTGGTAACTTAGCTGATGTCTGCATAGTTTCTTGTAACGATAGATTTAAGATTCTTTTGATATTGTTTGTTTCCCAAATAATAAATAAATAAAAATAAATACCTCGAGTATTTCGTCTCCAACTTTGACGGGCGGCAGTGCCCTCGCGGCCGCGCCAGCCGGGTGCAGGCCGCAGATGAACACGGCCATCTTGCTGCGGTCCCGGTGCCCGGCCAGGCTCAGCCCCAGCCCACCCTTGGCAGACCTCTCCAGCTTCACGGCAACCACGTTCTCACCCAGCGATGCATACTTCTTGCGGATTTTATCTGTGGACAACGGGTTGAGCCAATTAGTGTTGCCTATTGATTGATTTCTTGTATGAAATTAAAGAGTTGCTGATGATGTGATTGTCACATTTTAATTACAATTTTTTTTCACTGAAAATTCGTACACTATTAAAATATCGTCAGCGAGTCAAATCAAAAGTGTTGCCTTTTTTTCAATTGTTTTTTAAACCACTATGGTGGCACACTAGCCTACGGCCCACCTCATGGTAAGCAGTCACCGTAACCTATAGCCGCTAGCAATACCAGGGATATCACTAAGGATTTGTCAACCCTGTTGTTGATGAAGGGTCACTGTGCTAGCAGCATGACTACTAGCCCAGCGTATCCTCGTGGAGCACTGGCAACCTTACTTACCGCAGGAACACAACACTACATCAAGTAGTGTTATTTCACTGCGGTCTTCTGTAAGGCGGAGGTACAGTCTCCAGTCGGGCCGATTCTATATTAATGAGAAATCCCACGGGTGATCATATATGACCTTGAAAAGGTTACCTTTTTAATTATGTATTTACCGATGTAGTCAATGATGGAAAGGTAAAGAGCACTGAGAACCAACGGGCGTGTATGATATGTAGAGAAGCAAAATGTCGATACTCTCTGCCTACCCCGAGAGAGACTTGACGTCATGATATTATGTATGTGTATGTTTAAGTAAATTCCTGCGATGCAATACTGTTTTTAATTGTTCGAAAAAGTCTCTTAGATTAACTTCAAGAGCTGTCAAGAGCCTCATCCGTCCGTCGTAGACGCGACCGTAGACCTACGCCGTAGCCTAAGTTTCGTGACATATCTGCCATCGACAGCAACGTGACACTTACGGTGACACTTGACCCCTCTACGCACTTGACCTACTGTGTGTGGAACTCTTCTTCTTCTCCTTCTTTCTAAGTATGGCAATCAATCCCTTCAGGGACTATTTTTGCCAGTGTCGAGTGTCAGAGAATTTTCAAGTTTCAAATTTTCTCGTGTTTGTCACATTAAAATGCCTGGCAGTAGCAGATCGTAATACGCCTTTAGGTCAGGGGTAACCTATTGACCAAAATGATAAATCACTTAACCCAAAAGTCGTATTATGGCATTATTTCCAATGTTCCTATAAATCAGTCACTAAATTAAACTTTACTGCACATAACGACATCAAAAATACACATTAAAGATCACTATTACACAATTTACGAGACACTGGAAAAAATCTCAACCGCTCCGCCTAATCCGCGCCAAAAAACTCTGTGTGGAACTCACTATTATATACCTTGATTTTTTTTGTTAATTATCACGACCTTGGATATAGTCCTTTTTAGACTTTTATTAACCTTTAACTCACTTTTCTACATTCAAATGCCATGCGTTATCAAATGCTTATTGGAGTTTTAAGAGACAATCCAACTAAAACTTCCATTTACTTCCTTACAGTCCACCTGATGGTAAGCGGTCACCAAACTTGCATTACGTAGGCAAACCTTATTTATTGTTTTAAGGACTCACTGTGCTAGTAAGATATGTGACATAACGTTTTTTTTTATACCACTAAGGTGGCAAACAAGCATGCCGCCCGCCTGATGGTAAGCGGTTACCGTAGCCTATGGACGCTTGGCGCCAGGGGTATCACGCTCGTTGCCGACCTTTCAGAAATCTCTTCACACCCTTGATGCTGTGAATAAATACACATTTTGACAAGATCATCATTGTAACGTTACTAATCTACTGATAACCGAGAAACGGAGCATAAATCGCCTGTATCTCTGCAAAGCACGAAAACGAATGGCCGAAGGACAGCGATATCAGTTTAACGGCTCCTTTAACCCTAACGATCCAGGAAGACATTATGCGACAAGGGATTACTGGATCTAAGACAGTACATACTAAGGATGGTTTTTGAGTGATAACGAAGTGAAATTAGTAGTGAATAGGAGAACTAATAAATGCTGAAAAAACACTAACTGAAATCGATCGACTTGTTTTAGGGTTCCGTTCCTTAAAAGGAAAAAAAACCCCTTAATTTCTGTCTGTCAAGAAGTTTTATCTCAAGAACGCGTGGAGTTATCAAATTGAAATTAATATGAAAAACCCGGGTCTATTGTCTCTTTCGGCTGTAAAATAATCAAACCTGTAAGTCAATATAAAGAAAAAATATGACCGTTTATGTCGCATATTTTGCGATTTCACAAGGGAATCGAAACCTATAAGGGTACTTCCCGTTGACCTAGAACCATGAAATTTGGCAGCAAGCAGTGTCTTACAGCACAAGTAAAGAAAGCAATCTGAAAACCGTAAATATACGGTATTTTTTTAATGCGAGTCAGCAGTCTAGGCACTTAAATTTTTCAGAAACTTCAGGACCTAATAAGATACGAATCTCTACTTTAGAAAAATCAGTGCTCTTGTTGTTCATATAAGTATAACAATCATAAAAATTAACAAAATTACAATACAAATAAAAAGGTCGCTAGAAACTTGACACCTGGTTTTGCAAGTGTCTATAGCCGGTGGCCGCTTACCATCAGGTGTTTGCTTCCTTCGTATATACAAAGGTAAGTGGCACCATTAGCTACTTATGTACAAGCGAGCACATAAAACAACTCAGATAAGTCAATCGGGGAACAGCGAAGCTTATCCCAAATCCATTACGCGATGTCAAATGTACAGGTGACGACAAAAATGTATTAATATTATTTATTTTATGAGGAATAAATTAAGTTTTTCTTAGTTCACATAAATCGAGGAATTGTAAAATAAATTTCATCTTTATAATCTTGAACAATGCCGTATTTTTTGTATTATGAAAAAAAACTAAACCGTTTTGTTCAACAGCGGTAAGAATTTACGTGACTCAATACAACTTAATTAATCCTTAAAAGGTTAAAAAATCAATATTGAAAATCATGAATAAATTAAATTTAAATTACATACATAGGAGCTTAGAGTAGTGCTTCCTTTGTTTTTTTCCTTTTAAGGTACGGAAAACTTAAAAATAAGCGAGTCTTACAGTAGACGAATATGATGCGTAACATCTGACGGCCAACTCTCCCACCAAATCGCCATTTCTTTTTTCGCTGAGACTTAAGCAAAAGTATTTTATTCTAGTGACCGAGTCGCTATATTGGCAGCACTGTTTTCCAGCTTCCATTAATGCATGTCCGCCCCTTTTCACAAAATCATAACCGAGAGGAAATAGTAATAAAATGTTTAGTGATGTTTGTGAAATAAAAGAAAATTACGATTAGTGCAACTAACAATGAATTCAACCGATAGACACAGCATACATAACACAGTTTATGATATAGCGAATACTCTGAGAAACACATATGTATATTTGTTTCATGTACTCTATGTAATCCACGTCTGACCTTACTCCAGACATATGTAATTCCGCCGAAAGCTCTCTTTTCAGGCATCGTCCGAAAACACCAAAAATGAATTAAAACTATGAAGGGTAGACATAAGGTTGAATATCAAAAGACAAGGGCTCTGTAACAAACAATTTTGCTAGTTGTTTGGGCCGCAGTGGTCGTGCAAATTAAAACTTACTCACCCTCATTATAAAGTAACTTTTAATGGTTTTAACGAAATGGAAAACATGATCCTCTCAAAGCTACGGTCCGTCAGAATTACGTTCCCTTTGTAAAGGTGAGTGACGCATTGTACTTATTACTATCTTAATAAAACGTGTGTGATTATAATAATTTCAAAAGAGAATGAGTCGAGCGTATAATTAAAATATTGTCCGCTAGAAAAAAAAACATTTTTCAAAAACCAAAAAGTTTGCAAACAAAAAGAAAAACCAACTGCGTCAAAAGGGCGCAGACGCCACATAAAAATATAGTGACAAGAGTTAAGGACATCTCATTAAATATGTTTAAATCAAACTGATTAGACTGCTAGAGCCCTCAACTCAACAGGCAGCCTTTTTTACATTTTTGTCCACAAAAGTAAATAACCGTCTGTAAATAATTCAGGATGCTATAGAGAGGCGCCCTTTAGTTAAAGGCTGTTAACTGAAAGGCTTATTAAGCTGGTTAGTTGCGCCAGATTTCATTCAGAACTCGAAATGGATAACCTTTTGGGTCAGTCGGAGCAAACGCCACGTCATGCAGCGAGCGGTGACCGTAGCCTCCGTAGACTTCTAGTATCCTCACACTTGCTCCACCGGTGGGCTTATTCCGTGTAGGTTCCACGAGGGTTTCAAAGATTCCCACGTCATAATATAAATAGCCGGCATAATGCGAGTCGAGATTCGCGCACTGTGGGTTCCAAACAAACTCATAGGGAAGTTAACATTGACGAACTTCAAATGAGGTCATTATTCGTCGGTCACTCTCAACAGTGATTCAGGAATAATCTTAAAAAATGCAGCGCCGTCTATGTTTACAAGTTTGTTATAGTAAATTCGCTTTTTTTGTTAATAAACTACATATTTACGGTTTTCAGATTTTTTTTCTTTACTTATGCTGTAAGACACTGCTTCATGCCAAATTTCATGATTTCAGGCAACGGGAAGTACCCTATAGGTTTTGATTCCCTTGTGAAATCGCACAATATGCGAAAATTTGCGACATAAACGGTCATATCTTTTCGTTACGTCGACGTACAGGTTTGATATTTTCACAGCTCACCGAAAGAGAATTTCAACTTGATAATTCCACGCGTTCTTGAGAAAAAAGGTATTGACAGACAAACAGATAGACAACAAAGTGATCCTATAAGCGTTCCTTTTTTCTTTTAAGGTACGGACCCTTAAAAGCAAAAAAGGTATAAGTAACCAAATCCGCATTTTTAAAGTTGCTGCTACGTCAAAATGCTCGCAGTCATACGAGCCCACAGGGATCAAATAGGAATTTGACGAGACCGCTGGTCTAGTGGTTAGTATACCTGACTGCTGCGCTAGGGGTCGCGGGTTCGATTCCCGCCGGGGCAAACATTTATGTGACAAATATGTTTTCCTTGCGTCTGGGTGTTTGGTATGTATTATAATTATGTATTTACAAACAAAAAGTATATAAGTAATATATTAGCTGCAGTGTAGAAGAACATCGTGTCATTATGAAACCGATAAATGTTTTAGTTTAGTTTTAGTCTAGTCAAATGAAGAACTTTATATATTTGAGACACCATTGAATATATGAACCACATACAAAACAAAACAAAAAAAAAAAACAATCAATCCACTTGTGTCCCCGCCTGTATCAACTTTCAATGCATCACCGCGCACCTTTCAAGCTGTATAGCGGAGGTCGGGCTCAACATCCTGTATACACATAGGTCAATGACCTCCTACAGAGTGTTGTTTTGTTCAGCTATTAAAAGTATTTCAGTCGGAACTTTTTATTTCTAGTTTATGGCATTATTCTCTTTGTAGATTAGTTTATGGATACAGTATAAAAATAGTTTAAGGTGTAATTTTATACCATTAAGGTAGGAAACAAGGCTGATAGTAATGGTAAGCGGTTCCCGTAGACGCTTGCCGTGCGTTGCCGACAGTAATCACTTCACACCCTTCTTGAATATCTATAAGATGATGATGAGAGATGTATAGTTAACAAGTGGGTTTCTTTTAATACAAGCTTTTATTCTTCGAGCCCTTTGGATACTCGTATCATACGGGTTGCTGGGTAATTATAATCTTAGAATCTAGAGCTCCGCCGTATTGGATGAAAGAAAATTTATTTCTAATTTCATTTACTTAAGTCCAACCATAGAGTACAACAGGCATGTACCTTAGTACTTACTACTAAAGACAAAAGTAGCCTTTGTCCTTCCCCAGAATATAATCTATCTCCTTGTCAAAATTGATTACGATCCGTTCAGCCGTTCAGTCATGCGAAAGTGTAGCAGATAAACAGTTTCTTTCGTATTTATAATATGGTTATTATATTTATAGTAAGGATAGACAAAGCAATAGGTTACCTGTGTGTAGTCCCATTCGCCTATCAATTATTTACGAGTAGAAATACCGAATCGATATCCAGTTAATTCCCCCAGCACAAGGCTCTGGGCTTAATCAGGACTTTTATACAAGTACTAGCGGCCCGCCCCGGTTTCGCACGGGTAGACATTTATCAAATGTTTTGTCTACCTGGTAAAGACTTTTTAAGGCAATTTTTTAAATTTTCTCCGTAAGAACCATCCTCGTAAATCAAGGAATATTCTAAAAAGAAAATTAGCGAAATGGTTCAGCTGCTCTCGAAATTTGCGCTTAGCAAGACATTCAGCGATTCATTTTATATTATAGATAGAAAAAATAAACACATAAACCATAAAAATCTACTTGGTTTTACAGTTTAGGCCCTAATATGGCACTTATGAAGGTCTAAATTACCACGGGATAACAAAACCACCTGAGAAGAACCGGCTAAAAACTCAGCTCTCAACTCTTTTTTTGGTATATTGGAAAACCTACAGCCAATTTAAGATTGTATCAAGTAACAATCATGATATAAAAATGTTTAACAAAATTCTTCTAGTCATAAGTAGGTTTTTAAAATATCAAAATGAAAGCTACCAAGTTGGTTTTGTCACTGGCAAGTTTCGCCAAATACAAAAGTTTAAGAGTTCTTTTGATTGAGTTTTAACTTTCACTTCAACTTTGTTTTGTTTGGCTTCTGCGGGGTTGTCACAATTTCGCCAATGTCGTATTGGTAGAACGAAGTACCATGGAGATTTTAAATGCGGTGTAAATAAACCGGTATCTACTGAAAATGATTGAGTTTTAAGTTAAGTTAATGATGTCAATTTTCTTATCACTAAGGCTAATTGATGTCTAACGGGCAATACTACCACCTCGCGCGCTCATTGGTCAAAATCAAATAGCGCGCGTTTCTCTGGTTCCTTATAACACACTTCCGTCCCTTTTCACGAAATCACTCACAGATTGCAGTAGAGCGAGAGGAAATATGTAACAAATCAGAAAAAATATTCCCTCATCAAGACATTTATTTTCATAACCAGATGTTACTGTGAAAATTATAAATCTCAATTTTGTGACATCCGCCATTTTGGATTAAAAATGGCGGCATTTAAGTTAATGCATTGTTTCAGCTCAATCGGACACTGGGAAGTGGGTTAATTTTAACTTGCAAGATTTGACTACACACACTGGACAGACTAAATACATGCTTGGAAAATACAAAATATCTTTAGGAGGTGCATGCAAACATAGTTTTCAAATGAAGCAAAGGATCCGATACCGGCCACATTCCAATATGAACATGCAAACGATGCTAAAATAATATTCAAGTGCTGAGAACGAGTACCAGCCGTTATTATAATTAGAACACGCATTGTTTGACTTAACCACACCTGTACCATGGCCGTTCGATTTTGGATTTTAGTTCTATTGATTTTAAAACGTATTTCAGAGTAACAGATGAGGGCAAATTATGGCAACAAATTGCCTTCGTTAATTCAAATTTAATATTGGAATGCATGCTATTAAAACTAAAGCGACATGTAAAATCGGGTAGGCCAGGCCTAACGCCGCTTTTTCTGTCAGATTTGAATTTGACAATGATGATATTCTTTATTTAAAAGTTTGTTCATCATTAGTGTCGATTTTGTTGTACAAAATGACTAGACTTAAATTATGTGCACAGCTATGAGTATTGCCATCTCTATTTAACCCTGCACATGAGAAATGGAGCAAGACTTTTTGGTCCTGTCAAATTAGTTTAGCTTATTGATGTTGTAATTTAAATTCAAATTCATTTGAATTTGAATTAATCTTGAATTTGTCTATTTAAAATAACTTAAACAATTACATATTGGTGTAAACTAAACTTAACTAATTTGACAGGTCTAAAAGTCTTGATATCCCTTTCTCATGTGCGGGGTTAAATAAGGATGGCAATATTTTATACTCCTGTCAAATTAGTTAAGCTTAGTAATTTTTAACAACAGAATTGGCACCATTTTTTTGTTTTTTGTTTATAGGTATTATAATCCTAAACAAAGATGTATAGGGCTGTAGGCAATCTTACAAAATGCAAACACATCATAAAATAAGATATTAAAACACATCATAATAAAATATAAGTTCACAGAACTCAAATATATATTAACGAAGAAGTCCTATTTAAAAAAAAAACTTCGTTATTTCTCATTCATTCATTATTCAAGAGGAAGGTTTTTATGTATAATTATTTTTCATTCTTTTTTCATTTAACTTATATGGCTAACGCTGGCCGTGCCAAGCCGGGGCGGTCGCTAGCAAACCAAGGATCCAACCTTATTATAGAGTAGCTGATTCTCGTTACAAAGATTTAAAAATAACTTGCTTAGCAAGCCCACGTGGACTTGAATGAAAGCCTAAAAGGGAAGCCACGTGCTAGCGGCGCATGCGTCACGTGGGCCGATATTTTATACGGCCGAGTACTGAAACGAATTCAAAGTTTGAAGGTCTAAGTAACTGTATGAAACATCAAAATACAATTTCGCGTGTAAAATGTGAGGCCACTCAAAGTTAAATTAATCCGAAAGAAGGGGGTCTTCCAGTAGAATCATCTTAAAAAATAAACTTAACAGTGTAATTACAAATGCCAAGTTTAACTTAGCGTGAGTAGCGTGCCATCATCTCACTCTAAAATGAACCTAGACGTTAGTAACATAAAGTGTGATTTACCAAGTTCCAGTTCAGCCTCAGCATCCTCGGCGATGGTCTCCATGGCGCGCTCGGCGCACGGGGCGAGATGCACGCGCCCCGCACGCCGCGCGCACTCAACACACCCCCCTTGTGACGTCACGACTACACTCACAAACACTGCTAACACCCCACTTCACCCCGACACGTCGCCTGCGTCACTTCGAAACACCACCTACATTGCGCAGCAGATACCTGCTT
The DNA here is from genome assembly GCA_951449985.1 of Falcaria lacertinaria. NCBI lineage: Eukaryota > Metazoa > Arthropoda > Insecta > Lepidoptera > Drepanidae > Falcaria > Falcaria lacertinaria. The sequence goes on along the minus strand of OX602132.1, from coordinate 6,830,226 downwards.
CGCTGTTACGTAGCTGACAATGCTGTCCACATTTTAACGCACTGCTGTTTTTAATTTACTTCTTTTTTACTTTTCTTTACCTACAATGGCTGGTTAATATTTGCTTCGCCATTATATAACTGAAATGATGCATTTCACATTGTAACATTTTTGCTTTATGTATTCACTCTGCGACTTTAAGATGTCACACACATTTATTAGATAATGTATGAAGAATGTAATATTAATTTTATGTTACTCTAAATTAAAAATCGCACAACCTACATTACTTTGCCGTAACTGACAGAAAGATTCGCACATTAATGTATAACGCACTTCTACTGAATTTAAATCGCTTTTCGCTTGTTACATTGCGTAAGAGGTACTGTGTAAAATGCACTACTGCGGTACACACCCCGCAATGTACTTAGTACTAATCAACACTTTTGTTATGTTTTACACGCTCGGCAGGACTGCGAAAACGAAGCAAATTTCTGCTTCGATTTCTTTAAAAAAGTGCTTCGGAACGTCGTCCACACGTTGTTACGTTACCTCGAGATAATAGATGAACTATATGTGCGACAACTTACTGCGACACTAAGGCGTATTTCATTTAAACTTCGAGACTATGCCTCGTAGTGCTGTGTGCACAACTTCACGCCACCGTCTGAACACAGTGTCTGGACACAGTGTCTGATAAAACGCATCGTGTTATACTGTATTACTATGACGTCATAAAAACAAAAAATAAGTTGATCGTATTTTTTTAGAAATTTTTCATAACTGACAAATAAGCGTACGACTCGCCTGGTAAGCGGTCACCGTAGTATAAAGATGCTTGCAATAATTATATCACTAATTAAAGTGGATTTAAGAATCTAGCAACATCGTGTACTGACAGGTCTCCTTTTGCCTTAGCAAGAACAACTCACGACTACGTATACGTATCGCTTTCCACTATTTTTGTATGGTGAAATGAAGCGCTGCGGCGGCGAAAAGCGGAACTAAAATTCGTATGATTTTTTCTCATGTTTAGAGATCTTGTTTGGGCAACCTTCTGCTTCCACTACAGAGTAGTATTATTAGACTGCGATCTCCTGTAAGGCTCATCCTACTTCCTACTCCTACTAATAATTTAAATGAGAAAGTCTGTGAGTATGGATGGATGTTTGTAACTCTTTTACGCAAATACTAGGTACTCAACGTATTTGGAACACAGATAATTTATAACCTGGATTAACACATAGGATACTTTTATCCCGGGAAAATTTTAGGTTCCTCTGAGATTCTAAGCTCAACGCGGACGTAGTCGCGGGCAGAAGGTAGTAGTGGTATAAAAAATGAAATTTTCTTACTTCAAGCGGTCCATTCCTAACCTCAACAGTTATTTGACCTTGACAGTACAATAATCATTTGCATACAAAGAAACATAGGTGTAAGTAAAAACTCCGCAAATAACATAACGCCCGTCATTATGACATCACGAAACATATTGGATGACGTCATCGCGTAGTTTCCATACAATGCTATTTTTCAAGTTAATTGGAAGATGTGAAGGAACGTTTCATTTGCAATACTACAATTAAGTTTCAGGATACAGACACCGCTCACTCACTAGCGTATTTAACAAGATGGTCGAATTGGGATCTCCCGTGGGTGTTCCCATTAATATTGGAGCCGCCCGACTCGGGACTGTACCTCCACCTTACAGAAGACCGCTGTCAAATAACACTACTTTGATGTAGTGTTGTGTTTCTGCATAAGTAAGGTTGCCAGTCCTCCACGAGGATACACTGCGCTAGTAGTAATGCTACTAGCGCAGTGAATCAACAACATGGTTGGCAACTCGTTAGTGATACCCCTGGTATTGCTAGCGGCTACAAGCTACGGTGACTGCTTACCATCAGTTAGACGTAGGCCTGTGTGCCACCCTGGACGTATAAAAACAAAAGTTGATGGCTTGATACGGTAGCAAATTAGGTGACCGTTTTTTTCGCCACAGCTCAGAACTAGCAGTGTATAAATAGATTGATGAATGTAGAAGCAAAAGAGGTGTGCAAGTCAAGAGTGACGCACTCTATACTCTCTGCCTACCGCGTGAGGGACTTGGCGTGATGGCATGTTATGTATGTTTGACGAGACCGCTGGTCTAGTGGTTAGTATAGATGACTGCTACGCTAGAGGTCGCGGGCTCGATTCCAGCCGGGCAAAACATTTATGTGACAAACATGTTTGCCTAGCGTCTGTGTATATGGTGTGTATTATAAGTATGTATTTCCAAAAACAAAAGTATATAAGTATTGTATCAGCTACTGGTTCCGATAGTACAAGCTTTGCTTAGTTTGGGGCCAGATGGCGCTGGTGATAATGTCCAGGCATTATTATTATTATTATGTTGTTGACTAGTTAAGTGGCAGAGACTAATCTCTCGCACCGGTACGTCATAATGAAACAATTATGTTCCACGGTCACGTTCATTAGAGGCAGTGATGACATAGTGAGAAGGTTGACGGATACACGGACGGACCAAAACACGTGCCTCTTGTATGTATATCTCCCACAGAGATGAAAGCTTACAGGGTATACTGATTATTTGGTTAAAGACATCATCCATGTTTCATAGAGATTTGGTCCAAATCTGAAAGTAGCGACCAACGCATTTATTTTCGTATATTCTGTTAGAGCTTGTCCGTCTGAGCATTTATTACTATGGCACCAAAGTTGGACATTACACGACATTTCACACGTACATTGAAATGATTGAGCGTACTTTACCTACACTTAAGACGAATGTAAATACTTTCCTACCATGTAAAAGGGACTCGGTGTCAATATTTCTATACACACCTATGTCTCAAAGTACTACCTATAAGTATTATCACCACGCCATGTCCCGCACGGGTTAGACAGAGAGTATTGAGCGACATTTCACTAGAGTACCTCCGAGGAATTTATTTATTTATTTATTTATTCATTTGGATCACCAACAGATGAAAACACTACACGACATATATAATAAACAAGAACCATCTTTAAGTAAGTGTTCACCTTATTACAGGTAACCACAGCTACAGTATTAGCTACTAACTACTAATAAAGGACATTTTTAAAAATATTTAAATAAAAGTTTTGAAAAGAAAAGGAAAAAAAAAATTAAGAATAAAAATCAATATTAAACATTATGAAATTAGCTAAGAAAAAAAAAACAAACACAATTGATTACGAAATATATGCAGCGAAAGGCTTTTAGCTAATTAATTAACCAACCCCACCGTTTCGAAGTACTTATTTAATTTGTTTTTAAACACCTGAATACCGTCACTATAAATATCAACTTCAATGGATTTGGGCAGCCCATTGTATGATCTGAGCATTCTCTTTAGAGGAGAATTCATGCCCAGGTTAGTTTTGTATGATCGGATATAGAACAATTTGGTAATCTTTTGGGAGCAGATATATTAATTTGGGACAATAATTCTGGATAGTCTATTTGGTTGTTGCATAGTTTATGTAAGAAAACAAGATCTAAAATTGTACGTCTGTTGGAAAGCGAATGAAGTTTGAAGTACTTAAGTCGGTCAGTGTAAGATTTTAGAATGACAGTAATACTCGTAGGTTCCTTTAATTTGTGCCTTCTATGATGTTTCTTTTTTACATTATGATACAGCGCCATTTTTTTATACTACTAACGTGGCAAACAAGCATACGACCCACCTGATGGTAAGCGATCACCGTATCACTCGCGCGTTGCCGACCCTACAAGACCCATCTGGACCCAAACTAAATAAAGCTTGTACTGATAATATACTTCAGTATTTTTTCTTAATACGTTCTTATAATACATACCAAACACCCAGACGCAACGCAAACACAAACGTTTATCAAAGAAATGTTCATCCCGGCGGGAATCGAACCCGCGACCTCTAGCGTAGCAGTCAGGTATACTTACCACTACACCAACGGTCTCGTCATCAAATTAGTTATCCTATAATATTGGTTAAGGTAACGTAGACGCGAGATTCAGACATTTCTTTTTATACCACTAAGGTGGCAAACAAGCATACGGCCGATGATGGTAAGCGGTCACCGTAGCCTATGGACGCTTGCAACACCAGGGGTATCACTCGCGCGTTGCCGACCCTAGAATATTAGCAGAAGTATAAGAAATATTATGATATTAGTGAGGAAGTAACGATAATAAAAACGCAGTTACATATTTATATTGAAACGTTGCGCGGTAAACTGCGCTATAAATGTTTCCTCCGTTGATAACAGTTACACACACATAAAAACTATTAACGAGTAGATATTAGCCGGAATATTAATTTTATTGATACCTTACTTTATTGCTATCACTAATAGCTTATTATTACACCTCTATCTAAATTTAAAAGCTGACTAAAGAAACTATGAGAATTCCAATGAAAGAAGCTTTTGAAGGTCCAGGTCTAAATTTCTAGTCCAAGCTGACAATATACTCATACGTCGGCAAAGTACAGAGTACTCGGGCATGTATGAAGAGATTAATGAATGTAGAAGCAAAACAGGTGTGCAAGTCAACAGTGACGCGCTCTATACTCTCTGCCTACCGCGTGAGGGACTTCGTGTAATGATGCGTAAAGACATAGACGTATAACCCTGACGTCTGTAATAAAGCTACTGTAACACAATATTTTGATGATTTTTATGACTCCGATAAGTAACGTTCAACCATAATTCTTTTATAGGGTTCCGCACCTTAAAAGGAAAAAGGAACCCTTATAGGATCACTTTGTCGTCCGTCTGTCTGTGTGCCTGTCAATCTGTCTGTCAATATTATTTTTCTCAAGAACCCGTGAAGCTATAAAATTTAAATTAGTATGAAATACCTGGTTCTATGGTCTCTTCCGGCTGTAAAATAATCAAACCTGTAAGTCAACGTGAAGAAAAGATATGAACGTTTATGTCGCAAATATTCGCATATTTTTGAGATTTCACAAGGTAATCAAAACCTATAGAATACTTCCCGTTGACCTAGAATCATGAAACTTGGCAAGAAGCAATGTCTTACAGCACACGAACCTAAAGGAAAAAATCTGAATACCGCGCATATGTAATTAAATTTTTTTTAAATGCGAAATAACAAAAAAAAACCTGAATCGCGTTGTTGAGAGTCACCGACGAATAATGACCTCATTTGAAGTTCGCCTACTTTTAACCTTACCTACAAGTGTGTACAGAACCCTCGGTGCGCGAGTCCGACTCGCACTGACTGCGTTTGAAACCTTCATTACAATATTACATGTGTCTCTTTCTAGCCGTTTTCCAACGAAGACCAACTCTACAAAGGCGCAATAAGCTTCGTAATTCAGAATAGAGCAATTTGATGGATCCCACATTGCAACCCATGCATTCTATTTAGAGCTCACTGAGAAATGCATTATCTATGTATTTGAAACGACCTCTCAGCTCTCTAAGAGCTAGTCCGTGATGTATAGTACCTGTTCCAGTTTGTATCAATGTGCGCTTAAACAACGCATTACTCCTACTTTGTGATCGTGGCGTGGCAGCAGAAACTTTGTATTACCAAGAAATAGTGATGATAAGCTGACAAATAAGATATACAATACGGATGTGAGTGGAAGAAGCTGTGGAAGGCCAAGGTCTGGCTTCCTAGATCAAATTACCAAAGTACTCAATGATGGAAAGGTAACGAGTACTCGGACCCGACGGGCATGTATGAAGAGATTGATGAATGTAGAAGCAAAAGAGTTGTTCACTGTGCATACTTTCTGACTACTTGGCGTGAGGTATGAATGTGTGTAGGTATGTATGTATGTAGACTGTACAATGTTATTTGGTAACAATACCATTTACACTACTTGGCAAACAAGCATATACAGGCCCGTCTGATGGTAAACGGTTACCGTAGTCGATGGACGCTTGCAAAAGTTTCAACGCGAAGGGTTGCCTACCCTAAGCCATAGCGCCTAGTGGCTGATTTACCAGCAGGCTTGACCCTGGAGCGGCAAATTTGGAGACCGTTTGTTTGCCACACAGTATATTGACCGATGATAATATACGTAAAAACTGTTTCTTAATTCGTGTAATTTGTATAAATTTTTGGATTGGAGCTCAGAGCAGTAAAATACACGTCTTTTAAATACAAAATACAGTTTTAAAGAAAATCTCATGTTAATAGGTAATCATAAAATTCGAATTTGCAATTTGATTAGAAAACATGGAAATGAAAATACATATATACATGAAATTATTTACGTTCCGTGCAACGCATTCAATGTTACCTATATCTTTTTTATTAATATAAATCGATACCGGCTGTCAATTAATATTGGGTCTTGACTATCAATAGTTGAAAAATGGGAAGATCGCATTTGGTCAAAAAATTCCACCAATAGTAAGGCTCGCATCATTAGTTCTCAATTGGTAAACAATAAATTATACCGTTTATACTCTGTTCTTGTTCATTTTACCTCAATTATTATCCTTATTTTATCACTTAACGTCACTATAACAACAACATTTAAAAAACCACATACATCATGAAATAAAAATAAATATTTATCACGTAGAGGGAAAACGCGCGAAAAATTGTCGGTAAGCGACCTCCCCCTACCATCTCCGACGCGATACTAAAGAAAATTCGAGCACGTGGCATAAGTATGCGGAATTTTTCACCTAGGTACAGAACGTCATAATTTGCTTTCGTAACACAATTAAAAAATTACTTTATGGCTACAATTGGACGTTCCAATTTGAAATAACGTGGTTATGTTAATATGAGATGAAAATAATGAAGGAGTGATGGACGCTGTACAAGGAAAATTTAACTTTAAATTCGTTGGCGCTGTGGTAGATTATTATGTGACATTAAATTCGAATGTATTTTTCAAATATGGAAAACTTGGTAGGTTTAAAATTTAAATCTTCGTTGTTTGTTAACACAGATTTAAATGCAATCATCAAAGGAATAAATAATGCTTAACCTTGGCATAACCTACATAAGATTTAGATCACAATGTCAGTGTTCGGATTGTCAATAGAAGTAGGTACCTATCTATATATATACAGTTTGTTTTGAAGACATCAGTTAGCTAATGATGTGCGAAAATATTTGGAAGTGAAAGCAAATGGTTTGTTTTGTGAACAAAATGCGACAACATAGCGTAGGATTGAATGGATTCATCAAGATTATTTTGGCGGGCATGTCGGCGTTTAATTTCAGTTTTATGTTGTGCTATTATTAGTTATATGGCAAAGTATGTATATATATTTGTATAACGGGCAAGATATCAGAATTTGTCAGTGGGCTGGTGACGTCTGTGGAAGGACCGATGGTCGATGGAGCAGACGTGTCCTAGAGTACAGACCGCGGAGTGGCTAACGTAGTGTAGGATCAGCAAGCTGAAGTGTCAGTGGGCTGGTGACGTCTGTGGAAGGACCGATGGTCGATGGAGCAGACGTGTCCTAGAGTACAGACCGCGGAGTGGCTAACGTAGTGTAGGATCAGCAAGCTGAAGTGTCGGTGGGCTGGTGACGTCTGTGGAAGGACCGATGGTCGATGGAGCAGACGTGTCCTAGAGTACAGACCGCGGAGTGGCTAACGTAGTGTAGGATCAGCAAGCTGAAGTGTCGGTGGGCTGGTGACGTCTGTGGAAGGACCGATGGTCGATGGAACAGACGTGTCCTAGAGTGCGGACCGCAGAGTGGCTAACGGAGTGGTCGAAGCTGTACATAGTAATTTAAAATACAATTGGTGTAACTACGTCGACAAAAATTCGTCCAAATGTACCCTCTCAAAATCATAACATTTTATTAGATTTCATAAAATACTCTCCGAAATCGTTAGAATTTACCGCCGGATTCGAATCGAAGATATTTTAGCAACAAGAAATAGCAATATTATAGGAGCTGTCAATTCAGACGAATTATAAGTCCATCTGTCCTTGTTTGTCAGACAAAATAAAAAAAAAGGACGCATCTAAATGCACCGAAGTAAGCAAAACTGCCACACGCTATTTGAAATGCAAAACGTTCATATTCTCGCCAACGAAAAATGGTATCTCATTATACCTTGTGACAAATACGTACCTGTTTTGTATTTTAAGTAAGTTTGTATATTTAACAGTTAAAGCTTTTTAAAATAATAAAAATAAAATACGTATTCGAAGCAAATCCCTTTTCTATTGATATTTGTATGGTCGGCAACGCGAAATGGCGCTCTATACTCTCTGCCTACCCCGTGAGGACATACAAAGGAGTAAAAACTGAAAAAACACGCTAATGAAACTTTTAAAAGAATCGATACGCTGCTGTAGGAACTTAGGAACGCGTCTATTTCTGACGAGCGAAGGCCGCTCTCAATAAACAATAGTCGACCAGGTGTTGGCACACATACATACAGACACACACATACACACACACGTCACATTAGATGATTCACAAATATATACAAAGATGTTCCGGTGAACGTTTCCGTGACCAATATTATGATTCTAATATGGAGTAAACAAAGTGATGATCATTTTAAATTTCGAGTCGCCGACTTAAGGCGAATTTTAATTAATGTAAGGTAAAAGAGTGGGTTCCAAGTTTGAAAGTTATTTTTAATTTCCAATTTCTAACATGCCAGATAAAAATGATCTATCATATGGATATGAAAGTATATCCGTTAGCTATATTTTCCTGTCGTTATGTTACTTAGACTACTTTTATTTTGTAAAAATAATTAGGGTTCCACGCAAAAAACCTGTAACCCTTTTGTGAACAAAATTTGATATTACAGTGATCGACTCTCCACGCTGGGTCACAATATTACAACTCCCCCTACCGTATAAGGTCCCTTGAAGGCATGAAGAAATGGAGTGACCAAACAAAATATGATAAAAAATTATATTAGATTGCTAATTCTAATTCTGTTGTACAGAACTAAACTTTTTGACAGGACTTAAAGTATTGCCATCCTTATTTCACCCGGCACATGAGGAAGGGATAGCAAGATTTTTGTCCTGTCAAATTAGTTTAGTTTTGATTCGATCGACACGAGCAGCAGAAATTTAAAAGTAGCTCCTGTGACAGAAACATTGGCAACGGTATTGCTATCCTAGTATTAGAGGCGATATAGACGCTATAGCTGCGGTGACCGCTTATCATTACGTCAGTCATAAGATTGTTCGCCATCTTTGTATATTTAAAATGACATCTCGAAAAAGAAAAAAAATGCAAATTCCAATATAAAAAATGTTACTTTAATAAATTATAATTTTATTACGAACTCATTTATCTCGGTAACATAAAAGGTATTAAATAAAAGAGAGTGAAAAGATACATTATAATTTCAACTTAGTGGTTTCGAAATGGATAATTTCGAATCGGATAACGTGTGCAGAGAAATCATTCAAAAGATCAATATAATTTATTCAGTTTATCCCCTAATAAGGCACTTATGAAGGTCTAAATTACCACCGGTTCGGAAAAAATCGACTGAGGACTATGTGCGCGTACTGCCACATTAGAAAAAATAGTTCTAATTTTGAATTTCTTAAGTCAATATACATTCTGTCACTTTCCTTACAATATCTTCAAGACATACGTTTAATTTCAATTAATTATACTACAAAACACATTACAAATATACATATTATACAACAGACTATACATTTTAAACGTAACATTAAGCGAGAGTGATTCCGAAAAAAATTGAAACAAACAAAAGTACTGCTGACTGTAAGCGGTCACAGAAGCCTACCCTTTGTCGCCTGAAATACCAATGTTGATAGCATGTTGCCCATCTATGTTAAGAGAATCACTGAGCTTTTGGCTTTTGGAAAATTGAGATTTTTTCCAGTGTCTTATAAATTGCGTTATAGTGATCTTTATTGTGTATTTTTGGTGTCGTTATGTGCAGTAAAGTTTCATTTAGAGACAGATTTATAGGAACATTGGAAATAATGGTGTAATATTTCTTTTGGGCGAAGTGAGTTGGTCAATAATAGGTTAGGTCTGATCTAAAAGCCTGATATAATCTGCTACTGCCGTGGATTGTCTCCAGAAATTCCAATGAGAAATTTTATAATGCATAACTTAAGGTATTTTAAATCAAAATAATATATATGTGAGCTTTGTGTTGACGTTGACACTGACATGACATTTGAGGATGTATCAGTTCAGCCATAAGAGGGAGCCACCAGTCAGGAGTATATAAAAAACGGTTGTTTTCTTTCAATCGAATATTATCTTTTAAATTACAAATATGTTGTTTAATAATTGTTTTAAAACTTAGTTGTGTTGTGAATTTACCTTAATTGAACAGTGCAAAAGTCGATTCAAGGTTTTATAATAAGAATTGTAAAGCATGAACATTTAATTGTCGATTCTTTGTTTTAGGTTAGTAAGTATTTCATTAGTTGTTATTCCATATAAAACTTATCTGTATTTTTATAAATAAATCTTTGTTTTAGATGAATCACATTGTGTTCTGCTTCAATAAGAAAAATAATTCATGATCTTATATATATATAATGAGAAACTTGATATTTTTTAAAACTAAACCCTAGTTTTAAAAAATATCAAGTTTCTTTAGGTAACTATAGTGTTAGCTTGATAAATTAATGGAACTGAAAATGTACTAATGCTGCCAGCTTTCTTGGCACCCTCCCGCGTAACAGCGATTTGGGACAAGTGTTATATTTGTTTTAATTTTTTATATTAGGTTAGTTTTTTTTTTTAGTTTAAGATTGTCCCACACTAATTGAAATAAACCTCTAATAAATGAAATATACTAATTCTAGATATAACACTCAAACGCCATTAAATAGACGCTGTCGTTAGTTACCCAAGGAACTATCGATTTAAGATCTATTAAACCTTATAGCTAATTGTAGTAAGTCGATAGTTGCGTCAGATGACAATGGCAATTTCGTTAGTCGGGTCGCCGGCTACAGTTTTATTGTAATTTTATGCGCACTTTATATAATTGAATCGATCGAGATGTATATTAATATCGACTTTGTTTTACTTGACGCAGATGCAAAAAATCTATATGTAACGATGTGTAAGGACAAAGTAATTAATCAAATTAAAACCATGTGAATAAATCGTAACTTGTCACTCTCATGACATATTTAGAGAAAATATTCATTACGAGAAACCTTTTTTAACAAAAAAATACCCAATAAACAAATAACGATGTAACTAACTTAACGACAAAAGTCATCAATAAAATCGTCGTAACTGAATCTCATTGATAAAATCAAAACATCGTAAGTGTTTCACCTCTTATGTTCGATCAGACACGCGTACACATAGATATGAACTAGATACACGGAGAAATTAAACATGGTGAATAATGTATCTTTCCACTCACGCGCTGTGTAGCCGAAGTCGTCTTCCTCCTCGGGGTCTGCCTGCTTCTCCTCTTTAGTGCGCTTCACCGCACCAGCTGAGGCGCGGTCAATCTGGACCAAAAAAGTGAGGTAGGGCGATTTAGGATTTCCCGTGGGTTTTCCCATTTAAATTGGAGCCACCCGACTGGGGACTGTACCTCCGCCTTACAGAAGACCCCAGTGAAATACCCTACTTGATGTAGTGTTGTGTTTCTGCGGTAAGTAAGAAGTTGATATTTTTTCTCAGACGTATGCAGGTTTCTTCACAATGTTTTCCTTCACCGTAAAGCTCGTGGTGTGACTTATTACAACACTTAGGTTAGAAATTTTTGGTACAGATTTATGGGGTTCGAACTTGCTAGAATAGCTAGAAAGCAGGCAACGCTCAATACAATAGTTACCACAGCTTTTTCTAACCCAAGGACCGTGCTGAATTTCGGGATCAAAAGAACCCAAGGTTTACCTCGCAGTGTAAACTCAAATTATGCCAAGTTTCATTTGAATCCATTCAGTAGTATCGGCGTAAAGCGCGACCAATAAACAGGTCGCCAGAAAAAAAAACAGTTTTGAGTTCAGTACCGAATACAGAGTGCCCTCCAAAATCAATTTTCAAAATATCTTCAATGTACATTTTTATTATAAGTATAAATAGACTTAAATTACTATTTATTTATAACAACTGACCTCGACTCCTTTATCAGTAACAGTTCTTCCCTGCATCTCTCTCTCATCTTCCTCATCACTGCTGTCGGAGTCTGAGTACACTGGCTGAGGCTCCGGTTCCGCTAGTGAGTCCGGCTTAGTCACCTTCTCTTCTTCCGTCCCTTTCTCTTCCTCTGTGTCTGGTTCAGATGTTACTGTTATCTGCAGAAGTTGACTGTTGTCAATACTAGTAATTGTTTCATAAATTTTATATTCACCTGACTTAACGGTGGTTAAAGGTTGGACTGAAACCTGAAGAGCCTTCTATACTTTAACAACATGTTCATCTTAGTATTATACCAAATAAGAATGTGACCGAAGAACCTTTTGTTAATAACACTGTCATACCATGATATTTACATAAAAATGACAGAACACGAGTTGTTGCCGGTTCTTCTCAGGTGGTTTTTTTTCCGAGTCGGTGATAATTTAGACTTTCATAAGTGCCTTATTAGAGACTCAACTGAATAAATGATACTTTGATTTTGAATCTCATGCCATGATAAAAGCTAAAATATCCCACTTCCATAATCATCTCCGCAAAGCCCCAAAGGTGAGGATATCACCTATCACCACATGAGAAACGTATAATTTCAACTATCCTATGATGTATTAGTTAAATTCATTAGAATGTCACAAAGACTAATTTCAAAAGATCCACATACCCTAATCTCATGCTGAGGAGTTTTCTCAGTCGCCGAAGCTAGTGACTTCCTCATTGAAGCTGGTGATGCCGGAGGAGTAGACGCCTCGATGTCTGATGAGTCTGTGTTCTGGATAACGGAAGGAATTACGTCAGACTATAAGAATTTATCAGAGTATGATTTAAGACCTCTATAATGCACACCTCTTTCGGATTATCCTAGCTTAATCAATCATTTCCATTGCTGAGTTCTTGATAAATATTTAATTCTAACAAGTTAGACAGTGGTTTATAGCGGCTTCTCTCTCACTCACCCAAGCTTGTAGACTCTGCACGGTGAGCGTAACCTTGTCCCCGGCAGCTTTGATCAGTTCCACGGCGCGCTCGTGCTGCGCAGAGCGGACGCACACTCCATCAACCTCCAAGATCCTGTCACCTGTCTGATGGACAAGGAAGTATTTCAATTTTGCACAACAGTTTCCATTGTACTTCCGTGGTGGACTTGTGGTTGAAGCAACGGCCTTTCAACTGATGAGCCCAGGCTTAATCCCTGGCCCGTACCTATGATTTTTTCTAAGCTAAGTATAGTGATTAATCACACCATGAGCTAAAAAGAGAGGTAGGGGGAATTGGGATCTCCCGTGGGTTTCCCATTAAAATTGGAGCCGTCCGACTGGGGACTGTACCTCCACCTTTCGGAAAACCGCAGTTAAATAACACTACTTTGCTGTAGTTTTGTGTTTCTGCGGTGTGTAACGTTGCCTATGCTCCACGGCGATACGCTGTGCTAGTAATAATGCAGCTAGCAGAGTCGAGTCGTCATCAATAACAGGGTTCGCAACGCGTTAGTGAGACCCCTGGTGTTGCGAGCGTCCATAGGCTACGGTGACCGCTTACCATCGGGTGGTTTTTTTTTTTTTTTTTTTTTTTTTAATTATGTTTCACGTCCCTCTGACATGGGGTCAGAGCCTTTTTGCATCCGGTTTCTTTTGTTATTTTCCAAATTCTCGTATATTAGTATTTTGAGTGGTTTGACTTCATTTATCGTTTTACTTTTAATATTTATCTTTATTCTAGTTTTAACTGTACTCTTATTTTTAACATTCTAATTTTCTTCTAGTTTAAATACAGTTTTTGATTCCCGTTGCAAATAATTTAAATTTTCAGATGATTATTTTCAAAATTTGGAGTTTTTATTTCAAAGTTTTCTAAATCGACATTCTATTTATTTTATTTTTTATCCGGCTTGCTATTTTATCTTACTATTTTACCTATTTCAAATTATAGACTTGTGGACGTCAGCGGCAGACCATCCATCCTGGGGAGACCCAGGCTGACGGTTGCCACCGCGGCCTTGCTGCTCCATCGCAAATGCTGGGGCATGTGTCAGCATGCGGCCAGTCATTTGCGATGTATATACCTTTGCTGACCGTCGGTGATCAACAATATCCATCCCCAGGTAGGAGGGTGCCACCGTCGTCCCCACTGACTTCTTTTCGCTCCGCACATCCCCAATCCTCTTGCTCCCTCCTGTACTCCGCCGGCACTCATCCACGCCATCGTAACTTCGGACTGGCACTGCTCTCCGGGTATTACGTCTCCCGGTGGAGACCCTAGTGTTATCACCAATTATCAGCCACCATGGCATGCCAGGTTTTTCTGCTTTTAACTGGGCCAGTTTCCCACGAAACTGGTCCCAGTTTTGTGACGCTGTATTAGTGCCGTGGTGAGCTGAGCCGGTGTGGTGGTCCACCGAGATCTGTACTTCCTCTGAGCAGGCCGTTTTGACGGCGTGGAGGGGTGCCTGCAGACTGAGCGCCTCATGACCGCCAGACCTAATGTCTGCTCGGTGATCGGCCTGACTCCACGTGGTGCCCTTAGGAGTACGCGATGCTGGCCCGAGCCAATGCGTCCCACTTGCGCCGCACCGGACACTCCGTACTAAACGCATTGTGGTCAGTCCGGTCCAGTTTGGCGCTGATGCAGTTGCAGCATCGTGGGACTGCATTGGTGGGCCAGTCCGCGCACTCGGACTTCATGTGAGGTCCCCCGCAGTGGCTACACTTGACGACGGTTTCTTCGCAGAACCGCCGCCCGTGCCCGTAGCCGAGGCAGAGTGAGCACTGTACGAGTGGCGAGTAGTCCGCCACTCGGACCCTTTGGAGGTCTACGTGTACCGCTCCTGCCTCAGTCACTCTCGACCATACTGCTGGGGACACCCGCATTACCACGTGGCCGGCCTGAGGGTTCCGAGCTTTCCTGCGAAAGCGGACCTCCAGCCGGACGTCTTCCGCATCGAGGCCTTCCAAAAGGTCCCGGTTCTGTATCCTCAGGGCGTTCATGATGTCCTCGTCGCTGTTATACGACAGAACGTCCCTGAGGATCAGAAGCGGGTCCTTGTTTTTGACGTCCTCGACGCAGAGCCGATCACCTGCAGTCCTGAGGCGCTCCTTCACCTTATCCCTTTCCGAAGCAGAGCCGCAGCCAATTATAATTTTCCTGTCTTTGGCCTTTCGTATCCTATCGACCCTGACCCACCCGTCCTTGGCGTTTATCGCCTTTCGGACGTGGGTCAGGACCTCCTCTCCCGTCTCCATCTCGTCCATGGAGGTGACCACCACCGAGTGCAGCGCGGCTTGTACCGGAACTCGTTGCTTGGTCCCAGCCGCAGCTACACCCGCATATGAGGCCCTCTCCACGGACGAGACCGACTCCCTGTGTTTCTCCATGACATCCTGTAGCTTACTCATCCTCTCATTACTTTCCTGTATTAACAATTTATGTTCTTCCAATCTTTTCATCAACTCATTTTCCTCCTTTTCCCTTTCTATTTCCTTCCCCATAGGTTTCGGCTGCGGCTCTTCCTTCCTTTTTTCTAGAACCATCTCCACGCCCCCAGCGGCTTCGGCCTCTTTGACCAGCTGATAGAGCCTGTCTATTGCCTGAGTAACTCCCGCCTTTATATCTGTTTTCAGATTGCGGGATTTACTTAGGAATAGCTTGGCTCTATTGAGGCAGGCCCTCGCCTCTGCTGCGCGGCTAGTAGGCCTCTCCGATGGGCTCCCCGATGCCTCAGTCAGCGAAAGGCGGGCGGTCACTTTACTCTCTATCGAGGGTGCCACTGCCCTCGCCTTTGGCTTCGGGGAGGACCTTGGAACAGTGACGGGAGATGGGGGCGGGGACCGTGATTTTCCGTCAACCCGACCCGCCTCCCATTCGCCTATACTTCGCCGCACCATCGAGGTTTTTGACGGGCCTGCCCTGGCCGCCGTTTTTTCAGGGGTCGTTGGAGGGTCCGCGCTCCTGCGCGCCTTCTTCACTGGGGTGCGAATACCCATCATCTTCCTGTGCTATCAAGGGACGCGAACAAATAAATAATCAACAAAATATTTAAAATGTAAACTTGTATAATTTGTAAAATGGATTGGTGTCAATAAAGGTGTAAAGTGTATAAAAGTGTATAAAAATAGGTCAAGTCGAAGGTCAATATAAAAATACGGCCTCAAAAGCCACCTGTCTTCCTTAGACACTAACTTAAATTAAATAAAATGTAAAAATCGTCAAAAAGTCCTAAATCTTAATTTTTTGGGAACAAATGGGTGCGAAACTGATTGGGAAAGGGTCCAGGAAACCGACGCAACCTGTTCCAATCAATTCCGCAGCTAAAAACCGTTTGTTTCCGTCTTGTTGGAATAATTGTAAAATTTCTCAGGTGCAGAGTTGATATACCCAGTGACGACAAAGGGCGGGTGGGCGGGGAAAATTTTGATTTTTTATTGCAGGTATGGGCGCGGACCGACGCGGGCGAGCTCCGGGAAGTTAACAACAAGCATTTAAATGATACATCGTGCAGAAATTTTGAAGAAAACTCGATATTTAAGCAAAAAAGTGACTAAGTGAATTTTTTGAGGAAAATGACTAAATAAATCTGTGAAACTAATAGCAAGGGGTCTCTAATTTGTGTATCCGTGTAGTATACGACCTAGCGGATTGGTATCGTAACTGTAGAAATTTATTCCTAACTTTTAAATTTTTTTTTTTTCCCCATCGGGTGGTTTGCCACCGAAGGGGTATAAAAACAATTTTTGTAGCTGTATTAGTATCTAGAATATATAGCAAAATGAGCGAGGCTATGGAGGCAGTCGCATATGATATGAAGCATCTGACATCTGACGGCGTCCTGCCACCGCGCGCTTATTGGTCAAATTAAATAGCGCGCGCTTCCCCTACTTCCTGTTACGCACTTCCGTCCCTCATTCCCCGTTACTCACCTGCAACTCCCCGCACTTGCCCGCTGGGCTGTCAGCGACAACGTTCTTGATGAAGATCCCGAATATGGTCTTCTCTTCGCCATTATCACTGTCTTGACTTGAAATTATGTCCACCTTGAAAACATACATAATATTAGGGGCCATCCATTAATTACGTCATATGAATTTCATTTACATTAGATCACGCCGTGTCGCCAAATTCTTTATGCAATATTGGAATAAAAACTGTTTACGTACCTATTTCGTCAATTAGTCGAAAATTTTGCGTTTTAATACTTAGGTACCTATATAAGAAATATGACGTCACGAAACTTAGGACCCCTAACACACTAATTCTCTTGCAATATGCACACTTTGTTGCCTCAAATATAATCAAATCTTGCAAGTTAAATTGGACCCACTTCCCAGTAAGCGATAGAGCTGAAATTTGGCATACACGTTTGGTTCTCGTTACAATGCATGAATAACAATTCCGCCATTTTAAATCCAATATGGCGGACGTCACAAAATGGCGATTTGTCATTGCTGCTACGTCAAAATGACGTCAGAATGTCAACCGTCACAGGGATTAAACCCACATGTATTTGATGAGTATTTACCTTCCCGCCAACGATGCTGACTCCGAGGGGTGCGCCGGCGCTGCGCTTGAGGGTGACCTTGCGCGTGACCCCCCACCGCTGCCCGCGCCGCTCAGACACGGTCACCGTCATGCTGGCGCGAGGGACGTAGCTACACGGATTAAAACTACTGTTAACTGTGATCCACTTCGGGTCTAGTACAGAACTCAAGTATTGTGTTACATATGGTAATGAATGATACTCGTATACAGAAAATAACTTTACCGTGCCTACGTGAATGTAAATCCATACTACCATACCTACTATATATTTTACTATATCGTATATATAAAATACTCGTGTCGAGGTGTTTGTAGTTAGTTAATCTCCTCCGAAACGGCTTGACCGATTCTCATGAAATTTTGTGTGCATATTGGGTAGGTCTGAGAATCGGACATATATTTTTCATTCCCCTAAATGTAAAGGGTAGTCCACCCCTAAATTTACCACGCGTACGAAGTCGCGGGCACAGCTAGTATATAATATTATAAATGCGAAAGTAACTCCGTTTGTTTGTTTGCTACCTTTTCAGGACTGAACGGCTGAACGGATTCTAATATAAATTTGGCAAGTAGATATATGTTTTATATCCAGAAGGACATAAGCTATCTTTGGCATTTATATAAATGCAGACGAAATCGCAGGTAACAGGTAGATTTATCATAAATATAAAACACTTACAGTCGAGTACTGAAACGACATTCAAAATTTTAACACCCATTTGAGGTCTCGTTAGAATGGCGTATCTATATTCGGCCATTACTTAAATTTAATTTTAAAATTGTTTCTTTTCGCATCCTTTAATCAAAATCTTTTCATCTTTTCCTACTTTATATCTTTAAAGTGACTATCAATGTTCCGTCGGTGACATAACACAGGGCTCGATACGCAGCAATCACGAGTCACGAGGTGTCCTCTCAATTGGATGTGATTGGGGTCACTATCACTAGGAGCGCTGCGAACTGACATATAGGATGGTACAATATATAAAGCTGTTATTCCATAAAGAATACTGATCACCGAAGATATAGTATATCAGATTTTCTGAACATTGCAATGTTATCACGTAAAGATGCTCTGCTACTGAAAAAAATCTTTACAGAAATCGCTAGGGTCTGTAGCCCAATAGACAGAATGTTATGGAGCGGTTTTTCAATACCGAACCATTCTTATATCCTTGAAAACTTAACAAGAATAACTGGAGTGCTATTTGGAGTGCTTACCACAATAACAGAACGAGAAAAGAACCTTTAAAATCACAGATCGTCGATATGTCAATTTGTTTCGCCAACTACTAACTACTTTGCCTAACTTGAAACGACCGACTACCACTAAGTATGAGACCACAAAAACTAGTATAGCTGTGTCCTTGTCTTGTACATTTGTACCGTATATAGCCTTCTCTTTATTGTGTGAGGAGAACAGATGTTAATTCCTCTATAAATTAGTCTCTCTTGGGTTGGGATTTAAATTATCTTCGTTGCGAAGTGGCTGTTGATAGTCATACCGCTGACTACCAAGTATGACGAGACCGCTGGTCTAGTGGTTAGTATACCTGACTGCTAAGCTAGAGGTCGCGGGTTCAATTCCCGCCGGGACAAACATTTATGTGACAAACATGTTTGCCTTGCGTCTGGATGTTTGCTATGTATTATAAGTATGTATTTACAATATATATATATTCTATCAGCTGCTGGTTCCCATAGTACAAGCTTTGCTTAGTTTGGGACCAGATGGCGTTGTGTGATAATGTCCATGCATTATTATTATGTTTCTCTTAAATTCACGGAGCCTCATAACAAGCAATACTCATAAGGTCTGGTCCTTTATCTAGGCTTGCGTGAGAATATATATCCAACATATTATTATTATAAGTAAGCCCTTTCGGGAAGACGTGAAGATAATGAAGAACAGCTAATATAAAACAACAATATAAATCCTCTGGCGCTATCACATTTGATTCGACACGAATATAAGAGTTGATTACAGTATAATTTGTGTCCTCATTAAGAGTAATCGTAGTAATTAGTATCCTATCATTATTGTGTGGAGGATGCATTATAACTGTTCTATTGTGAAAGATAATGTACATAAATTCTCAATCTTCACAAGGCTGAGTTTAATTACTGATTCACTAGTTTCTGCCGGCGACTTCGTCCGCAATGAGGAGCAATATTTTCGCGGGAAAAAACACTTTCCCGGGGTAAAAAGAACCCTTAATCCCTTTTAATCCAGGTTATCGATTACCTGTGTTCCAAATTTCATCCAAATCCGTTCAGTAGTTTTTGCGTGAAAGAGTAACAAACATCCCTCCATCCATACATCCAAACTCACAAACTTGCGCATTTATAATATTAGAAGCATTTAAGTTAGCTCTTCACGCTTTCATGGGTTAGGCAGAGAGAGAGGAGTAGCCAAAAAGGTCTTATAGGAACTGCGCGGATCCAATGGAACTTCCTTCATGGACGCTCAGGGTATGGATAGAACTCCCCGCCGTGGTGCTCCCAAGAGTACAGCATGGGTTTCTTTATTGTCGCGCATTGTCGCAGGGTAGGCCTCATAATCGGTTTCATAATTGAAGCTGCCCGACGGGCAACTATACCTGCACCTTACAGAAGACCGCAGACAAACAAACAATACTCTGATGTAGTGTTGTGTTCCTGCGGTAGCTAAGGTTACCAGTGCTCCACGAGGATACGCTGCGCTAGTAGTAATGCTGCTAGCACAGTGAGTCCTCATCAACAACAGGGTTGGCAACTCGTTAGTTAACCCCTGGTATTGCTAGCGGCTATAGGCTACGGTGACTGCTTACCATCAGGTAGGCCGTATGCTTGTGTGCCACCACCTTAGTGGTATAAAAATCAATTGTCGAATTCAAAAGGCCAACAAAATGCCACTGAAATAAATTTAACGTGGTTTTAAGTTGTCTACGGACATAAAACTGATAGGTATCTAAAATGTCCGTCTAACAGTTATCGGATAGAGAATATAAATAAGGTTATCTACGGGTCGCTGAAATTAAGTTAATCTCCAGCGCTGCTCGCTCCACCGAGCGGAAAATTCGCTGAACACGACTGCAGCCTATCAAAATATGATTTACGAGTAGTTTATAGATGAAATGAAATGGACAATTTGATAAACATTTGCTTTCGTGCATTACTTTGCTTATTGCTTGAAAATAAAAGGCCATTTAAGACGAAATAAATGTGGAACAGTCTATTGATTTATTTAAAGTCTCTTCTCTTGGTTTGGACAACTTGAAAGGTGAAAGACTGACAAAACAGATATACAATGCGAATGTGAGTGGATGAAACCGTGGAAGGACAAGGTCTGACTTTCTAGATCAAATTGCTAAGGTACTCAATGATGAAAAGGTAAAGAGTACTCGGAACCCACTGACATGTAAGATATTGATGAATGTAGAAGAAGTAAAAGAGGTGAGAAAAATCTAGGCTGAAATCAGGCTCTATACTCTCTGCCTACCCCGGTAGGAACTTGGCGTGATGGTATGATACTGCTGGTCTAGTGGTCAGTATACATGACTGCTACGCTAGAGGTCACTGGTTCGATTCCCGCCAGGGCTAACATTTATGTGACAAACATGTTTGCCACATAAATGCAAAAAAAGTATATAAGTATAATATCAGCTACTGGTTCTCATAGTACAAGCTTTGCTTTGTTTGGGGCCAGATGGCGCTGTGTGATAATGTCCAAGCATTATTATTATTATTTGCATATACCAAGGTAGTAAATAGAGTGTAAACTCAGTGACGAGTATTTCAAATGAAAGCCTACGATCAGGCTTTTATAGGTGTGTATGGCGAGTGCAGTCGAGCGAGACGACTGGCCGCCGCGGTCCATTGGTCCGATGATAGGACGCAACTCATGTAGGAAACACAATATGCATCTACACTACACTGTCGGGCACGAATATTAGGCCGGGAATTAGGATATATGCAATTTTTTATACCACTAAGCTGGCACCTGATGGTAAGCATTCATCGGAGCCCACACCCGCTAGCAATACCAGGGGTATCACTAACGAGTTGCCAACCCTGTTGTTGATGAGGACTCGCTGTGCTAGCAGCATTACTACTAGCGCAGCGTATCTGCGTGGAGTACTGGCAACCTTCCTCACCGCAGAAACACAACACTACATCAAAGTAGTGTTATTTGACTGCAATATTCTGTAATGTGTAAATGGTGGTAAGTCCCCAGTCGGGCGGCTCTAACTTTAATAGTGAAACTCACGGGAGATCCCAATTCGCCCTACCTCTTTTTTTTAAGCTCATTGTGCGATTAATCACTGTACTTAAGCTTAGAAATCAAATTGGTGGCACGGGATTTGAGCCTGGGCCCATCAGATGACAGGTTTCAACCACAAGGCCACCACGGCTAGTAAAAAGTACGCAAGCACGGCTAGTATGATTTTTTTTGTCATTTCTCGAGTTACGTTTTCGCATACATAGTTGCAATGTATTCTTGCTGGAGTGGTTCAAGCAAGGTAACCGATTCACCTGTAAAATGTGTTGCGAAGGTTGGATGTCAGCCGCTTTGTGCAACAATCAGATGACCATATCAGGTTACGTCTAGTACCGACCACAAAAGTGTTCGGATAAAGTTAGGACCATGTTAATGATGAAGGCCTAATTTAAAACATAGTATCAAAACTCACCAACTTCAGTGCTCTATCACGCCCGCACGTACAATCAAATGTATGTTGCGTCTCTCTCGTACAGGGAGGATACCGTTCGCGCGGGCCTACAATCCGCAATGACGGTCGAGCTCGCATGATACTAACTCAATTATGGGAATTAGCTATTTACTGCTAGTGATGTGCAACCGATGCTATATCGATGTAACAATTCGATTTATCTCTGAAGAAACCAACAATTACCTAGCTGGTCCTTTTATATATGAAAAACCTATATACGTCTATCGGCCAACTGGCGAACTGCCTGATGTTAAGCGGTTACCGCATCCTATACGCATTTGTAACGTTTAATATTTCAGCTTTGTCAACTCTGCATAAATCTGTTCACACCATTGTTCATAAGTATCTAGATTTTGTTGAGTTATAGCTCTGCACTTTTTATTTCTTTTCTATCATTAAGGTGGTCCCAAACAAGCATACGGTCCACCTGATGGTAAGCGGTTACCGTAGCCTAAGGGACGCTTGCAACACCAGGGTTAGGTATCACTCGTGCGTTGTCAATCCTAAAAAAATTCCTTATTATGTTTTTACTCAATGATTTCAGTATCGAAGGTAAAAAGAAGTATTTTCACCATCCTAAAGGGAATTGTTACATTGGTTGTAAATTATTTCTTTATCAAAATTAAATAAATCAACAAAAAAATGTGATCTATAATATGTTATAAGTTTTTTATAAGTAAAAAAAAACGTCAGTAAACATAAATTATTTAACTTTTTATTGCAGCAGTTATCGTCAGCAACACACGCACCGCACTAGTCAGTTTTCTTAATCCTTCATAAGCCGACAGCACGGGTTTCTTTATTTAATTTTAATTTAATAGTTTACTGTCATATTACTCCAGATATTTATAAAGAAAAATAAAACACAGATTATGAAATATACCCTGTGTCACCCCGCCTTTATTAATCACATTATGTGGCAAACAAGCAAACGGCCTGCCTGGTGGTAAGCGGTTACCGCAGCCTATGGACGCTTGCAACACCAGGGGTATCACTCTCGTTACCGACCCTTCAGAAATCTCTTCACATCCTTGATGAACCCCGTGCTGTACTCCTTTGGGAAAACCGCAGCGGGGAGCTCATTCGAGTAGACGTTTAAAATGCGTCACAGCGTCTTTATTGCTATATTCGTTAAAAAAAACTATTTTATTTACTATTACAAACTTATTATTTGCAGTTGATGCAACGAAAAAGATAAGTTTGTCATTTAACCTACTTTGTTTTTTGTACCCTCGGTATACGAGTGCAACTCACACCTGGCCGCTTTGTCGAATACTTTTGCGAATTACTGAAACGATTGCCGAAGACGTTCTCCCTGAGGTACGGAGGAGACTCGATATTGTTAAGCGGTCACCGATCATAGCACGGCGTGTTTTATTGTAAAAGATTCCCAAAGCTCACTTTCGCAGGTGACCGCTTAACGTGCTCTTCGAGGCGTTCTTTGCATTCTTCATCAACAAGTCAACTTGAACTTGAAGAAAATTAAAGTACCATGACAATATTTTTTTCTCCGTCACCTTTTCAATGAAACCAATCCAAATTATATCCTATACCTACCAATATTCAGTCTAATTTCCAATGTTTTCCTCTATACCTCATATACTTTGAAGGTTAAGGAATAGCTCCTAACAACGTAACGTAATTTGAACCGTATTAAAATGCAGTTAAAGTGGATTTCAAGTACCCCGTATCAAATGGAGGTAATCCGTAAGTTTATAGGTCTTCATCGTATTAAAGCTAGCGTTTGTTAAAAATATTTTTCCCTGCACATACAAACATACATGTCATCACGTCGAGTCCCTCACGGGTAGGCAGAGTATAGAGCGCGTCACTTGGCTTGCACACCTCTTTTGCTTCTACATTCATCTATATCTTCATACATGCCCGCCGCAATGATTGTTTTAGGTAATTTTTTTCTAGCTGAATTACTAACAACCGTTTCCGCGTATTGATACGCGAAAAGGACGGAGTTCAAATTTACATGTTGGTTCAATTCGGTCACAATGCATTTTTATTGAGCATAACCTAAATCGACATCCAGAAAGAGCTCCAGATAAAGGAACTCTTCAACAGTCGACAGCACAGACAAATAATGTGTGCGCATTTTACTATGATAGCCGGTTCTAAGTTTGATCATGGCATTGCTGCACTCAGGGTTGGCTCCTGACGAGGGAACTCCTAAATAGTTAGCAGCACACAGATGAAATGCTGCAAAGTTTCTTATAAAAATCGTATTTACTTTTAAATTATTTTCCTTCATGTCGTATACGCTAAGTAATAAATTTTTCTACCGCTTAATCAACCTACTTTACATATTAAATGCTATCCAACAGTCAAGTTACGTACAAAGTCAATAAATTTTCAATACTCCAACCCACTCGGGAATAGAACTACAAACCAATTACATTAGCCAATCTTCTGGGAACCAACCACTTATATAAATTACCTACAGGTAAGTAGATACAACTTAGATAAGTATAATTAATAACAAGGTTTATGGGTCTTATGTCTCACATGGGTATGAGACCTATTAGGAAGAGGGCAACAATTTTCTAAATTAAAACGATGCCTACATATGATATACTCACTAGGTAGACAGAGAGTATGGTTCAGATATTCGGATGAACAGTCACTAATCCAACTAATGACAACCCTAAAGTTGCTTAACTTCGTAGATCAATCGCTATGTGTTTTGACAACACTACCACGGGCCATGTATAAAAGCAATGACTTCAAAAGCAACTCACCTAGGTCTTCTAGCAGGTAAAAGAAATTTCAGTGGTCCGGCTGATTTTCTTCTCCCCTTCCCTACTGGAACTGCGAGGAAGTCTTCTTCATCACTTTCAGAACTTTCCAGATTCACCAACGCGGGCGCAGACATCCTTCTTTCAGGGATTACTTTAGGTGCCTCCAACATATCTCTTACCACTTCGCAGAATCTACACGCCGTTGCCTCGGCTATGTAAGCCTTTGTAATCTCATAGGCGTAGTTTTCCAAAAAGCATTTGTGGCATCCAGAAACGTAGTTCTCTACGTCCGTCGATTCTTCGCTAGGATTCGGTTTTTGAAGCTGCTTCTTCTTCTCCATCGCTGCCACGTTCTTCCTCAGCATTTGTCTCTGTTCCGCCTTATGTTTCTCCTCTTCTTCTTCAATTTTCTTTTGCCTAATCTCTTTCAAGCATTCCGCTTGATCGTTGTAATATTCGATGCATTGAATTCGTTCACTTTTGGACGGTTTAGTCGGACTTTTTTTCCTTTTCTTACAAATATTTACATTAAGAGGTTCTATTCTTAGGGATTGCATTTGCTTTATTATGTGCTCCTGTACGTACGGGTACGAGTAAGTGTCATCCTCAACTGTCGTGTTTTGGACAACGTCTGGTTCTAGTTTAATGCTCTCTTTGATCTCAATTTTACGACCGTTTTTTACAGAGCATTTTAAAGACGAATCTTCGTCTAAACAAGTTTCGTAGCCATCTATATCGTGATCTATGTATAAAAGGGAGTGATTGTCTTCATGGACGGACATTTTCGTCGTAGTGTCGAAGAAACCGCCGGTTTCATGAGGGGAATTAATGCACTCTTTCCAACTTTCGTCACTTTTAACTTTATCTAATACCTTTACAATTTTCGGGCTATTATCTTTCCAATATTTATCGAAACTTATTCTTTCTAATCCTGTAGGTGTAACAGCGAATACCATTTCGTCTGACGTGGAAATATCTTTACTGTGTTGTTTAGACAGACACCTATTTTCATTGCCATCTATATTTCTCAAGTCTGTTAACACTCTCGGTGCTACTAAGAGATCATCTTCAGTTATAGTCATGTCATCGTCGTGATCATTCAAAGATTCATCTGATTTGGACGATTTTAATTCTAATCCATTAACTTTAGGCTCTTCTTTGTTTGGACAGTCATTGAACGCCTTTTTGTCGTCAATGCTTGAATCTCCTAATGCAGATAGTTCGTCCTCTTTGATAGAAGCGTCTTCTGGCTCGAGACATAAGTGTACTACTTCTAAGCCTTCCCCATACTCCTGAAGACACTCGTGGAAAGAGTCTAGTCCTGTGTGGTCATCAGAGGCTAAGGAGTTTATGCATTCCTGTGGGAAAGGATTTGAAAGACTTAGATTTACTTTGACGACAAGCTTACCATTGAGTAACTGTCTATTATAGTAATAACTCCGTTATGAATTGTGTAAATTTGATAACGAATTTGAATTCTTGTAATAATCAGCATTCTTTAGGAAGGGATTCCGACAAAATTTTAATACAAAAATACTCGTTTTCTTCAGGGACTTTATTAATTTAGAATACCTTTGCAGTCAATCAGTATTCATATTTAATTATTGTTTTTGATTTTTTTTATACCACTAATGTGGCACACACCTGCCTGATGGTAAGCAGTTACCGTAGCCTATGGACGCTTGCAACAGACGTTTGGTATATAATGTAAAATGAAACTCCTTGTATATTTGTCAACGTACATATATTATTGCGTGTCACGAAGCGACTGAAAATAATAACACAGATCTGTTAAAGCATTGGACATCGATCACTCTCTACATTTGTGTCCACATTATGTAACATTTCATAATTGCCACATTGCACCATTTATTCAATTTAATACATAATCTGGACACGCCCTTATATTATATTGGCCGAATACTGAAACGATATTCAAACTTGTAAAATGTGTACATTTGTAAAATCAAAATTTACGTGGCATCAGATTTGAATGGCGCTTCAGTATTCGGCCATTTATCTCACAACACATTTAATTCAATAACGGTAAAATTATCATAATATATAAAATTATTCACTACAATTTATGTCACAATCATTTTTCTTTCACATATTGTGTGAAAAAAATTACACTAGTATCGGGTTGTGATCATCTGGGATAAAAAGAAATTGAATTGAGTAAAAATTTTTTGAGCTAAAATGTAGTTAGCAAAATGTTTGCTTTTAGTAAGCTACATTTTAGATTAGTGAGTATCAAATTAGGTCTTGTCAAAACGATTAATATTTTAGTTTCAATAAACAACTGTATATGGTAAATATTTTAGTTTGGTTTTAGTCTAGTCAGAAGGACAAGAGAACTCGAAATCCATAATCCAAATCGAACTTGCCAGCATGCAGTTGAAATGTGATTTGATGGCTTGTTTGAATTTTTTCTTTGATTATTTCTCGAGAAACTGTACATAAATGCAATAGCTAGATACCATACTACATAACTACATACCTACACGATAACACCACACATTTCTGAGGTCAAAAGACCTATATTAAGCCTTCAATTTTATGCGTTCTTTTGCACTAACTTACTTTTAAGTCATTTACAGCTAAAATTCCCATATTCACCTATGCACTCAAGGACCGCCACTATGTTGCCACTTAACCAGTGATGTTCCTTATTATTCCTTATATATTATTATAAGGAGGATTTATTTAAAGCAATGCTACAGACATTTTTCATAATAGGCAATGCTAAAATGTATAGGTAAGTTTTATTAATTTGACATTAATGTATTGGATTTTAAATATAGCACGACTTATTTATTCTATGATATGTTGATTATTACCTGTAGTGATTCATCTAAAATCGCTTTACATATAATATTTCTTGTTTTTTACCATAAATGTGTTTATGGTAAAATGTATTTTCTATAGAGCCTCTCGTAGTTTTGAACAGCAAAAATTCTTCATATAGAGTTTCTCTTACTCTACAAATGAGGGTAATTTTCTCTTTGAATTTAAATTCCTTACAGTATTTTTTTATTACTAAGTAAAATTACTTATTCACATAACAGAAATAACTGTATAATTCAGCGTTCATTAACAGTAAATAAGCTTCCTATAGCAAGACTATCACATCATTAAATTGACAACTAACATCAAGATATTGGTTTTTGAATCTAGGTAATGGCGCCAAAACTGTTGTACAGAATTACTAAACTAAACTAATTTGACAGTTCTAAAGGTATTGCTGTCCTTATTTAACCCCGCACATGAGAAAGGGATAGCAAGACTTTAAGAACTGTCAAATTAGTTTAATTTTGTAATTTTGTACAATAAAATTGGCAACATCGAATGATTATCTTAGCCTCAATTAAATTCAAGAGCTAGGCTGGAACCACTGGGCCTGGCTTACTTTACTTGGCTTTAATCTTCTGGAAAAAGGGTACCTACTTCCTTTTTAATTTCCATACAAAGTTTTCAATCCTCCATCGTGCTATGGGTGTATTCTACCCAACTAGCATGTACATAGGTACTTGTACACTAATCTTCAACTAGAACAGTCGGAGCCTTGTTCCCCAGACACAACACCTGACTAGCTGGAAGATCTTCCTTTTGTGGCGGCTGAGCATGATCACCTAGCTCGCTAGTTTCAAAAACCATTTCAATTCTACTTACAAGTATGACTCACAACTACACAATTTCAATTGTATATAAATAGACATCGATTTCATAGATCACAATTATAACATTACAATAATTACTTAATTAAATAACCTTCCGCATTTTCTATGCCGCATTTAATAAATTCCATTTATTGGACGTATTTTTGTAACATAGTTCTTATTTAATATGCAACGAGCATTTAAAATTACATACAAATAAATCTTACGAAACACTACAAAATATATATTCATAAAAAAAATACAACTTTATAAGCGCATAAACTACGAATGTGACATATTTTGTCAATTATACAGTTTTCCAAAAATGAGATTTTTGAAGTTCAGAATCCATACTGGTTTTGCTAATAATATCTCTCTAAACGCAGATACAACAGAAACGAACTGCTTTCTTGGAAAGAACAATAATTTTTACTTTGGAGTTCATGATACAAACCATCAAAAAGATCTGTCAATAAGACTCGGTTCGATCTAGTCCTACTAATATTATAAATGCGAAAGTTTGTGAGTATGGATGGATGTTTGTTACTCTTTCACGTAAAAACTGCTCAACAGATTTGGATGAAATTTGTAACGCAGTTAGTTTACACTCTGGATTAGCACATAGGGTACTTTTATCCCGGGAAATGTTAGGTTCTTCTGGGATTCTAAGCTCAACGCAGACGTAGTCGCGGGCAGAAGCAAGTCTACAATAAAGTTACTTACATATCCCTTACTGAGAATTGTGGTGATTATTCTTTTGTAGTCCACCTATAAATATCTCAAATTCTCTCAATTTCGATACTCGTCTCCCAGCTGGGCTTGCACTTTCTGGAATCTCTACATTGACCGTGTATCTCAGTATGTCTTTATGTCATTTCATAGTGAACTTCGCCCTTATGTTAGGAACTCTGTACGGCAGTGGCGGAGGGTCAATAGCCTTTGTGTAATGTAGTCTGAGGTCCATTATATCCCGATGTAGAGACATTATTAGACGAAGCAATTTTGTGAAGTACTCAAGTTTCTGAAAAAAAGTTTTTTTGTTTTGTTTAATTATAAATATCAAGATAATGATAAAAATACTTGCTAAGATAAGCAATTTAAATTGTTTGTTATTAATGCTAAATATTTTTTTTATAAAAAAAAATGAATTTAAAAAAGCATGCAAATATTGTACACTAAAGGGAAAAGGGCTACACTTACATTTCGTCGCATTTTATTTTTCTTAACTAAAAAAAGCCTAAAAAATCCTTAGAGCGTTAATGTAAAGAAATTTAATTCCCTTTACTGTACAAGATATTGTTTTGAAATAAGAGTAATTATTTTGTTAGATTAATTGCATGCTTAGTACAAGTCAGAAATACAGCTCTAAGCAAGGACAAGCTTTAGTATTATGTATAAATTAACTTACTTTATATAATATTTCCCCTCAGTGTACAATATCAGGATACTAATATTACACCACATCGATTAATAACTCCAAAAATTTACGCAATTCAAAAGAAACTCAACTTGTAAAAGGGGAATAAAAAACCAATAAAGCTGTCGAATTAGAAACAAAACAAAAAAAAAACAAAAAACGTCATTTGTCATTGCTCCATAAATAATAATTATTTGAATGATTAACAAACATTCTAAGCAATTCATATTATAAACAAACCATAAATGTTTTTACTTTTTGACAAAAAAAAAATCCGGTATAAAATTATTTTCTTTTTATGACAAAAAATACAGATTGTTTTTTGTAATACTTTTTTCTATGCCTAGGGGCATTATTTTCACCAAGATAGCACTAAGTAGGTAATAGGTGTCAATTCTGTTGTACAAAATCACCTAACCAGTGCCGGTAGCAGGAACACGACAACGTTTTCGTATCGCCTTCGACTATTTTGTATTGGAAAATGAAAGTGGAACTAAAAATTAGTATGACAATTTTGACATTTCGCGAGTTACGTTTTCGAATACGTTGTCGACAATGTTCCTGCTACCGGCACTGATTCCGGTTTGGGTCAGATCTTTTATCTATAAGTAGGTAGGTTAAGATATGTTTTTGTAAATAGTTTAATCTGTTTTGTATAACCTAACTAATTTGACAGGACAAAAATTCTTGCTACCCTTTTTCATGTGCAGGGTTAAATAAGGATGGCAATACTTAAAGTCCTGTCAACTTAGTTTAGTTTAAAGATTCGTACAACAGAATTAGCACGATATTATAATAATATTGCATATGGTTTTATAGCATACCTGACTACTCTGCATACTGTGTCCATTTGCCAGATCCCCACCGACTACTGTGCTGCAAGGAAGAGGTTTTGATACCCCTATTGTGACGATTCCTATGGGAAAGTATGTTTAAAAATTATGGCACAGTATTTCTTGTTTATCTTTCGATAATAGAATCTGGTAATATCGACACTTGCACTGTCTTAACTTTGAACAATGCTATAACTATGGATAATGTTACGGAGTGTGTATTTCGCAGCGCTATCTAAATTGTGTGTATTAATTTATTTATACAAAGATCTATGTAAAATGAACTTGGTAGATAACAGATAACATTGTTTAGCGTGACAGAAACTAAATCCAGAATAATTACAAATGATGTAACACGCAACCAAAGAAATCAAAAACATTTTACTCAGATTGGATTTTAGAAATGTGTTCTTTCAAATCTTTTACTGTAACCCTAGTGCGAGTTTTATTTTCCTTAGTTTTTGATAGTTTTCGAATGATGGATACGGACGGCTGGTTTTATTGATAGACAAGATTTTTTTTCTGATTTCATAGATAAAAACTATGACCCAAACCAGAATCATGCGGGAGTGTGTAAAGAATGCTGCCAGCATAGCCACGCATACATTTGATTGAGTGTAGTATGGTTTTAGTGGTTTTTTTGGATGTATGTCAGTTTGTGTAGCAGGCAGTGTCTCTGGTCAGTATGTGTGGCCGTGTCTCAGGAAGTCAGCCCGTGTGGCGGGGGTGTGGGGGGGTGTGTGGGAGGTGTGTGGGGCGTGTGGGTTTGTGAGTGTGTGGGGGTGTATGGGGGTGTGTGGGGGTGTGTGGGGGTGTGTGGGGGTGTGTGGGGATGTGTGGGGGTGTGCGGGGGTGTGTGGGTGTGGGGTGTGTAGGTGTGGGTGTGGGGTGTGTGGGGTGTACGGGGAGTGTGGGGGTGAGGGGGTGAGCGTGTGTGTGGGGTGTGTGGGGTTGTGTGGGGGAGTGTGTGTGGGGGTGTGTGTGTGTGTGTGTGGGGGTGTGTGTTGTGTGGGTGTGAGGGTGTGTGTGGGGGTGTACCTGGCGGCGCGGCGCGCACGGCGGCCACGGCGTGCGCGAGCGGGCAGTTCGCGAGCGGCGCGCCGTTGACGGACACGAGCCGGTCCCCGGGGGCCAGCCGCCCGTCGCCCGCCGCCGCGCCGCCCGCCACCACCGACCGCACCACGAGCACCGACCCGCCCGGGACACACGGGTCCTGATACACACACACATACACAGGGCAGGCAATGTGCATTACATATAGGCACAAAGTCATTGCCTACCTCCACCAAAATCGAATATACTTTATAACACAGGATAATACATAGGTATTAGACCTATGTGTGTATTTGTTTAAGCTAAGTAAGGTTTTTTAGCCGTGATGGCCTTGCGGTTGAATCAACGGCCTGTCACTGATGGGCCCAGGTTCAAACTCCAGCCTGTACCAATGAGTTTTTCTAAGCTTAAGTACAGTGAGTAATCACACCATGACCTAAAAAAGAACAGTAGGGCTGGAATCTCCCGTGGGTTTCCCATTACCATTGGAGCCGCCCGACTGGGGACTGTAACTGAACCTTACAGAAGACCGCAGTGAAATAACACCACTTTTATGTGTTGTGTTTCTGCGGTGAGTAAGGTTAGGATAGATAGCACCCTATCGTTCAAGATAGACGGTCAAATGTTATGACAAATGCGTTTGATTATATCTGTCTAAGAAATTACTAGTCAAAGTATCTGTCTACTAATGTTGTTATGCCAACTTACCAAGTAATCGAGGATGGAGAAGCCAAGCCCTCTATCTTCCTTCACCAGCTGTATGTACTCCACCTCATCACTCCACATCGCCAGGCCGCTGAGGGGTTCCAGAGACCTGGATCGATTGCGCTCCAGGTCTTCTGAACAGAATTCTGGAAGAAAAGTCCAATTGCAAAATCTAAATAAAGGTTTGGGCAAAAGATTATCTTGGACTTGATGATTTCACCAATATTTAATGCCAAATTTAGGTTTGACTTGACGTGACTAAGAATATTGTAACAGATTCTTTCGGGATTCTAATAGTTTGAAGTGAAGACATAGACGAAATTACCGATAGTCTTTTGCAAATTTTATTATTAAGAAGCAACAAGTTAGAAGTTAAAAAGTGAAGACATGTAGTGCAACAAAATGGGTTTTCCCAAACAAAGCCGCCCGACTAGCAACAGTACTGAACCTCACAGAAGATCGCCGTCAAATAACACTACTCTGATGTAGTTGTGTTCTTGCGGCGAGTAAGGACGCAAGAGCTCCTCGTAGATACGATATGCTAGCAGTAAGATTTGCAACTTGCTAGTGAAATCTTTAGCATTGCAAGTGTCTAAGGCTATGGTGACGGCTTACCATCAGGTGGGCTTTACGCTTGTTTACCACCTTGTATAGTAAAATAGGCATTCAAAGAGAGAGGTAGGGCGAATTGGGATCTTCCGTGGGTTTTCCCATTAATATTAGAGACGCCCGACTAGGGACTGTACCTCCACCTTACAGAAAACCGCAGTGAAATAACACAACTTTGATGTAGTGTTGTGTTTCTGCGGTAAGTAAGGTTGCCAGTGCTCCACGAGGATACGCTGCGCTAATAGTAATGCTGCTAGCTCAGCGAGTCCTCATAAAAAAAACGGGTTGGCAACGCATTAGTGATACCCCTGGTATTGCTAGCGGCTATAGGCTACGTTGACTGCTTACCATCAGGTGGGTCTTATGCTTGTGGGCCAACGTAGTGGTATAAAAAAAAACACTCACCATCATGATCATGTCCAGCCGACATGACAGTAGTAGCGCTGCAGAGGGACGCGACTGAACTCTCGGATTTGGCCTTGATCAGTCTTTGTGGAGGAGCCAGTAGGTCTTGAAGACTTCCGCCTATTAAGTTATCCTGAAATTAAACAGAATCTTCTGTCAATATAAGGTTACTATGTCTCCTACTTCCATTTGGTTTTAAATGTCGAAGCAGACTCGAAAATGTATCTTGTTTTAGACGGGTCAAAATACTTCTTTTGACTGACTATACAGTACACTTGCTTATAACTTCTCTATTCATTTCATCATCATTAAATAATCTTTGTTTTTCATACAACTTGTCTCATTTGTTACGAGGCAGAGATCGCCATTACAGTCCAAGCTTTGTTGCAAGAACAAAATTACTCTTGACTACTCTTCTTTAATTTGTGTAATAATACTCCTAGTATTATTACACAACACTGAGTAACAGATTATGCTACGCTTAATACCATAGACTTACATCTTCTTTTGAGTTCTTATTGCTACGTATTTACCATGTATTACTTAGTAAGAAAGCCCTACCTGGTGTAAAAGGTTAACGAATAGTGGTTGTGTAGTTACCGGTGTGTGATGCAGCGGCTTGTGGTGCCTGGCGACCACCAGCGTGGCGACGGGCGGCAGCGCGCGCAGCCGCGCCACCACCGCCACGTGCGCCGCGCCCAGCGCGCGCCAGCCGCCCACCTGCACCGCCACACCCTCACACCCTCACACCCTCACCACGACTCCGTGCAACATATGCAGGACCACGCAAGAGCTTTCATCATTATAGTCCCGCGAGCCCTGCACTGCGCTGGTCACATCGACACCTTAGTTCGTAAGTCTTCCAGTAATAGTAGCTAGGGATATTCAAAGCTTGACGGCAGAAAATCTAGCAATGCGCTGGTATGTACCTAACCTGAGTCTTGCTCGTGGCGTGATGAGGCTACGGTGAAAGTTTACCATTAGGCGGCCATAGACATGGCTGTAACCTTCGTAGGATAACACTAGTTAGAAATAGACCTAGTTCTAAAAGCTAAGGTGACCGGTTATCATTAGGCGAGCCGTACTGCTAAGAACAATGTGAGATATTAAGATATGCGTCGCCTGGGCATGGGGTATGGGGTATGGGGTATGGGGTATGGGGTATGGGGTATGGGGTATGGGGTATGGGGTATGGGGTATGGGGTATGGGGTATGGGGTATGGGGTATGGGGTATGGGGTATGGGGTATGGGGTATGGGGTATGGGGGTACCTCGAGCAGCTCGTCCCCGGCCCGGAAGCGGCCCGCGCGCGCCAGCGGGCCTCGCGGGGCCAGGGCGCGGATGAAGTGCCGCGCCTGCACCTCCCGCCCGCCCACCACTCGCACCGTGCCTTCCAGCGACAGACCCAGACCGCCCTCCGCTTCCTTACATATCGTGCCAACCTGACACAACACATAAAAACCGCATTCATTAAAATAGCTTCATTGATGGGTTTTAAGAATCTTCGTTTTTTTTCTCCATGGCCTATGGACGCTTGCAACACCAAGGGTATCACTCACGCGTTACCAACCCGGCAGAAATCTCTTCACACCTATTAGAAGCACCTCATAATGTACTCTTTTGGGAAAACCACGGCGGGGATCTCATTTAACAGTTTAATTGTGTGCGAGAGGAAGCTCCTATAGAACTGCCCTATAAACTTTTCGATATAAACAATAAACAATTAAGGGCCCATAATGCAGCCCTGTGGAACTCTCAGCTTAACTTTGAGCTAAAGGTATATTAAGGGTTCTTATTTCCATTAACATGTTTTGTATCTACTCTTTACTACCTACCAAGTAAACATTCGAACGTTTATCAAAAAATTTGCAATAAATTTAAGAAAAGCAATTATGTATATGTAATCAAAACCTTTGGACAGATTAAAAAAATTTGTTGTTCGAGAAAACGTGCTTGAAATAGGGACAAACGGTAAAATCACTATTCATTATGCATAAAACATATGACTACCGTCAGTAAATTAAAATTTAAAAGACCTAAGAATAATTTAAAGGCTGTCAACCATACAGATTTGAATCACTTACAATAATATCCGTAGGGTACTGATGGCCAGGCCAGTCGACCTCCTTGTCCAGTATGTCTCGCCACTTGTCCTGTATCCGTCGAGCTTCTCGCTCGCAGCCCTCGTCCTCGGCACCTATCACTATCTCCGCCTCTTCGAGTGACGTCGGCGAAAGGAGATGAGGCTGGATGGAATCTGGATCTACTTCTATTACTGTCGATTCGTCGTACTGGGGACATAGTTATTAAAGATATTTTAATACTACTCAGATAGCATAACTATTATCATGATCCGCCTGGGTGAAACTAGATCACAAAATCATTTTAATCTGACTAGACTTACAAATAAGTACTTTCAAATCGTCAGAATCTATCACTGAAGTTTGGAAGGTCGTTTTTTGTTGAGAAGAATCCGGCAAGAAACAGCAATTAGGTGCTCTTTTCAAATAAAGTATATCTTTTACATTTCAATTACTTACGTGACATAAATATATCACAAAAAGAGATATAGTTAAAAAAATAATAGACATAGACAAGGATATTACGTTGTAACATTTGAATTACAAATATAAGCTAGTAGTAACTAAAAAATTAAATCATGGAAGCTGACCGCTTTATTTTCCACGACGCGTGTTTTAAGTCTGAAAGGTGGCATAATAGACGAGAATAGAGTAATTTATACTGAATTGGCTACGGTATCATTTCAAGACCACTCACCACACTAAAACTGTACTTGGCAAGGGACGTGACAGAAGGACTAGGGGGTGCAACCGGTGACCTTCTGCCGTCTTGAGCTGCAAGGGCTTTCTGAAGTTTCTCAAACCCCGCACCACGTAGATACCTTAAAATAGAAAACAAAAACTCTTTTCCACTACCTTAAAATAGAAAAAAAAAACTCTTTTCCACTCATTTTTTTATTTGAATAACTCACTTATTTTAGGTTATATCTCGATGCCTACCTTCTTTTAAAATTATATCAATGACGTTACATTTCTTGTCCTTTCATACTCCTTTTATTCCTTACTCCGTATTTATTAAAATTCTTGCAGCCATATGATTGCTATGGGGTAATAAACACGACATTAACTATGACTGTGCAAAGAAGAATAATAATCGTGTTAGAGCCGTGGTGGCCTTGTGGTATGAAGCACTGCCTGTAATTCTAGCGACGCAAGTTCCAATCTTACCGGTCTGTACCAATGAGGTTTTCTAACTTAAGTGCGGTGATTTGTCACACCACGAGCTTTACGCTGAAGGAAAACGTCGTGAGAAAACTTCGAACGTATGTAGTGCCTAAGAGACGGCGAAGACTCACCATCTGACGTGTTGGCACCAAATTATCTTCGGTGGAAAGTGGGTGAATAATACTCAAGTGTTTTTAAACCACGATTTGCCACGGTTGAAGCGGTAAATGCTACTGAAAGCACAAACAAAAATGTTTAGACGCTTAGCACCATATTTTAGTCACAGACCCAAATAGAAGTTTACATTGCGAAGATTTACAGGTTAAATTACTATTTGTGAAAAGCAATATGGCGTCGTATATTACCTAACACCAGCTATTGTTTGAAAACAATCAGCTGACACGCAGCTCAGTTTTGAGAGTACTCAAATAATTTGTTTATCGATTTTGAGGTTATTTGTGAAATATGTTTTGGCTTAAATGTTTCTTGTGATTTAAGATATATATATATTTAATATATTACACGGTATATGTTACGTTTGTATACTCATCAATCCTTTGTTTTTCCGCTAACCGATACTCTTACTCACCCACCGTCAATGGTTGAGATAAATTTGCTCTAAAAATTGCGGCTATCGACCAAACACATACAATATGTTTTAGCTAATAAATGTAATAATTGGTTTCAAGTTAATGTTTTCAAAATTCACATAATTTCATTTCATTCTTGAGAGAAGTGTTTTTAAGTCTACATTATCTACCACCGAATTCAAAGTCTTCGAATACTGAAATGACATTCAACATTTGAGGCCCACATAATTGCGTGAAGCGTCGTCAAAATTACAATTTCGCATGTACAATCGGAGGCCACTCAGATTTGACTGGCGTTCTGTATTCGGTGGTGAGTACGACAGGGTTACCTCAAAGCTTTAAGCCGCACGACGGGTCCTTTAGCGTCTCGCAGCAACGCCACGGCTTTGTGGTTGGTGACCCCATGTAATGATACACCGTCCACCTGGAACAAAACACAATAGAACACAATTTTTTTTGTAGTACATAATATTTAGTTTCTTGCCGGATTGTTGTCAGAAAAAAACGACCTTCCGAATCCGGTGGTAGACTCTAACGATTTGAAGTACTTATTTGTAAAGTCTAGTCAAATTTAATTTGCTTTATTAGATCTATAACTAAGTTAAAACTTTAATATGCCTACAAAATATAAAAATCTTAATATTAATAAAAACTAAAATTAATACATAGGTAACAATTTACCCTTGTACAATCTGTTCCTTCCAGTAATCACTGGAAGGAACAGAGAAAGAGAAAGACCAGAGAACATAATCATGTTCTCTGTCTTTTCTTGTGTGTACATAAACTATTAACTAAATAAGTAAAATAAAAACAAATGAAGCTAACTGTACACCAAACCAAGAGGAATGTAGCAGTTATCCTTATTTTCAGTGTTTGATAGTTAAATGTCTACTACTTCGTGCTACCTAGCTGGACTCTTGCGAAGAGACCTAACTGTAGCGCGAGCATGAATAATTTGCGACAACGTTTTCGTATCGCCTTCGAGTATTTTTGTATTGAAAATTGTACAGCGCTGCGACTGTGAAATTAGTATGACAATTTTGACATTTCACTCGTTTTCGCTTACGTAGTCGAAAAATTTTCCTGCTACCGACACTGCTAGCAAGCCAAGACGAGTAAAACAACTAGATAAATAATATAAAATGTATTTGCAAGACAAACGAGCGAGGTTAAAAAACACTGAAGTGAAGTTAATGGGATTTTGAGACGGGTCGGCAGAGCGTATATAGCCGATATTTTTAGGGTACCGTACTCGAAGAGTAACGGAACCTTATTATTAAAACTCCGCTGTCCGCCCGTTCGTCGTATTTCGCTTTTATGTTATTGAAATCTACATCTATATCTCTCGAATATCCTCATTGTGTATCATCACAGTGCCGTCTCCAGTGATTGTAGAGCTCTCGTATCTGTTAAAAGCTCTCAAGTCACCGGGCTTCCACTTAACCTACTTCGCCGAAGCTGGGTTACATCATTACGTATGCGAAACTCGGATGAGGAAATATTTATGCATACATGTACCCTTTGAAAAGATTTTTCTTTATATTCAGAACATTTTACACGATGTCAATTGACCTCAAACTGAGTAGAGCTTGTACAATATGTACTAATGACAGATATACAGACATAGATATAGCTTAAATACAAAATAATGATAAATTAAAAATATGATAACTTAAGTTGCCCGTGCTCCAAGAGGATAGCTGCGCTAGTAGTAATGCTAGCACAGCGAGTCCTCATCAACAACATGGTTGACAACGCGTTAGCTCAGAGCAGATAATATACTACGTTCAGCGTTAGTGATATCCCTGGTATTGCTAGCGGCTATAGGCTACAGCGACTGCTTACCATCAGGTGGACACTTTAGTGGTATAAAATAAAAAAAACACAATAGATATTGTTACCTCAACAATTCTGTCGTTAACTTGTATCCTTCCACACAAGTCTGCGGAGCTGCCTTCACTGATGCTCTTCACGAAAATACCGCTCAATTCCTCTGAGAACAAAAAAACATACAATAATTAGTCTTATGCATGAAATTAAAAGGCTAGATTACTGGCCCATAAAATACTATAAAAACCTGTGATAAGTGTTTTTCATTTAAGGTGAATCCTATAATCAATTCGTAGATCAGTGCATTCTTATGTCGGATATATCATACTTTACACTATAAATAGATGCCGTATCACACAGGGGGAAAGTATAGATAAGGCCAGTGTCCCGTAAGCTCGTAACGCACTGGCCGAAAGTTTAGTTCTAGCGCCGTTGCAGCAAATGTGTTAAATAAATTAAAATTTTCCCCCGACTTCGCCCACGTATCAATATAATATATAGCCTATG
This sequence comes from Falcaria lacertinaria, assembly GCA_951449985.1. NCBI lineage: Eukaryota > Metazoa > Arthropoda > Insecta > Lepidoptera > Drepanidae > Falcaria > Falcaria lacertinaria. The sequence goes on along the minus strand of OX602132.1, from coordinate 6,790,316 downwards.
TTACTCAGTGATAATGTATCTTTCTAACGGTGAAAGATTTTTTTAAATCGGTCCAGTAGTTTCGGAGCCTACTCAATACAAACATACACACACAAAACCATACAAATCTTTCCTCTTTTTAATATAGAAGTATAGACTAACAGAACAGATATACTGTAATTAAGGCTCCAATATTAATTCTCGCTACCTAGTCTGGCCCTAAAGTAAGAGCTGTGCCAATTTCGTATCACGAGCTAGATTGGGACTTGTCCGGCTATATCCGGGTGCACCGGGTCAATACTGGATAGGTGGATAGACAGCTGCCCCACATTCCCCGGAAAATTATCATCGACTGGATCTAGATGGAAACATATTTATCTTGTACTTGCGGCCCGCCCCGGCTTCGCGTTTATAGACGTTTACAGGCTTTTTTTTTCTCCGTAAGGACCATCCTCGTACTTCAAGGAATATTCTAAAAAAAATAATTAGCGACATCGGTTCAGCCGCTCTCGAAACTTGCGCTTCGCAACATATTCAGCGATGCATTTTTATATTTACGATTTACGAAGTTGTAGTATCGTGTTTAGTATTTTTTATACTAACATGGTAAACTAAGATACGGCCGACTGACGATAAGTCGTATCCCTGGCATTACAGGTGTCATATAATAATATGTATGTCTTTAGTTTTTTTTTTAAATACAGAACAATAATATGAACGATATACAAGTTTGCCAAACATTTGGCAATCACTCGGCGCACCCAATATTCCGGAATCGAAGCGAAATATTCACACTGCTGCAGGGAATACGTACATTTGGTTCTTTGTAGGTCACACCCACACAACGAGATGTACTATACTACACCATACTCCGCGTATATTACCTCCACTAAAAACATTCTCATGCCACCGACTTAACGAACAAGTTGGGAATTATGTCTAGAAGAATTCTATACCATACCTACATCTTGCTTAACAGCCTTTTTAGGGCGTATACTAAATTATCAATTTTGATTCGGATTTACATACGGTAGGCGGTAGGCAGAGAGTAAAGAGCGCGTCACTCTTGACTTGCACACCTATTTTACTTCTACATTCATCAATCTCTTCATACATACCCATCAGTGTCTAGTACTCTTACCTTTCCAACTTCTTGACTTTATCTTCTTCCAATCACATTCACAAGACCTATATTTACTCAGTCTTATTGCCGAATACCAAACGCCAGTCAAACCTCGTGCTACATTAATCGGCCTCCTCGGATTTTACAGACGTAATTGTATTTTGACGCGTCGTCAAACTTTGAACGTCGTTTCAGTATTCGATCGTGAGTGTCAAACAATCCTTACTCAAGGAAGACCTAATTGCATCTCAATAAGGTTAAAAATGCAACAACGTACCTTGTTCACAGACGTATCCAGCCACCGTGATGCCTAGCCCCAAGGCAGAATCTTTGCTCAGTTCCACCTCATAGCTCAAGGTCTCTGGTTCTCCAGTGCCCCGGACTGCCATATCCAGAGGGAGCCTGGGTATGATTTAGAAATAACATAGGGTTAGCAACGCGCAAGTGAAACCCCTGGTATTGGTAGCGGCTATAGGCTACGGTGACTGCTTACCATCAGGCGCTTGTGTGCCAACTTAGTGGTATAAAAAAGTCATCTTCAAAGAAAGTCCTGTCAAAACAACAATATTCTGGCTACATATAGACACAGACAGACAACGCCAACTGACTGTGGAAACCTCAAGCCATTCTTGAAGAATCCCAGGACATTTTGGCAACATATGAAGGAAGGAGGGGATAAGTAAATAATTATATTTCAATTGTAATTACTAAAAACTTTACTATAGGGATTGCCTTGCTCTTTGTAAATCTAATCTTTAGGGTTTAGAAGTTAGGAAGTTACCTTAGAAACTGTAGACTAGTGATTATTACATGAAGACAATAATCCTCATAGTCTATAATTTAGTTTTATTTAATTTGTTTTATTATAACTCTAAGTGGTATTTTTTGTTTCTTCTTGTGTCGTGTGTGTGTAGAAAATAAAACATTCTTTCTTTTCTTTTCTTTCTTTCTTTTCTTTCTCAGGCTGTACTCCCTTTAGGTACTCACCTAATGGGTGGTATCTGCGGTTGAGGTGGAGGCGGTACATAAGCTGGTGGCTTAGGGGACGGAGCCAACGCTCCTCTTGGAACAACAGCTACCATAGATGCCACTAGCTGTAGACAACAAGATCAACATTATTATCATCATCTTTCTTAACCTTATCCCAAACACTGTTGATTTGACGCTAGATCTAACATGTAGCTGGTTACACAAATCGACTGCCATCTGACTTAAAACAATTTAGACTCTTCACACCCTTCTTGAAGAACCCCATGCTGTACTCCTTTGGGAAAACCACGGCGGGGAGTTCATTTATTTAGTTTTATTTGCTGCCTATTAACGGTCTTCTTATGTACCCTGTGGTGCAGCCGCTCCTCAATGATGTTGGGTGGTGGGGAGGGCGGGCTGTTGTCCTCACTCAAGGCTCCGAAGCCGTCGTGGCCAGCCTCCGCCAGCCTCCTCTCCAGCTCGATGGGGTCTGCTAGAAGTCGTGACGGCACCACTGGAGCAGGGGAGGCGCCGAGGCTCTGCTGGCAAACACACTTACATCATGGTTGGCTCGGGACATTAGTGGTTTCGTAGTTTTGAGAGCATCTGCTCCTGACTACACCTATACTTAATTCAGCACTAAGCTAAAGTGTACTGTAACATAAGCTAGTGTGTGACAAGAGAATAGGGGAGTTTTTGGCGGGAATCAGGTGGAGCGGTTGAGATTTTTTCCAGTGTCTCGGAAATTGTGTTATAGTAAACTGTAATGTGTATTTTTGGTGTCCTTATGTGCAGCAAAGTTTCATTTAGTGACTGATTTACAGGAACATTGGAAATAATGCTATAATACGACTTTTGGGTTAAGTGATTTATCATTTTGGTCAATAGGTTACCTCTGACCTAAAAGGCGTGTTATGATCTGCTACTGCCGTGGATTGTCTCCAGAAACTCCAATAAGCATTAGAATGCATGACACATTTCACACACACAGGCATTTTAATGCGGCAAAGACGAGAAATGTTGAAACTTGAAAATTCTCTAACATTCGATACTGGCAAAAATAGTCCCTGAAGGGATTGATTGCCATACTTAGGAAGAAGAAGAAAGACAAGAGAATTGGCACCATACTTATAATTACGTATTGACAAAGTTAAATGAGTATTATTTCTGGTGTCTGGTTACCATTGTTCCAGCTTTGCTTAGTTTGGGACCAAATGACGCTGTGTGATAATGTCGGCATGCTTGGAGTATTGCGAGTTGAGTGAGTTTAATTTATAATTAGTATAATTGGTTTGAAACCGTACTAATTAATTAAAAAGAGGTTTTAAAGAGAGGTAGGGCGATTTGGGATTTCCCGTGGGTTATCCCATTTAAATTGGAGCCGCCCGACTGGGGACTGTACCTCCGCCTTACAGAAGACCGCAGAGAACTACTTGATGTAGTGTTGTGTTTCTGCGGTAAGTAAGGTTGCCGGTGCTCCACGAGGATACGTTGGGCTAGTAGTATTGCTGCTAGCACAGTGAGTCCACATAAACAAATGGTTGGCACCCCGTATGTGATACCCCTCGTATTGCTAGCGGTTATAGGCTACGGTGACTGCTTACCATCAGATGGGCCGTATGCTTGTGTGCCACCTTAGTGGTATAAAAAAAAACACCTGCTTGCTACGAGAAAAAATATAGACACGCACGTGAAATAAGTTCGATAAAGTTAAAAGCTAATTATTTATTACCCTACAATTGTATACATTTTAAGCTTGAGGCTTTAAGCTGTGGACACGATGATTTACCTGTTACGTAAAGTAAAGGTGGACGGCGGCTTATTACCTGTCCCTCCGGCCTGTCGTCACATCCGGGAAGCCGGATACAGACAATCCCACACCCGGCTCGCAGTTTAATGCAGGAAATTATTGGGATTAGCCAAAACCGTTCGCGTTTAGGATATTAAACCAAAGGCTTTAAAAAGACGGGATTGTTATTTCCTCAATCCACGAGGACTCGGCTAAGTCGTTGGTAAAAAGCTCGACTATTATTAAGTAATATTAATAATATTATAAAAGGGTAAAATTTGTTTATATTATTATTATATTGTTTTTTTTTGTAAATACATACAAATCCAGACGCAAGACAAACATGTTGGTCACATAAATCTTTGCCCCGGCGGGAATCGAACCCGCGACTCCTAACGTAACAGTCAGGTGTACTAACCACCAGACCAGCGGTTTGGTGGTAGTCAGGAACATCTCTGGAACTACAACACCTATTTAACAAATATATTTCATTAATTGAAGCGTTATCATCGACAAAAAGCTACTGAAAAATATCGCCGGTCTGTGATCTATCGCAGTCCGAATATATGACGTCACCAAACGATGGTCATGCGACCATACCCTAGAGAGACATACCGTCTTTATAACCGTGCCCTTAGGATACATTTAGGGCGAGTATAAAAGGTGGGTTAAGCTCAAAATATTCCGGTCCAACGTAAAAACCGTATTGCTTTACGGATGTGAGACGTGGAAGGCTTCCAAAGACATCTCGCGCCGGCTGCAGGTCGTCATCAACCGCTTTCTTCGCCGCATTCTCGAAGTCTACTGGCCAGAGAAAATCTCCAACATAGATCTGTGGGATCGCTGCGGTGAGACCCCGATCGACCAGCAGATCAAACGCCGCAAGTGGAAATGGATCGGCCATACGCTCCGAAGGGACCCTGATCATATACCGAGGCAAGCCCTTGACTGGAATCCCCAAGGAAAACGTAAACGTGGCCGCCCTAAGCAGACCTGGCGTCGGACGATCATCGCAGAGGCGAAGAACATAGGAAAGACCTGGGGCGATCTGAAGCGCGAAGCTCAAGACCGAGCGGGATGGCGGAGCACTGTGGAAGCCCTCTGCCCCACCTAGGGGACACAGGAACATAAGTCAAGTAAGTCATAAAAGGTGGGTATAATATAAAGAGGTGTGTCAGCAGCATGTGACGAACGGGGCTCCATCCCATGGGTTTCAATCAAGCGTGTCAATTAGGTATTATTAAGTTGAAAGGTAATGTTGATAGGTTGATAATTAAAATTGCTTATTTCATAGGTACTGTTAATTTGGCAGTTTGTGTTTATAAAAAGGATCCGCCAAGTGCGAGTTGGAGTCCGCACACCGATGGATCCGTACTAAAAGACAAACTAGATTGAATGGCAAACTTAACTTTACAGTTCGGTCCCTAGACCCGGCTATTGCCTAAGCCGCAAATAATAAGTTTGTAATCACCCACACATCAACCACTCTTTTTAGGGTACCTACCCGAACGGTAACCAACGGACACTTATTACTAAAACATCGTTGTCTGTCCGTCCGTCCGTCTGTCTGGGCTGTATCTCATGATCCGTAATAGGTAGACAGTTGAATTTTTCACAGAATGTGTATTTCTGTTGCCGCTATAACAACAAATTATAAATGAACAAAAGGGGACTCCCCCACTAGAAACGTAATTTTTGAGACTTTACTCTATCTTAAAATAATCAAACAATTAAAAAAAATGCGATTGGTGCAATAGCCGCATCTAAGATCCAATGGCGAAGATGAGTTTGTAATTTAACCTAGTTGGCTTTTGTTTAACCCTCGGTGTGCGAGCCCAACTCGCACTTGGCCGACTTTCTTTACATATTTTCCAACCTTATCTCGTCTGTGGCATAAAAAAATCTAAATGGTTTTTTTTCATCACATTCTCCAACCACAACCCTTCTTATTCAAGACTAAAGCTAAACCTGGCGCCCTTAATTGGAGAACTTTACTTTGAGCGAACCGTTTAGTTAAGTCGCCAATTAACTTGCGAGGGAGTCACTTTACTTTACGCTTTTGCCATTCAGGTGGGGAACAAAGGCAAGCGGTCACCACACTCTTTACAGTTATAGACTTGTAAAATCAGGGGTATCACTTCTTCTTTCCCAACCTCACGGCTTAGAGAACTCACAATACTAGCTATTTATGTATGTGTACTGCAATGATGTTATATGTAAAAAGGTGGTGTACGGCGTATCTTTTCAGAGCTCTGGTAGGCTTACTCACCACAAAAATAACATTACATGAAAGTAATATTATTTGACTGCGATATTTTGTAAGATACCTATAGATAGAGTATTTTGGCCCCGGCGCGGCGGTCCGTATGAAGACAAGCAAAAGAGGTGTATAGTTACACACCTCTTTTGCTTCTTCTCGCCGGTTCCGAGTACTATTTACATTATTGAGTACTTTGTCAATCTTTAATCCGATAGGGTCGGCAACGCGCGAGTGATATCCCTGGTGTTGAAAGCATCCATAGGCTACGGTGACCGCTTACCATCAGATGGGCCGTATGCTTGTTTGCCGCGTTAGCTTATCTGGAAAGTCTAGAAAACTCCCACCGCTTTGTGTATCTTTTCTATCAGTCTTTTATCACTCATACTTCCCATGTGTCCAAGCCAAGCCAATTTCATTATTTTTTATATCAAAACTATGGAATCTGATATTTCCCAACATAAGTAGGTTGACAAACAAAGATGTTCTAATGACCCTCGCTTAATCTGACTAATTAAATAACAATTAGTCAGATAGGTATATAAAGTAGATACCTACGCTTGTTAATTGGTAACTTCCATAACTTTACGTTATCAAAGGCCAAGTTTTCAAATTATACCGTGATAGCATTAAACTTTGTACTGATTAAAGTCGGTACAACTTCAGTTATGTGACTTAAAGCGGATAACTTACGAATTACAATTTCTTGGGATATCTTCTAGTTTTAATTTAAGAGTCCTCTTGAACCTTAGCTCTAGATTAAATCTCTAGAGTTGTTTGCCACCTAAATGGTAAAAAAAAACATGAAAATGGCATGTTGCTAGAATCTGAAACCTCAATATCTCAAACAAAATGCTTCTGAAGCTCTCAAGAATGAGCTATCAAATGCAATCTTTGCAATGCTACATTTCCAGAATTATCAGACTGTTATTGGCCGTGATCTTTAGATTTTGGAACTAAGTCCGAGCCGCAATGTCCCAATTTTCATGTAAAATTCAACTATGGTCTACTCTTCAAAGCCTGACCTGCGTTGCCTGTGAGCCAGATGTGGGCCGCGCGACCAGCAGCCGCACGCATGCTCCACACTGCCGTAGCACCGCCGCAGCTTGCCGAGCGCACATCCCCACCACAGACACTGCTCCGATACGAAGCAACATGTCACCGCTGCGGAGACGGCCATCCTATACATAAGAAAAACCATCTCATTCAACAAAAAAAATTCACAATGTTAAACAGTCCTACCGTCCAGTGACACTTCAACTTGCTGATCCTACACTACGTTAGCCACTCCGCGGTCTGCACTCTAGGATACGTCTGCTCCATCGACCATCGGTCCTTCCACAGACGTCACCAGCCCACTGACACTTCAGCTTGCTGATCCTACACTACGTTAGCCACTCCGCGGTCTGCACTCTAGGACACGTCTGCTCCATCGACCATCGGTCCTTCCACAGACGTCACCAGCCCACTGACACTTTAGCTTGCTGATCCTACACTACGTTAGCCACTCCGCGGTCTGCACTCTAGGACACGTCTGCTCCATCGACCATCGGTCCTTCCACAGACGTCACCAGCCCACTGACACTTCAGCATGCTGATCCTACACTACGTTAGCCACTCCACGGTCTGCACTCTAGGACACGTCTGCTCCATCGACCATCGGTCCTTCCACAGACGTCACCAGCCCACTGACACTTCAGCGTGCTGATCCTACACTAAGTTAGCCACTCCGCGGTCTGCACTCTAGGACACGTCTGCTCCATCGACCATCGGTCCTTCCACAGACGTCACCAGCCCACTGACACTTCAGCTTGCCGATCCTACACTACGTTAGCCACTCCGCGGTCTGCACTCTAGGACACGTCTGCTCCATCGACCATCGGTCCTTCCACAGACGTCACCAGCCCACTGACACTTCAGCATGCTGATCCTACACTACGTTCGCCACTCCACGGTCTGCACTCTAGGACACGTCTGCTCCATCGACCATCGGTCCTTCCACAGACGTCACGCGCCCATAGACCCTTCAGCTTGCTGATCCTACACTACGTCAGCCACTCCGCGGTCTGCACTCTAGGACACGTCTGCTCCATCGACCATCGGTCCTTCCACAGACGTCACCAGCCCACTGACACTTCAGCGTGCTGATCCTACACTAAGTTAGCCACTCCGCGGTCTGCACTCTAGGACACGTTTGCTCTATCGACCATCGGTCCTTCCACAGACGTCACCAGCCCACTGACACTTCAGCTTGCCGATCCTACACTACGTTAGCCACTCCGCGGTCTGCACTCTAGGACACGTCTGCTCCATCGACCATCGGTCCTTCCACAGACGTCACCAGCCCACTGACACTTCAGCATGCTGATCCTACACTACGTTAGCCACTCCACGGTCTGCACTCTAGGACACGTCTGCTCCATCGACCATCGGTCCTTCCACAGACGTCACCAGCCCACTGACACTTCAGCTTGCTGATCCTACACTACGTTAGCCACTCCGCGGTCTGCACTCTAGGACACGTCTGCTCCATCGACCATCGGTCCTTCCACAGACGTCACCAGCCCACTGACACTTCAGCTTGCTGATCCTACACTACGTTAGCCACTCCGCGGTCTGCACTCTAGGACACGTCTGCTCCATCGACCATCGGTCCTTCCACAGACGTCACCAGCCCACTGACACTTCAGCATGCTGATCCTACACTACGTTAGCCACTCCACGGTTTGCACTCTAGGACACGTCTGCTCCATCGACCATCGGTCCTTCCACAGACGTCACCAGCCCACTGACACTTCAGCTTGCCGATCCTACACTACGTTAGCCACTCCGCGGTCTGCACTCTAGGACACGTCTGCTCCATCGACCATCGGTCCTTCCACAGACGTCACCAGCCCACTGACACTTCAGCTTGCCGATCCTACACTACGTTAGCCACTCCGCGGTCTGCACTCTAGGACACGTCTGCTCCATCGACCATCGGTCCTTCCACAGACGTCACCAGCCCACTGACACTTCAGCATGCTGATCCTACACTACGTTAGCCACTCCGCGGTCTGCACTCTAGGACACGTCTGCTCCATCGACCATCGGTCCTTCCACAGACGTCACCAGCCCACTGACACTTCAGCATGCTGATCCTACACTACGTTAGCCACTCCACGGTTTGCACTCTAGGACACGTCTGCTCCATCGACCATCGGTCCTTCCACAGACGTCACCAGCCCACTGACACTTCAGGTTGCTCCTCCTACACTACGTTAGCCACTCCGCGGTCTGCAGCCTAAGACACGTCTGCTCCGTCGACCATCGGTCCTTCCACAGACGTCACCAGCCCACTGACACTTCAGCTTGCTGATCCTACACTACGTTATTCACTCCGCGGTCTGCACTCTAGGACACGTCTGCTTCATCAACCATAAATCTTTGCACAAACGTAGAAATTGTAAAATAAACACCTGAGCAAATTATCTCTAAGCGACAAAGTTAAAATAACTAAATTGTCTATTAACCCGCATCAAAATCACGTCTATTCCACCTGAACGATGTAAAATGTAAAAAGCTGTGTAGAACAGGATAGCGATGCTCCTCGCACGTTGAAAGCTTGGCAGTTGAAGGGATGGCTATATGTTTGTAGATACAGTACTAAACAGTACATTAAGTCAGCTCGTAACTGTGTTTACGATGAGAGATAATGTTTCTTTTTGTACTTTTCCATAAATTTTGTTTGATGGCTTATTTTAGAAGCTACTGAGATGAGGCCGAGATTTGTTTTACGATAAAATGTAAAGCGACTAATGATTGAAAAGTTAAAAGCATTTGTTTTCCCAGCAAAGTATTAAAAAGAATATCACATTGTGGATACTGATAGATAATCCAGTGTACAAATAAATACTATGAGGGAAATCTTCACATTGGCAATCGCTGGATTGTTTGGGCAACATTTCTCAGCCCAGAACTCATTCTAAGTATTTCAAATAGGCCAAAGGGTGTTATTAAGGCTGTAAAAGTGTGTATATATAAAAGACAGGACTCACGCGGTCAGCAACCCCTCCAGGCAGCACACTCTTGACCACCACCCCTGAGGAGCGACCCCCCACGATGCCGAACGCCAGCCCCGAGCCATCGTTCACCAGCTCGACCACTTCAACCTGAGCCCATTCTCCAAACACCTGCTGTGCGGAAAAGGACACATAATATACCTATATATTTTTAGATACCACTAAGGTGGCACACAAGCATACGGTCCACCTGATGGTAAGCAGCCATCGTAGCCTATAGCCGCTAGCAATACCAGGAGTATCACTAACGGGTTGCCAACCATGTTGTTGATGAGGACACACTGTGCTAGCAGCATTACTACTAGTCCAGCGTATCGTCGTGGAGCACTGGCAGCCTTACTTACCGCAGTTATACAACACTACATCAAGTAGTGTTATTTCACTGCGGTCTTCTGTAAGGCGGAGGTACAGTCCCCAGTCGGGCGGTTCCAATTTAAATGGGATAACCCACGGGAAATCCCAAATCGCCCTACCTCTCTTTTAAAATATATTTTTATGGGCTTAAAAACATCATCCGCATTGCATGAATTGTTCGTTAGCCAATTTTTCAGCTCAATGAATTATGTACTGAACCCTTCGTAAGGAATCACTCTGTCCATTGTTGAAAGTCGTGTGATAATCCGTTCAGTTTTCAGACAGATAGATAGACGCAGCTGGAAGACTTAACAAAATTTAAAGATTAAAGGTATGTAGTGTTACGAAGTTGGCCAAACTTCCGGCCAACCGTATGGTAAGCCACCGCAGCCTGTACCAGGGGATTCACCAACGTCTGCCAACCTATTTGCTTTGAGTATTCACAGTGGCAGCATATCCTTCCCAGCGTATTCTTGTCAAGCTCTGAAAACTATCACCGCAGGAACAAAATGTTGAATGATAATACGATTTAAATCAACAATGTTTATTTACATTCAATTAGCACACTGATTCCTTAATTAGAGATTGACATTCCGGATAGATATAATATTAGTTAACTACGAAATACCCGGACAATAGGCACAGGTCCTGCTTCGAAGGCGCCGTATGGGCAGCCATTGTTATAGCCATGTGGTATTTTTTTAGGAAGAGACAATCTTATCAAGAGCAAGAATTCTATGAAATGTATTTTTTAAAGCATAGATAAATCTCAACATTTTGACATTGACATATTATGGGACACAAAACAAGACATCATAGTACAAAGTTGTGGTATTTGGCAGCGATCTTCCGTAAGGAGGTACAGTCCCCATGCAATGATTACCCCTTGCGTGCAGTACCGGCGTTAGGCTCACTGACGCCCCGCCAAGAATATTGTAGCGCTTAAGGAAATCATTAGGTATCGTGTAAAGCTGCTGAACCAATGTGAACGTATATCAATGCCGTCTTTCCTTTAGCGTTACCCAGAGCCAACAACACAGACGCGAACGTAGAAAGTTTTGTAGCTCCTCTTTTTGTTTTTTTACATGTTATATTTTTTCGCGCCCCTCCAAATTTGGCGCCTAGGACCCCAATCCGGTCCCCACCTATCGCCGGCGCTGCTTGCATGAGACGAGACCATCGCTACTCTACTCTGGATTACTTCAAACAACTGCGAAGTGACGCAGATAAAAACAGCTTATAATACATATCCCACACTCAGTCATCCAATATTTACTCGCTAATCAAGAAAACTAATCGACTGCGACCCAATCAATTAGAGGCTAATGGAAGAAAGCCCTAATAATGACCATGCTGTTGAATCTCGTGCCGAGAGGCTGACTGGGGTTTTAATTGGATGTCATAGGCTATCACAGTTATTTTATTCATTTTTATTACCTCTTTGGCTTGAATCAGAACACATGCTGGCTTCAGATGTTTTCTATTAAGTTTCAACGAGTTGCAATCAAGCTATAATTTTTTTTTATGTTTGACTAGCTGTGTCCGCGACTTCGTACGCCTGGAATTTATTTTTGACTTATCAAGCTATATAGCTAATGAAGCGCCATCGTTTGATATTGCATTGTACATTATTTTTTTATTATTGATCTGATGTAAATAAAACTAACGCTCAATGTTAAATGAAGCTTATCACAATACATTGGTGAAAATCGCATCCAAATCGCTTATGCCGTTTCTGAGATTAGGCACAAACGCACAGACAAAAAATTTACAATCATTGTTTTGAGTTCTATTATCGTTGATAAAGGCAACCGATAAGGGCACTTCTCTTATATCTTCCACGTACAGACGGCCAGCTATATCTTAATTATATATATTGACTAGCGACCCGTCCCGGCTTTGCACGGCTACCGTTAGCCATATACGTTAAATACCTACAAAACACAAATGAATTATACATAAAAACCTTTCACTTGTATCTCTCTATCTATTTAAAAAAACCGCATCAAAATCCGTTGCCTTAGAGACAGACAGACAGACACACGGGAAGCGACTTTGATTAATACTTTATAGTGATTAGGATTACGCCTCTTTAAGACTTAAATATCTTCAGTGATAAATTAGTAGTTAATTAGGATAAGTTACTGGACTCTTCAATTATAGTGTAACTGTGGTTAGGCCCAAACTATGGTCCCAATCTAAGTAATTTCCCTAGCTAAGGAAATCAATGCTAGGCACGTCACTCGATCGGTATATTTTTTAGATCATTAGTATAGAAAATGACTTACCATGATGCGCTTAATTCGCCGCTTGCTTAGTGGCCTGCGCGCGAATATTTCCAATCAGCTAACCTTCTCCGCCATCTTGGATCTCACTGACAGTTATCACGGAAACAGCCGAGCACTCCCGAATACGACACGAAGGACACGGATACTGTGATGCACATTATTTTCAAATAACTTAAGGACTTACAAATATATTTCTGCTATTTATAATTTGTACAGTTTCGATGTCTGGTAAATCTGAAACAATAAAAACATATATTGGTAACACATACACTGGCTTAGTAAAAATATTAGACAAGTTACTTGGGTACTTTGAATTTATGAAACACTAGCTGTGTACGCGTGGAATGATGTTTTTCATGGTTTTAATTGCTTTTGTGTGGAACCCTAATTATTATAAATTATAATAGTTTTTTTTATTATGATTTGTTTCGTAGAAACTGCTGATGAGATGAATGTACGTGGATAGAGGCTGTATGGGCTGCCTATCGACTCTGTCACATCGTGAAGTGGCGACTTGTGACCTATTTCTGGTTAGTTTATATGTAAATTGGATTTACATCCATATTGTTATTATAGAGATGAACACATCTTGAGTGTGGCGAGACCATGTTTCTTCTTCTTCTTCTGGTGCCTCTCCAATCACTGAAGGTTGGCTATCAACTCTGAATATTTCTCCTTATCCCTCGCGAGGCGAAACAGTTCAGCAGCACCTGTGACTCCTGTCCACTCTCGAATATTTCTCAACCAGGACTTTTTCTTCGACCAACACCGCGTTTGCCCGCAACTTTGCCCATCATAATAAGTTGCAGCAAATCATACCTCTCGTGCCGAAACACATGTCCCAGGTAGGCAACCTTTCTTTGTTTGATGGTCTGCATGAACCTGCGGTCCTGGCCTACTCGCCTTCTTTCATCCGTCGCCTTAGTGGCCCAACACTCTGATCCATACATGACAGCAGGCCTTATCATGGTTTTATAAATTTTCCCTTTAAGTTTTAAAGGGAATCGGGAGTCACATGTAGTTCCCGTGACCTGCCGCCATTTCATCCATCCTGTGTTAATTCTGTGCTAACAGTGATACCCCTGGTACTGCTAGCGGCTATAGGTTACGGTGACTGCTTACCATCAGGTGGGCCGTATGCTTGTGTACCACCTTAATGGTATAAAAACAAAACTAGCGACCTGCGGCTTCGCACGGCATGTACGCCTAAATAAGTTACCGAGTTTTATCCGGCATGAAATTAACCGTCATATTTCTGCCAATTTACAAAAATGCTTAACTAATTTTATTATACACCTAATATTCCGTCTATTGGCTAACACTGTATAATCCTTTCAGTAGTTTTAGAGTTTAGCGTTCAGACAGACAGACAGAAACAGCGGGGTACTATGTTTCCCGACTTTGTCTATAACTATATCTTCCATACTTCTTCTATATCTATACTAATATTATAAAGAGGAAAGATTTGTATTTTTGTATGTGTGAATGTTTGAATTGAATAGGCTCCGAAACTAAGAGACCGATTTAAAATAATCTTTCATCGTTAGAAAGCTACATTATCACTGAGTAACATTGGCTATATATTATACTAGCTGCCCGCCCGGGCTTCGCACGGGTAGACAAAATATTTAATAAATGTCCACCCGTGCGTAGCCGGGGCGGGCCGCTAGTGTTTAAAAATTGACTTTTAATTTATGATGTCCCACCAAAATTTACCGATTTTCTAAATGTATTATCTAAAAAGATTGCGGAACACTGCTTTAAATGAAGATCCTCAATTCTGTTGTCAGTGCTACAATCACATCATTGGCCCTGTTACAATAGATAGTATAACCGATGTACCTAGATTAGTGTTTTGTATTCCGCTCACACATGCAACCTTGCCTGTGAGTTTTGTGATGTCGTAATATTCGCGAATCCTTTATGCTCGAACACGTAGGCTTTTAGGGGCATCCATTATTGAGGTGAGCTCAAAATTGGGGCAGCAAATCCTCACCAATTGTCATTGAAAATGCAACGTTTTTTATACCACTAAGGTACACAAGCATACGGCCCACCTGGTGGTAAGCAGTCACCGTAGTCTATAGCTGCTAGCAATACCAGGCATATCACTAACGGGGTGCCAACCATGTTGTTGATGAGTACCCACTGTGCTAGCAGCGTTACTACTAGCTAAGTATCCTTGTGGAGCACTGGCAACCTTACTTACCACAGAAACACAACACTAAATCATAGTAGTGTTATTTAACTCAGCTCTCATTTAAACTGAGGGCATACATTTAAAATGCAACGTATTAAATAATTTACACCATCGATTGTATCTCAACCAGTGTTGTAACCCGATGTGGCTAGTCACCTGACTGTTATACAAAGCGACTGCCGTCTCACCTTCACGACACATTTTACACGGTAAATGGAAAGTTTTAGTTTTAATAGTCTGATGCACCATAGAATTAGACATAGAAATCATTTATTTGCTGCATAAAGTGCCCTAAAATTGTCACTAGGCCAGATTGAAGGCCAGTATCCTAAAACGAAGCTCAGCCATAAACTCCCGTAAACATTAGCACAAAAAATATATACAACAAATTTTATTGCAATTAGTATACAGTATTTAACAAGATTTTAAACTTATACCCTGTTTATAGGGCACAGCAAAAGAATTCATGACACTAGGCCTTTTAATGCAACAAACACAAATTTAGAAACGTGATAATACTCTAACACCCGACACAGGCAAAAATCGTAATTGAAGAGGATTGATTGCCATAGTTAGGAAGAAGAGCCAACATATGATTGGTATTCATCGGCAGAATACATTTGCCTGCAATACTAAATCACAGATTTAAAAATGTACGATTTGTTGAGCATCATTTTGAAGCAGTTTTGCTCAGTGAGCGATGACAGGCGCTCATAAATATTGGCTTAGATATTTTACTTTACGGTTTCAGTATTCTCGTAATTTATATAAAGGAGAATTTATGTATTGTTTAGAATACACATTGAAAATGTTATTTTGTTTCTATGATTCAAAATAGGCTGTCATCAACGTAACGGATGGACGGAGGTTGTTTAGTAATGTAACACGAGCTATGTACCTATAATCTCAGTGAAGGTAATGGTGTCGATTCTGTTGTTCAAAATTACTAAACTTAAGTTTTTTGAAAGGTCTTATTCTTAAAGTCTTGCTATCCCTTTCTCGTGCTCGGGGTTAAATAAGGATGGCAATACTTTTAGACCTGTCAAATTAGTTTAGTAATTTAATTTCGTACAACAGAATTGGCACCAATTTACGCGTTGCCCACCCTGTTGTTGATGAGGAGTCACTGTGCTAGCAGCATTACTCCTAGCGCAGCATATCTTCGTGGAGCACTGATAGCCTTACTTACCGCAGAAACACAACACTACATCAAAGTAGTGTTATTTCGCTCCGGTCGTCTGTAAAGGTGGGCGTACAGTCCCCAGCCGGGCGGCTCCAATAATATCGGGAATACCCACGATAATAAAGTACGCCTACTGTATACAATTGAAATGTGCACAATTATGTTAAGTTTTTTAATTCTTATGAAAATGAACGTTTCTTATCCAAAAGAAAACATCGAAGAAACCGAATTACGGATTCAATCACTCATTTTTACCACAACTTAATACAGAATACAATTATATTCGAATCGTATCGTATTCAGGTCAAATTAAGTTTTAAGGAAAGGAAATATCTATCTAGCTAGACAAACTGTGAAGTTGCACACATCCTCCACAATTAATTCCGCCTAATAAGATATTCATGACCGAAAAGACATAAACTGATTATAACAATCTAGATTCGCGATCGACTGAATGAAGTACAATTGACTATTCGACTGGTAATAATTTGGAGAATTCGAATGCATTGAAGAAATGTACGGCCTAATGAGATTTCCCATTCATAATCATTGGAGAGTCCCACTAGGGACGTGCCTCCATTTTAAAAATCGCTTTCACATTACAATACGCTTTTGTCCTGTTTCTGCAGTGAGTAAAAGTAGATATCAATCAATAAATACAAAATTAGATTAAGCACTAATAGGTACTTATGAAGGTCTAAATTACCACCGGCTCAGAAAAAGCCAACTGAGAAGAACCGGCAAGAAACTCGGTGCTCTGTCTTTTTTTCTTATATCATTTGTCATAATATTGTTTGTCAATCAGTCGGGCCGTGTATTTAAAAGGCAAAAAAAGCATTTTATTTGTATACATCATGAGTTTTTCAAAAGGCATGAATAGCTAAGCCTGAAAGTACTAGACATTGAATTAAACAGTTTTATAAGCTTTTGGTGTTTCCGTTTTTATTTAGTTTTCACCCCATAAATAACATAAATACAAAATAATACGGCTTCAAAAAATCTTAGAAAGTACTCGCGATTGACAGCCCTTGGTGCTAATCTTATCAACCGGCTCGAAGCCTAAGATAAGCTCAACAAACAAATTTATGAAAAGCATACAATTTCAAATGAAGGGTTCATCTTCAAATTAGGGCTGCCAACAGAACTCTCCAGCGGAGTGTTCCCAGAAAATTGTTGACATAATTTTAGCGAGTTTTACTTCCCCTCGATATCTTAGGAGCTGTTAATAATAAATATATGTGTTAGCCCTGTACAAAGTAATGCTTTAATGAGTCTGTCGTTGCTGTAAAGTACCTGCTCATGTATTATGAGCCGTCACTCACGGGATGTGAATTATGAATTACATAAATGTACATAAATTAAGGAATATGGTTTATCATGTTTCCAAAACAGATTATGATCCTTTTACTTTTATTTTTTTAGTTTTAGTGGCGGTCGCCTAGTCATCGAAATTGGACCACAATTAAAATAACTTTAACATTTAGTCTACTCACTACTCATGTCAAACCTAGTGTGTTCAGTTTTTTTTCTTTTGTATTTGTAGCTTTCAGCACTACTTAGCCATATAAACTTTAACTTAGCCAAATTTCATACACCTCTTTTCGTTGTTCGCTAAATTCCATTCGATTTGATTTGAGTCTATTATTACAAAATTATAATTATAGACTGCTGTATCTAATATATAAAATCCTCGCGTCACAGTTTTCGTTGCCATACTCCTCCGAAACGGCTTGACCGATTTTGATGAAATTTTTGTGCTTATCCGGTATCTATGAGAATCGGCCAACATCTATTTTTCATCCCCCTAAATGTTAAGGGTAGTCCACCCCTAAATTTTATTTTTTATTTTTTAGACCGATTTCAAAAATTCTTTCACCGTTAGAAAGCTACATCATCACTGAGTAACATAGGCTATATATTATACTAGCTTCCCGCCCCGGCTTTGCACGGGTAGACAAAATATTTGATATAAAAGTCTAACCGTGCGAAGCCGGGGCGGGCCGCTAGTTATATATGTATATCTACTATATAAATATAAGTCGGGTTTTCCTTCCTGACGCTATAACTCCAGAACGCACGAACCGATTTCCACGGTTTTGCATTCGTTGGAAAGGTCTCGGGCTCCGTGAGGTTTATAGCAAAGAAAATTCAGGAAAAATTCGCACGGGTAGACAAAATAAATGTCTACCCGTGCGAAGCCGGGGCGGGCCGCAAGTATATATATATATATAATTAACACCATGTTTCTAGTTTATACGAGCTTGTACTCCAAATTATGTAGCTGTTTGTTTTCCCTTAATAACAAAAAAATAGGTATTTGCGCATTTTGACACATAATATTATTGGGTATTTGCCGTATTCGTGAAAATAATATCGTGATATAAGCGTAGCGGATAAAATCTATGGTCTACGGGATATTACGATGCAACTGTCACGTGTCAGTTTTCCAAATGCCGCAACCTTTGATTATAGACAAGTATATAATCGAATGCCGCAACATGATTCGAGTTTCCTTTCCAATAACTTTTCAGGATTTTTGTCACCGTTCCAAATACTTCATGTAATCAAAGTAATTTTTACTTATGCGTAAATAATCAATATATACTTCAGGCAAAGAATTTCCGAAGTCTTCGTTTGTAAGCTTACTCGGCTTTGCAAAACACATACTGTGTTTTTCGTAGGCTTCCATACTCGTAGGGTAACCAACGGAACCCTATTACTAATACTCCGTTGTCCGTCTGTCCGTCCGTCCGTCTTTTGGTACGGAACCCTCGGTGCGCGAGTCCAAATCGCACGTGGCTGATTTTAAATTTCAGTTTTACCCGAATTTAGTTCTGTATTTCAAAGCTGTCAATATAACCCTGATGATGTCTCTTAGAGCATGACCCAAGCGTTCAATCATTAATCAACTAGCTTAACAGTGAAGGAAAACATCGTGATGAAACCTGCATACGTCTGAGAAGAAATTCAAGGACGTATGTAGTGCCTAAGAAACGGCGACGGACTCACCATCTGTCACGTTGGCACCTAATTATCTTCGGTGAGAAGTGGGTTTGTGACACCTCTGCCTACCCCTTGGGGTCCCTTGTGGGATGGCGTGAAGATATATAAAATGCGTCTACCTTATCGTCAGTAGTTAGCTACTGACGATAAGGTAGACGCTATGAATTAATTTTACCGGCTTGCACCGGATTCAAATTGAAATTCATTTCAACACCGACTATCAAGAAACGTATCATACAGAAACAAGTATCATACACAACAAGCTTACTCTAAAGTAAGCTTGTTGTGTATGATACTTCAATTTGTAAATCTGTCGCTAAGCACGTACGTTTCTTGATAGTCGGTGTTGAAATAATTTCAATTTGAATCCGGTGCAAGCCGGTTTCACAATTACCTACATATCACGAGTCACGTGGTAGGCTGGGAGTATAGAGTGACATTTCACTAGACTTACACACCTCTATAGCTTCGTTTACATTCATCAACTTTTCATACACATGTCCGAGTACTGACAATACTAGCTGCGATCCGCTACTTCGTCTGCATTTGTTTAAAGACAAAAGTAGCCTATGTCCTTTGCCCGGATATAATCTATCTCCTTGTCAAATTTTATTACGATCCGTTCAGCGTTTCCTCCTGAAAAGGTAGCAGACAAACAGAGTTACTTTCGCATTTATAATATTAACTAGTTTCTGTCCGCGATTACGTCCGCGTTAGCTTAGAATCTCAGATGAACCTAAAAATTTCCCGGGATAAAAAAGTATCCAGGTTATAAATTATCTGTGTTCCAAATTTTATCCAAGTCCGTTGAGTCGTTTTTGCGTGAAAGAGTAACAAACATCCATACTCACAAACTTTCGCATTTATAATATTAGTAGGAAATAGTATATGGATATAATCTATATTAAAGTTGATATGTTTCTATTGATTAGAAAAAGTTTTAGCATCTGAATGAAAGAGAGCTTCATCAGAATCACAAGAAACCTTACTCATCACTCAATGTTCTATTCAACGCGTCATATTTACAGTCCGTTGTCTTGTAGACGATTAGAAGCGTCCAAAAATAGAGCATTAAATCAAAGCATTAGCGGAAATGAAAACGTTCTTCACGAGGCCTGTCCGCTCCATTGTGCCCGAAAACGTTGAAATGCGTACGGAAAACATTCACGTAAATTGAAAAAAACCGGCCTAGTGCGAGTCGGACTCGCGCACCGAGGGTTCCGTACACACTTCTAGTTAAGTGTAAAAGTGGGCGAAATTCAAATGAGGTCATTATTCGTCGAGACTCTCAACAGCGCGAATCAGGAATATTTTTTTTAGTAAATTCACTTGTGCTGTAAGACACTGCTTCTTGCCAAATTTCATGATTCTAGGTCAACGGGAAGTACCCTATAGGTTTTCATTCTCTTGTGAAATCGGAAAATATGCGAACATATTGACTTACAGGTTTGATTATTTTAAAGCTGAAAGAGACCATAGACCCGGGCATATCATATTAATTTCAATTTAATAACTCCAAACGTTATTGAGATAAATATTCTTGACAGACAGACACAGACGGACAACAAAGTGATCCTATAAGGGTTCCTTTTTTCCTATTCAGGTACGGAACCCTAAAAAAATGATGTCGCCTCTTAAGTAGAGTAAATATTGAGGAAAATATAGAAGCCAACGGCTGAATTGTTTATTATTCTAAATGAGACGCAGATCAAGTTGTTTGTCCACGATCGGTGGGACTAAGCCCTACCAAGCTCTTCACAGCGAGACATTAATTATTCGGCCTCTAAAGTCTACTTTACATACTGTACTTGTACGAGCTAATATTAAAGAGCCAGAGAAAGAACGATTTAAAATAATAATATATCTTCACGCCTTCCCACAAGGGCCCAGGTCCCCGATGAGCTAGACAAAAGTGCTACATTATTTTTCAACAAAAACTAATTTTGTGCCTATGTGACAGATGGTGATTGCCTTCTCTTAGGCACTCACTACATACGTCCTTGAATTTCTTCTCAGACATAATTATCTACACTAATCTACACTAATATTATAAAGAGGAAATATTTGTATTTTTGTGGGTTTTTATTGAATAGGCTCCGAAACTACTGGACCGATTTCAAAAATTCTTTCACCGTTAGAAAGCTACATTATCACTGAGTAACATAGGATATATATTATACTAGCTACCCACCGTGGCTCCGCACGGGTGGACAAAATATTAGATAAACGTCTATGCTCCGAAACTAATGTCTACCCGTGCGAAGCCGGGGCGGGCCGCTAATATGCAATGAAATTCTATAATGTATCACTGCTTGCTCCTTGATCAGGGTCGGCAACGCGCGAGTGATACCTCTGGCGTTGCAAGCGTCCATGGGCTGCGGTAACTTGCTTACCATCAGTCGGGCCGTATGCTTGTTTGCCACCTTAGTGGTATAAAATGAAAAAAATGGTACATAACCACTTTGTCCTTGACAAGTTTATTTACACTAACAGGCCGATTCACGCATTTTTAGAGACCTAAATGTTCTCTCTAGATCTATATAATGTCTAAATGGCAATGGCAATCAATGGATGAACGTAAAAACCGAAACAAAAATATATTTATGTAAATGTTGCTAGTAAAACGATTAATTTCTGACAGTGTTTATTATAATAATTAAATATATTTATGTAAGTTATAAAATTTCAATAAAATTATTAGTTATTGAAAATTAATTGATCTAGTAAATTAAAACTCTGTAATAATAATGTTCAAAGTAATTAAAATAATTTGAACAAATTGTTATAGACAAGCAACAACAATTTAACTAAACGGTTTTCCCACAAATTATTCTATTTGCGTTGTTGTAGAATCTGTTTATTTACATAATTACCTATCTATTCGCAGACTATGTATTAAGTTACTAGAGTATATATCAAAGGTCTAAGGATCTATCTACATATATTGTTAGGTATATTATATGTTCCCATACTCGCATTCAAAACTAAGTACTAGATTTAAAATTGCAACAACTTGTGCAGTACACAAGATTTAGTTCGAAATAAAAAGAATTGAATCTTTATATAAAAGCTTTGTATTCGATAACTTTATGCTAGGAATAGCTAAAGAAAATTACAAGTCAAATACACTCCATTTTAGGTGAGTGAGAAACCTGATAATTCTCTAACACTCGCGATTGCAACAATAGTCCTTGAAGAGGATTGATTGCCATAGCTATGAAGAAGAAGAACAGGGACTTATGGGTTCTAGTTATTTTTTGATTTCGTAATAAATAATCGAGACCAAGGTTTTTAAGCAGATATTCTACGGAAAATCCAAAGGAAATGTCGGAATTTGGATTAGATTGCATCCATGCGAAGCTGAGGCGGTACGCTTTTTTAAGTACTTTTTTTACTAAAGTGTCATAAAGTATATTTTTAAAGAAAGTTCACGAGGTTTGCTTTATAAGGTTTCATTTCAAAACTCAAGAGTTCTACACACTTCGTTTAGGGAAAATTGCAAATTGGTTCTATGTTTTGAAGGTTCTTATATGAGACTAATACATACCAAATAAAATGGCAGGAACTAAGAACTTCCCCCTTTTGTGATTACAAATCTACTTTATTTCCTTTAGGGTAGTTATATAGAAAGTCCCAATTTGTATATTATAGCTACGTTATATATAGTATCTCATATAAATTAAGTTGAAAATTAATGCTAAATATCAGAGGTCTGCCACCTACCTATACCAAGTCTAGATTATTGACTACACTATCTAAGTGGAACCATCGGAATTCGTAGATCCTAATGTACCAATGGACCCATATGAACTTGTGAATCCTATTGGACCCATCAATGGATCTATTTAATGGAACCAACAGTCCAAAGCCAGCCATTGGGAAACCCTGTGGTTGCAGCCCTAAGTCCTTATAAATAACACTAGTGATGCACCCTACCATCATGTAGGGATGATTGGGGGGCGGGCGTCACATCAGTATAATTTCATCAATAAGAAAAAAGTAAGAACTTTAAAAAAAAAAAACTTACATCAATAAGTTCCTATTTCTAGGTTCTCCACATTATTGATTTTCCCAAATCAATGTTATACCTAAGTAAATGTATTTTTAAAAATTATAAATTGTGTGTAATTTATAATTTCAGACACATTAGTTATCAGTGAATCTAGGTCATCAAAACCTATGTGGAAACATTTAAAAAACAAAACTCAATAGAAACAACGCTTTATTCACAAAACTACACCATACTCACGATAATATATTTACTATGACGTGCGTATCAGCCACTAATATTGAGGAGGGTAATCTAAAAAACAATGATTAACAATCGATCTATAAATTAAAGGTTAACTTACCAGAAAGGGGGAACCATCCAACTTATGCTTACACCAAAAGGAAATTAAATATGAAACACTAGTTACAATTGACTCCACTAGATGTACAATCAGAACGATTTATTTGATTGTGATCAGCGAGCGCGCGACACGTCATCCCCCCAGAACGGTCGGGGCGGCACTGAGATGAAATGGCGGGAAGCGTGACATGCGCTCTACAAAATCGATGGAAAAATGGCATATCGCGCCGCCCCCGAGGGATCGCGCCGTTGGGAAAGTCAACGGGATTTTCGGGGCATAATTCCTAGGACAGGGAAGATCAACGCGATATATTTGTTTTTCAATGACAACCATACCAAGAAACCAGCCAATATCAAAATGACATTATCCATGTTTCATAGAGATTTGGTCCAAATCTGAAAGTGCCGGGCAACGGTTTTTTTATATTATGCTAGAGCTTGTCCGTCTGAGCATTTATTACTATGGCACCAAATTTGGACATTACAGGATATTTCATTGGTTTTTAATTATTTTGAATTCCTATTTTCGACAAAATGTATGAAAATACTATTTTCAAACTCAAATAAAATCGAGGACATAATATGACCTACAGCTTTGGTACGATAGGAATATATGTTCAGACGGGCAAGCTCTAACAGAATATACAAAAAAATGAGTTGGCCGGCAATTTCAGATTTGGACCAAAATGGATGATTTCCTATGTTTATTTTGTTTAGGCCCTAGCAATGCACTTTTGAATTTCTATAGTAGCACCGGCGGATTATGTGGTACTAGTGGTGCCAACTGGTGATACACTACCCGCAGGGAATAAAATTATTTGTTTCTTTGAATTTATGAT
Organism: Falcaria lacertinaria; assembly: GCA_951449985.1. Taxonomy (NCBI): domain Eukaryota; kingdom Metazoa; phylum Arthropoda; class Insecta; order Lepidoptera; family Drepanidae; genus Falcaria; species Falcaria lacertinaria. The sequence continues at coordinate 6,765,920 of OX602132.1, read as the reverse complement.
GATGAATGAAGAAGCAAAAGACGTGATCAAGTCTCTAGTGAAATGGCGTCTGTATAATCTCTGCCTACCCCGTGAGGGATCAGGCTTGATGTGTTTAATCGAATTAAACAAAGTATTCTTAACGCTATGGAACGCCATTCGTACAATCATAGAAATGCAAATGAGATTTTAATTCCATTACCGTCTGGCAATCTTTCAAGAACTCTCGCAAGCATTTAGTCTGAGCTAGGTAAACCAAAAGTTTATTCAATACCTGCATCTTCACTTCGTCCTTCAGTCTCCTATGGGTGGTAGGCAGCAGGCAGAGGTGTGACAGCCAAACTCACTTCTCATCGAAGCTATTGTAGAAATTTATTTTTTTTAATTTCCAATATCTGTATGGATACTTCCAGCTGCTTGTTTCCATAATATAAGCGCCACTTAGCTCGGGACTAGATGTCATTATTATGATAATTGCACACAAGCATACGGCCCATCTGATGGTAAGCAGTCACCGTAGTCTGTAGCCGCTAGAAATACCAGGGATAACACTAACGCGTTACCAACCCTGTTGTTGATAAGGAGTCACTGTGGTAACAGCATTACCACTAGCGCAGTATCTTCGTAGAGCACTGGTAGCCTTACTTACCGCAAAAACAAAACACTACATCAAAGTAGTGTTATTTGACTGCGGTCTTCTGTAAGGTGCAGGTACAGTCCCCAGTCGGGCGGCTCCAATATTAATGGGAAAACCCAAGGCAGATCCCCGCCCTACCTCTCTTTGGATTTGCAATCAAACCCAGAACCTCGTGGTTTCAAGCCAAACGCATAAGGAAAAAAATAAAACAAGGCGAATATATTTGGATTCATACGAATAGTTTTTATTATATGCTGGTAGCGCGGCCACTACGGGACTAATGGAAGATATTATAATACACAACATACGAACAGACAGCGATGTCGATCTTTACATTTATATTTAGAAAATAGTTCTTGCTATATTTCTAGCCGCGCTCGACTGTGGCCCTACTGAATTTAAACAATTTATTTTTTTACCGTCTTTAAGTGGAGTTCAAAAAACTTATTTAAGAAATTTTCTTTGAATTGATTTATAAGCTTGTTCGATACAATATCATCACGCCAAGTCCCTCACGCGGTAGAAAGTATGTTCACTTTCTACAGCGACATTTCACTCTTGACTTGCACACACTCTCACCTCTTTGGCTTCTACATTCATCAATCTCTTCACACAGTCCAGTTCAGAGTACTAATTATTTACCTTACCATCATTGAGTACTTTGGAAATTTGATCGAAAAAAAACTAAAGTATTTTTAAAAAAAAAAAGAACAACATCGCTGTCCTTAGCGTAACTTTCATATTGAGTATACATACATACATAATACATACTACCAAAACGTGATTACAAATATAACATTACCATATACGACCAAAGAACCGCACAAAAACACTGCATTTTAAACTTATATACTTCTCTAATAAAGTACATATTCATTTAAGATTAACCGGCCAGCGATAATTCCTAAGCCTGTCTTCCGTGTTGTAAAGTGTACTTTAACACACCTGTCTTATATTTCAAATTTCAATGGTCTCGAGATAATGTTTTGCCGTGTGTGACATACCAAAATCTTTGTCATCGGTAGATGCAATCTATTTCATCAGGTATACTACTCTACTCAATGTAGAAAAGTAAATCGGTGGGAAATTATATAAGCAAATATTGACACAAATAATACTATAAAAAAGCCTGTCTGTCTGTACATTAAATAAAATCGCCAACTATTCATTCAATTATCGACCCAACACAGTATCATATAGAGTTTGCTATCTGAAAACGCTACTTGTGATAGTTTGGAATACTTCAATACAATATGGCATTAACCCTTTCGTGATAATGAATCTCACAATAAGAATAATAATGTTACTATTGTAATCACATAGTATAACACTTTATTAATAATAATAATAATAGTAATAATAAATGGAAATAACACTTACACATTACACTAAACACTATAATTACATTCAAATACGATACCTTATTATCATAATATTCAATATACATTTAGTGACGAACAAATTTACATTACACATCAAATAATTGTGGGGCTATGTTATGTTCTAGTATCTATATTTTTTTAAAATAATTCTTTCTTATTTTCTTAACGTACAGAATGTTACGAACTCATCAGTAGCTTTAGCAGGACGACTATCGATTTAATTCCGATAGCGTGTTCGTATCGAATGGGTCAATGAACAGCGCCGAGGCGGCGAATACTGGAACTAAAATGCGTATGAACATTTTGTGAGTTCCGTTTTCAAAACGTATTCCAAAGGTGCTCCTGCGCCTGATACAGTAGGGCTAGCATGAATAATTGCGACAACGTTTTCGTATCGCCTTCGACTATTTTTGTATTGAAAAATGAACAGCGCTGAGGCGGTGAAAAGTGGAACTAAAAATTAGTATGGCAATTTTGACATTTCGCGAGTTAAGTTTTCGTTTACGTAGTCGACAATGTTCCTGCTACCGGCACTGGTCAAGCGTTACAGTCGTTACAGATCTAGATGTATTTATTGTTAGTATAACAATTACATCGCCTGTTAATATATTTCACACTTCACTAAAGTACGCATCCGTAACATTCTATACGAGTATTAACTAAATGGTTTATGTAAATAACATACACATCTTCTAATAATTGCAATTATTAAGTTTTAAAAACATGGTAATAATTTGTTGTTCAGTAAAATAAAAATATTAATTATTTTGCTGTATGTACCTCTTTTATAAATTATTATCGCAATTTATTAATGCCGATATTTAAAAGCACGAACACATAATACAACTCGGCATATTTATATTATGTATATTACTAAACATTATATTTAATATAATTAATTACAAATATACCTATATTTCGCAATAATACGCTATATATTTGAGTAATGTTGGCATAATAATATGTCGATATTCCGACAAATAAATATTCAAAATGTAAAGTCAATTTGAAATTAAATTATCCTATTAATTTGTCGATAAGGTTCGTTTGGGTCACCTTTATTTCTTGTCTTACTAGATGGCGCCACAAATGCGTAACTGACAGCTGATTATTATCCAAGAGAATACAAATGCTAATTATAATTATAGATACAATATTGATTAGTCATCAATTAAACAACACAGTGAAGAATACGGCTGATTAACTTAAAATCATAAAGTGGAAAAGAATCAAAAGTCTAGTATAAGTGGCGCCATCTAGCTAGAAGACTTTAGACTATCTGTAACGACACATCGCCTAAATTCCAGGCTAGATGGCGCCACTAGTGCCAAACAATGGTACCAAATATTAAAGTTATTGACCTTTGCATTTATATGCAAATGACGACGAGAAATCCTACGTTATATAGACAATAATTTGAATACTCAACCAAATAAATCCACCGAAGCTGCACACAAGAAGCAACTTACGGCGTTAAGAAATAAAGTTTGAAATTTCTACTTCGATTTAATCACACGAGGGCAACAGTACCGTTTTTAATTCTGTCGATAGTCAAAGAATCGAAGGCTGCGTAAGCTCGAAATTACAAAGTGGACTCTGTTCCTCAGTAGATAAGTGTAAAAATTGAACAACAACATTATTCCAAACAACAGTAAATGAAATTACCCTGTAGTAGACATTGTATATTATTATATAAACTGTTTGTCCTCAGCCTTTTATATGATATTGTTTTGTTTTTAAACACTTTTAAATCGTACCAACCGACGGACAATACATATTTACTAACGTTAAAGATTTATTTTACACCACTTAGGTGGCACACAAGCATACGGTCCACCTGATGGTAAGCAGTCACCGTAGCCGCTAGCAATACTAGGGATATCACTAACGAGTTGCCAACCCTGTTGTTGATGAGGACTCACTGTGCTAGCAGCATTACTACTAGCCCAGCGTATCCTCGTGGAGCACTGGCAACCTTACTTACCGCAGAGTCAGTACAGGCCGGGAATTGAACGCGGGCCCATCAGATGACAGGCCGTTGCTTCAATTGCAAGGCCACCACGTATTTAAAAAAAAAAATTTTAATCCACATACATACATATCATCACGCTAGTCGCTCACGGGGTAGGCAGAGAGTATAGAGCGACATTTCACTAGAGAATTGCACACCTCATTTGCTTCCTGTACATTAATCAATCTCTTCAGATATCAATTTAAAATAATATTTTATAACACTACGTTAAACTGTAAGTTCCTCTTTTTACTCGAAACAAATATTATTAGCTATGTAAAATTGGTATTTTTTTTTTTTACATTTTCAATATTCAATAGCAAATATCTGTTGTCCGTCGGATAGTACACACTAATTCGCTAAGGGTGCTATTAAATACAGGGTTTTAAAATAAATTAAAACATCTAAGGCATACAAATACTGGGAAAGACTGATTCTTGTGACACAATATAATATAAGGTACTATTTTAATTTATTTCTACGGACACAAGCCCTTCGAAAAATCTCGAAACAGATTTATATCGATTCTACTATAAAAATCGATATTGTAACCGTCATATTGGTAAACGTATTCGAGAAATGAAATGTCATATATTTTAGTAATACAATATAACATTGATCCTATTCAATACCTACTTAAAATTAATACGACTGTCTCTGTCTTTTTCCTTCGTTGGGGGCTAGAGAAGGACAACAACGCTGTTAAAATATCGACGAAGAAGAGACGATATTATAAATAATTATTATGTAACATTTTACATTCGAGAATTTTTTTATCGATACTTTTTTTATTTGACTTAACAATTTTAAAATCCCTTCCGTTCTGATAAATATATTAATTTAAATCAAAATGAAACTACATACGTCATATATTATTATTTTGGGTTAACACTTGGAACAAAATTCAAACTCATTTCATAAAAACATAAAACATTTCTGAGAATCCTTCAAAATATTATATATGTTACGGCTAACAGCCGATGTGCGGTTACACGGGTCTTCGGCTGTTAGCCGTAACATATACATGAGAAATGTAATGATTGAAGCTGATTTTCTGATTTATCATCACCTCTTTTTTTGTTACGACTACAATCCCGGGGCTATTCCGGGATCAGTGCCGGTAGCATGAACTTTTTCGACGTTTTCGTATCGCCATCGACTATTTTTGTATTGAAAAATGAACAGCGCTGCGGCGGTGAAAAGTGGAACTAAAAATTTGTATGACAATTTTGGCATTTCGCGAGTTACGTTTTCGAATACCTTGTCGACAATGTTCCTGCTACCGGCACAGAAAAATGAGACGGCATCGAATTATCGATACATGATACAAGTATAAACCAACACAATCATATTTGAGGTTCGGCAACGCGCGAGTGATACGGTAGCCGCTTACCATCAGGCGGGCCGTATGCTTGTTTGCCAACTTAGTGGTATATAAATAATAATTGAGGTTGTAGTTAGAAGCAAAGATACCTTCCAGCCAACCGACGTTGGAAGTTCCTATTTTTTTTTATAATTCATACAAATGATGAAATGAACCACTAGAAACTTGAATTAAAAGTAAATAAAAACAGATTTTGTAAGTTTATCATCTGCAAACTCCTAACAGCTCCTGAAAGTGTTGGTTTGTCAAGGTCTGTATGTAATAAACGTCGCAGTTAAATGACGAAACCAGGGATTCCTGAAATGCCTTGGAATATCACGAAATCACGGAAAAAGTCGAATACTCTTGTTGTGATAGTAAGTGATATGACAATATACCAATATATTTTCAGTGATTTCCAACAGATCGCACAGATTAGGTTAGCGTTCGTGGTTTTTTAGCCAGAAAAGCGCTTATTTCGACATCTTCCATGATTTCGTGATATGTCTAGGGATTTCACGAATTGCCTGATATGCTTATTTCCCTGTGACATATAAAGTTTGTGTTTATAAACCAGCCAAATTTAGGAAAGGGATTACATATTTCCGGCTGGGCGTTAAGCCAGTATATAATTTATTTCAAGAGATAATTTAACCAACTCGTTTTGTCATGCGAAAACGAAATATCTCTATTTGCCCTGTCTACCAACTCTCCAACACAGAATTTAATTCGATATATCAAAAGTGGACAGACTTGTCACGTTTACTTGCCAGTGCAGTGGTATGTATATTGGTCTACGAACCCTAACATGTCCAACCAAATTTTGTCGAATTTCGACATATTTATCGAGTTATTTATCGTCCATAGTTTAAGTATTCGAGAATCATTTACAATTCCAGAAAAACTTGGAACCGTGTACTAGGTCATGGTTTTACCAAAATACAGGACCTTTGAGAAAATACTATTTCGCTTCATACCGACTTAACACCCAGCCGCCACGGCTTCCCGCCGATTTAAACAATATTTTTTTAACAATTAATAGTTTATTTAGTCGAGTATTATATACTTATGCTAGAAATGGCGCGGGCGCCGACTAATTTATTATAGATCACACTAAGTATGAAATATGATATACGTATAATCGGTATTTCACCGTGCATAATAACTGCTTACTTTAAAACACTACACGAATAAAACATGTTTTTAAACAAACATTTTTTTTGGCATTACTATCGCGGCGTTACACGATATTGGAACTTATTTACATCGTCGTAAGGGTGGGTCGACGTCACTTAGTTATCTTAAAGTAGAAGATGATTCGAGAAAATGTACTTAGTTATTCGAGAAAATAACGAAAAAGATTCGAGTTCTCACTCTAGTATATAGCTGTGTCTCTTTCTGTCAAATCTACATAATGATAAAAAATATACGTTACGAGAAAATAAATGCATCGAAATGAGAAACTTGAGTAGCATTTTAATCTTATGTAATTAATTATTATTAATCTCTTAAAAAAACTAATTGTGTAAATAAACATATATATACGTATCTATATATAAAAAGTATTTTCATATAAATTGCACATAACTATACTTCGTCCCAGTTGAATTTAATATAGATTACAATTGTGTTATCGCTTTAGGAACCTTTAGCTTTAGTGCCATAATTGTGAACGTAACGCGACAGCAACAAAAACTTTGTGTTACCGAGATGTTCGTGCTGTCGCTTTGCTTTCACAGTCTATGGGCGGCGTGTTTTTGGACCGCAAATAAAGTTGGTAATACCAGTAAATTCTCCTGGAAAAACGTATACATCAAATCTTTTGTGACACAAATCTTTTGTTATTAAAAGCGTAAAAGGTGATCTAAAACGTATGATCGTTTATTTAACTATGAAAATTGTTTGAAAGTATTTGCCACGGTTTCTTGGTTTTGTGTGTCTGTGGCATCGTAGCACTTAAACGGATGAACCGATTTTGATTGGGTTTTTCTGTTTCAAAGGTGACTTAATCGAGACTGATTTTAGTTGTGATTTTTAGAGAATTTGAGGTGTTTTGAATATTTAGTTCAGTTATAATTCGATTTCTTACAACAGCTCAATCAAACTACTTCGTATAGGTATAATTGTTCAAATCAAGTAGAAGTGACTTCTACATGATATCGCACTGTCACTTGTGTCACGAGAGGCAAGATATAATATCAATTAGTGAGAGCGAGATAGAAACACCGTAAAATCATGAATAATGTACTTGCCTACAACAAAATTACAACTAGCTTACTGCGACATAAAGCTATACTTGGTATCGGCAAGCGAAATGCCACAGTGTATAACCTGGAAGAGACAAGGAAGCGACGTTTGATGAGAACACAGAACATAAAGGTTTACCTTAGAAATATTCATGCACCTTGCGAAATACCGAGAACAGTGTTCATTTGTTAGCCTTCAGAGTGACGTACGTCGGTTCGTCCCCAGCTCGTAGGAGGAGCGGGAGGGGGCGGGCGGGGTCCCCCGCGTGGCCGGGGACCCCCGCCGGGGGCGCGCGGGGGTCCCCAGGACAAGGGTCCCCGGGGGGGCGGCCCCAGCTCTCGCCCGCCCTCGCGCCCTCTCATGTCTGCAGCGCCGTGTTTATTTCGCGGTGAATGGTGCTCTGTAGATAATAAATTATAAGTAAAAAACTTATTTTATAACAGTACTAGCAGCCCGCCCCGGCTTCGCACGGGTAGGCACAAATATTTTGTCTACCCGAGCGAAGCCGGGGCGGGTAGCTAGTATAATATATAGCCTATGTTACTCAGTGATAATGTAGCTTTGTTACGGTGAAAGAATTTTTGAAATCGGTCCAGTTGTTTCGGAGCCTATTCAATACAAACCCACAAAAATACAAATCTTTACTCTTTATAATATTAAGCATAGATAGTTTAGAAGTATAGATAGTATAGATATAGAAGTATATATATAGATATAGAAATATAGATATAGAAGTATAGATTTCATGTGTGTGCTGCTTACCATTCAGAAGTGCCCTAGTCAGTAGCCCGAGCATGAATAATTTGAAACTACGTACTCGAAAAAGTAACTCGCGAAATGTCAAAAATTGTTGCTCTTTTCACCGACGCTGCACTGTTCATTTTCCCATACAGTAATTGTCGAAGGTGATACGGATATACAACTAATTTGTATTGAATAATGAACAGCGCTTCGCCGGTAAAAAGGGGAACTGAAAAAAAGTATAAACATTTTTACATTTCGTGAGTTACATTTTCGAATAACGTCTACTAGCACTGAAAGAAGGTTTTAATGCTTTGACGTGAATTTGACTCTATAACGTATTCAATAAGGTTGAACTTACCAGCTCGTCGAGCTGCCTGGCCAGCTGGTCGTTGAGGGCCTGTATGACCTGTCTCTGTCCGTCCTGCGCCGCGAGGGCGAGCTCCAACTGACTCTGAGCCAATTTAGCTTCTGCATCCTAAATAATTAAGTTCAAAATTGTATTTGAAGATTGAACAGATTTCCCTTGGCAACTTAAGTACACTGATTAGTCACACCACGAGCTGTACGGTGAAGGAAAACATCGTGAGGAAACCTGCATACGTCTGGGAAGAAATTCAAGGACGTATGTAGTGCATAAGAGACGGCGACGGACTCACCATCTGTCACGTTGGCACCAAATTATCTTCGGTTTCGACAGAGATGCTACAATGAAATTACTAAAGGAGTTCGTTTAGCAATTTCATCAAATTACTAAATCTTGGGAAAATAAACGTCCAAATACTGAATCGACATTTAAAGTTTGAAGACCCACAATACTGTTTGAAGCGTCGTCAAAATTGGTTTCAATTGTAGCATCGGATGCTATTTAAAATTGATTTGGCATCACATTTGATTGGCTATCATTATTCGGCCCATATACAAGAGTTGTCACAACCGGCGCTGGCATGTATGAAGAGATTGATGAATGTACAATAAGCAAAGGAGGTGTGCAAGTCAAGAATGAAATGGCGCTCTATACTCTCGTGCCTACTAGGTGAGGGTGTTGATGACGTATGTATGTATGTATGTGTGTATGTATGTGTGTATGTATGACCTGCTCGCCCTTCCTGGCCTTGGTGAGCTGCGCCAGTTCCTGGTCCCGGTGAGCCAGCTCGGCCTCCAGCTGCGCCACGCGCTGCCGCAGCTGCTCCACCTCGTTGGCGTCGCCGCCTGCTAGGGGGATACCATCCTTAACTATTAACGTTATGTATTCTATGGCTGGTCTCGGCCTCTAGGTAGATCAAATTAGCTGTAATTTGTTACAACTGTAATTGAAGCAGAGTACGTTCTGCCGTAATTGGTGTTATCGGCCTGTCCCGAATCTATACATGCATATTATATTGAAGTGTCTGTCTGTCTTTAGACTTCTAAAGTTCATGTGGCTTTTTTCACGTAGACAAAAATCAATAAAGCGTGTTTTGTTTTGTCTTTCTTTAGTCTTGTGTTTCTGCGGTGAGTAAGGTTGCCAGTGCTCCAGGAGGACACGCTGCGCTAGTAGTGATACTGCTATCACAGTGAGTCCTCATCAACAACATGGTTGGCAATCCGTTAGTGATACCCCTGGTATTACTAGCGGCTATAGGCTACGGAGACTGCTTACCATCAGGTGGGCCGCTTGGCCATCTTAGCGGTATAAATAAATAAAAATTGGGATGCCCCCGGGACATGCTCAGGCAAAGTGCAGGAGGGCACTGTTGCGTTCCACTGGAGATCCCGGAGCTCTCATACATGCACATGCTCCGTCGTTTAAATGAGGGGCCGTTCAAGTATTACGTAACCACTATAGGGGGGCGGGGGGTCTATACTTTGCTTATTTTTGATGACATGGGGGGTGGGAGGCTCTAGATCGTCATTACGGCAGCAGTAGTTATTTACTTTTTTACACATATGGCAACCCACACATTGTCTATGCTTGGAATCCAAATACATATTTAGGGATACCCACATTAAAATAAAAATGCATATACCAATGCTTACGTTAGCCTGGGAGGAGGGGTAAGAGCTTGGCTTAATTTTGACGACAAGGGGGAGGGGTAGGTGAATATTTGTAATAAATCTGCTTACGTAATACTTGAACCCCTGAGTAATAATCTCACATACCCCGTCTGCACCATTTGAAGGTTTCCCCCTCGTCAAAAAAAAAAGGTATAGTAGAGAACAGTTCAGTGACCTTTCCCGGCGTAGTGTCTAGCGCGCGCGACCTCCTCCCGGTACTGGTGCAGCTGCCTCTTCCACTCGTCCACGTTGGCCGTGCTCTCCTGCAGTGCCGCCGTCAGCCGCAGGTTGTTGCTCTTCAGCGTCGCGAGCTCCACCTCCCACTTCTTCGCGTTCGCCGAGCTATGGGGGAGACAGAGATGCATATACGTTACTCACCACCGGACAAGTTAGTGGCATTTCGGAATTTCAAATGCCTGACAAAACGGCTGTGGACTGAGTAGAATATAATGTAATGTATATTATTCAACTTATAGACAAATGTACCGCATGCCCTAGAAAGAGATGGAGATGATTTATCAATGTGTGCGTATAGTGCTAGCACACGAGTGACTTCTCCCGCTTAGCTTAACCAAAGGTTAAGTTACATAAAGTACTTTACGAAACGTGAAGTCACCCTGCACGCGGTAGGGGACAAAAAAACGTATAGCAGTGTCCTTGTCTTGTACATTAAAACCGTATATAGCCTTCTCTTTGTGTGCGAGGGAAGCAGAATATGTTATTTCCCCTATCAGTTACTCCCTCTACGTAATTAACAGACCATTAGTTGGTGGAATTTCAACATTTAAAATTTAATACTTTGAATTTGGTGAGAATTTAAAAAGTCAAAAAATCAACATAACAGAGGTCCGCTTTTTAATTCGGAAAATTAAAAAGTATGAAATATCACGAGTGAAACAACACTCTATACTCTTCGTCTACGCCGTGAGAGACTTGGTGTGATATGCATGGTACGTATTTGCAAAAAAAAAGTACCTACAAATCATAGAATACTCTGTTCTGATGTCTGGTACCTTAGAACAAGCTTTTCTTAAATTAGGATTAGATTAGATGTCGCTTTGTGAAGCAACAAACATCTGTATATATAAAAGAAGAAATTGACCGACTGACTGACATATCAACGCACAGCCTAAACGGCTGGGGTTAGAGACTTGAAGTTTTAACAGTAGGTACCTTTTATGACGTAGGCATCCACTAAGGAAGGGTTTTTGGAAATACCACCCCTAAGTGGGTAAAATAGGGGATGAAAGTTTGTATAGAAATCCGTCATTTTCAAAGTTAAATTCATGGAAATAGGTAGCAGTGGGCAAAAGCCATCATTGAGATATAGGTACATGTTGACTTAATCACTTTACCACGCGTGTGAAGCCGCGGGCAAAAGCTAGTAGCGTATAAAGGAGCAAAGCAATGACATAACAAGTAAGTACACAAGTAAATTGTACCCAGTGTCTCTATTAAGATAAACGTTGAAACTACAACTAGTACTAGCGGTAATAGCACGAAAATCAATACACATAATGCGTTATTATGTAAGTGGGATATAATCTGTGTGATATAAATAATTGCACAGATGTTGCCGCAGCTAGTTGTGGAATTACGTGCGTTCTCCAAGAGGGAGCTGATAATTCATGCGATTATAGATAACTACGAGGAATACTCCGATTCAACAATGCTGTGGCACAGCAGCTGGACGGATATATTCTCGTGCTCGCTGAACGAGTTCACAAAGGTTACACATGGTGTATTGTGTATAGATTTAGTTTAGTTTATAAGCTCTCTATGCTATCGTATTAGGAATACCTGTGATGATACTTGTAGAATAATAAATAAATAAATTAAAAAAATAAACAGTCCAAGATCCCTTGAAGAACGACACCACCGAGCTGGTTAATGTTTTTGGTTAATGAAAAGTATTTAATAAATTAAATGTGTTCATAAATTATACTGCAAATGGGTTGACCAAACATTCAGTCCAGAATGTAATTATTATTATTTTTAAACATTCACACGAAAGTATGAAACCTATAGAATATGCAAACGTAGGGTTGCCTATTTTTTTCTCGCCACAACTCTTGGGTAGGCAGTAACTTAATGAATTAAAGTAAAGTAAAAATAAAGATTATTTCATTACGAACATGATGGTATTAAGTTGTCTGCGAAAAATCTGTCCAGTGCCGGTAGCAGGAACATTGTCGACAACGTATTCGAAAACGTAACTCGCGAAATGTCAAAATTGTCATACAAATTTTTAGTTCCACATTTCACCGCCGCAGCGCTGTTCATTTTCCAATACAAAAATATTCGAAGGCGATACGAAAACGTTGTCGACAATGTTCCTGCTACCGGCACTGAATTCCGGTTGTCGAGTTAAATTTGTTTAAAAAAAAGTGAAATGTTGCAGCGTATCCTCTTGAAGAGCTGGCAACCTTACCTACCGCTAAAACACAACACAAGACAAACACAGAAATCAAAACATAAAAAAAACCACATGAGCTTATTGTGATGACCACATGATTTCCCTGCTTTGTAGCATCCTCTGTATTATGGAGGGAGCAGTGTAAGATGGATTAACCATCGATTTGTAGTTTAGGATATGTAGAAGTCTTAATTTCGATGTGACAGACAAACACTTCAATATAATAAGCATGTATAGATTCGGGTCAGGCCGATAGCACCAATTAAGGCTGTACGTGTGTACTCTGCTTCAATTACAGTTGAAACAAATTACAGCTAATTTGATCTGCCTAGAGACCGAGACCACGTAATATAATCTATTGAACAAATTTTCCTTGGCTTACAACCGTGAAGATAAAACAATTTCCCTATACGATACAGCTCATAATATATTATGTAAAGAACAAAACAATATCGAGTCGGACTCACGTGTCGAGGATTCCGCGGAAATTTAAACTAATAAAATCATGGTCTAGTCCGCCTAGTTGGTCTAGTGGTTAGTACACCTGACTGCTTCCCTAGAGGTCGCGGGTTCGATTCCCGCCGGGGCAAACATTTATGTGACAAATATGTTTGCCTTGTATCTGGGTGTTTGGTATGTATTATAAGAAAGTATTTAAAAAAATGTATATAAGCATTATATCAGCTGCTGGTTCCGATAGTACAAGCTTTGCTTAGTTTGGGGCGTTGTGTGATAATGTCCAAAAAGCATTATTATTATTATTATAATTACCATAGTACTCAATAATGGAAAATAAGAGTAGTCGGCACCTACGTTTAAATTATAATGATAGATAGATAGATAGATAACAAGTTTATTCACCAAAAAACTGCAATCACAAAAATATTTACACAGAAAAAGAACACAATACTAAGTAAATTAAGACAAGAACGGAATTCGGGGTTAGTCACAATTGGAACTTAAAAATATGTTAGTGACACATAGTTGCTTAACTACATAAAGTTAGTGTTCAGTTTACTGCGTGCGTTGCAGCAGTGGGAAAGGGCCATAGCTCAGTGTGTAACATTGCTGCAGTAGCAAAACACTGGTTTTCGGCTATTGATAATGATCGAACTAAATATAGAGATACGATTTTACAACGGCTCAAATCCACACGGAACCCTACAATCAACCGCCTGTGCGTGCCGCGATCGGCTGCTATTTAAAACCGTTACTTCGAAGTTTAATTAAAGAAATATACTGTTTTCATACTATCATTTGATATGTTATACGTCTTCTTGGATTTTCCTTATAACTAATGTCACATACATTGTTGTCATTACAGCCGTTATATAGCGACATACTTGCGTTTAGCACGATCATTTTTTTTGCCCGACAACGGCAAAGACATGTAGTCTTTGCAATCTCTATATACATATATAAAAAATGAATCCCTATTTCCCTTGGTCACGGAATCACGCGTAGGCTGGACCGATATCGCTAATTCTTTTTTATTTTAGTTTGTTATTGTCTTATGAAAAATAAAATTAAAAAACGGAACCTTTTTAATATCGCGATAAATCTACGCGGGCTAGCCGCGAGCAGAATAATTTGTATTCTTTGTTTAAATCGTGTATAAATTATTACGGTGTGATGTGTATCCGGCAAGTTAATACGATGCAGTTATTATTTACATCAATCTCTGGAACGCCAGTTCCGCACCTAATTTCACTTAGCGTTGCGTCCGCGACTGCGCTGCGCCCGCGCTGATTCTCTTTTTTTTTGGAGATTGATTTTATAGGGCCGGAACGAAATATATATCTAACGTTCAATGTGTCTCTCTCTTTCATTTCTTCTTTGAAAAGAGGTTTTTTTTTATTCCTTAATAAACATACAGGCTTCGCGGTTCTAATTTCAAATAATATTGTTTAAAAAAACAAGCTTGAATATGTATTGATCCTGATGATCTTGGTACAGATATAGTAATAAAGTTATGGAATTATTTTGTATGGTATGGAATAATTCTTCCGTATCTTAGTACGTGTGTGTACAGATTTTCAAAATGATCAGTAGCGCGAGCACGAATAATTTGCGACAACGTTTTCGTATCGCCTTCGACTATTTTTGTATTGAAAAAGGTACAGCGCTGCGGCGGTGACGAGTGGAACTAAAAATAAAAATTTTGACAATTCGCGAGTTATGTTTTCGAATACGTAGTCGAAAAATGTTCCTGCCTCCGGCACTGATATCTTGAAGTTTCCATCCAAACGTCTGAGCCCGACTTTCGCCCTTTAGGGATTGACGAAATATTGGTCTTGTGGGGTCTTACACCATATAAATAATAATAACAATAAATATCTGTCAAACTTCAACCTCTACTGGTGCAGTACTTCATCCTTACACAAAAGTAAGGTTCCCAGTGCAACTTTACTTTTGTGAGGATGTGTGCTTGTGTGCGAAAATTCAGACGATATTTAAGATCGACAGAGAACAAAAATACGGCCTTTTATAATTAAAAGCGAAATTTTTTATGCTGCTACTGCGTCAAACTGTTTATTTTTATATTATTTATTTATTTGATGTAGATATCCAATAGGACTCGCTGCACTGCCTAGCAGTACGGATAATGGATATACTGTGGCGGTAGCGACCATTTTTCGACTACATATTCGAAAACGTAACTCGCGAAATGTTAAAATTTTTAGTTCCACTTTTCACCGCCGCAGCGCTATTCATTTTCCAATACAAAAATTGTTAAGGCGATACGAAAGTGTAGTCGCAAATCATTCATGCTCGAGCTACTGTTAGTAGGTACAACAAAAAGGTTGGCTACGAGCTAATGATACCGCAGGTATGCAAATTTCATAGGGCTACGGTGACCGCTTATCAGGCAGGCGTATGCTTGCAAATAACACTATTCTAAGTAAACAGTATTAACCATTTACTACACAGCATTCCTCTTGAAAACCCTTCGAAATATCAAACGAGAACCGTCTACTCACAGAAGACCAAGAACGACTAGACAGGTAAAGCGCAGTGGCGCATAGCATAAAATCAAAGCGTCATATTGTGGCCCCAAATCCGATCGACATTCATATTAAAAAATATTTATCGCAAATTTCCGACTCATGTCGTTACATAAACGGAAAGTTAGGCTTAGTCTACAACGCAGTAACGTATTTTTTTGATACCACTGAAGTGGCAAACAAGCATACGGCCCGCCTGATGGTAAGCGGTTATCGTAGCCTATGGACGCTTGCAACACCAGGGGCATCACTCGCGCGTTGCCTACCCTTCAGAAATCTCTTCACACCCTTCTTGAAGAACCCCATGCTGTACTCGTTTGGGAAAACCACGGCGGGGAGTTCATTCCACAGTTTAATTGTGCGGGGGAGGAACAAATTTAGTTCGAACCCGCCAAAAAGCAATACGACTGCTAATTTTTTAGAAGCAGTGATTGATCAAGCAGAATAATCGTAGGTCCCTTGCAAAATAATAACTCCTCGTCTGGGAATAGCACCTACACATTGCAGAAGATCGCAGTCAAACAGCACTACTAGCAGCTGCGAACGTATGTAATTGCCTTGTAAGGTACTTTGTCGTGCGCGTGACCAAGTATCTGTACCTACTAAAATTACAAATGTTGTTACTGGGGTGAGTAAGGTTTCCAGCAGCCTTGGCAAGAATAACTTTCGATTGCGCATACGAAAACGTAACTCTCAATTGTTAAAATTGTCTGTCCTTTTAGTTCTGCTTTTCGCCGGCGCAACGTTGTTCGTTTTCCCATACCCAATTGTCAGCTTAGCTTAAAGATACACAATTTTATCATCACACCAACTTCCTCACGGAGTTTAAATCGCATTTTTTTATACCACTAAGGTGGCACACAAGCATACGGCCCACCTGATGGTAAGCTGTCACCGTGGCCTATAGCCGCTAGCAATATCAGGGGTATCACTAACAGGGTGCCAACCATGTTGTTGATGAGGACTCACTGTGCTAGCAGCAATACTACTAGCCCAGCGTATCCTCGTGGAGCACTGGCAACCTTACTTTACGCAGAAACACAAGACTACATCAAGTAGTATTATTTCACTGCGGTCTTCTGTAAGGCGGAGGCGGAGACAGTCCCCAGTCGGGCGGCTCCAATTTAAATGAGAAAACCCACGGGAAATCCCAAATCGCGCTACCTCTCTTTTTGAAAGCTCATGGTGTGATTAATCACTGTACATAAGCTTAGAAAAACTCATAGGTACAGGCCGGGATTTGAACCTGGGCCCATCAGATGACAGGCCGTTGCTTCAAGCACAAGGACACCACGGCTATTTAAAATTGCCTTTTTTAAGTGGCAATTTCACTAGACACTTGCACACCTCTTGCTTCTTTACATTCATAAATATCTTAATACACGTGTATAAAGATGTGTAATTTTGCCAGTCGTCGGCGTACACCGAGCCTTATTTCAATCGCCCCCTACTATGTGAGACCATCTCCCAACCAAAGTGGGGCGGAGTATTAACCATTTCTCGGGTATAAGACGAGCCGGGCACGCGATACAAAACGCATAGTACATATACTACACAACACGGTACCGAGATTTCAATTGTCAAAATGGCGTTTACACTCGTGAGTTTTTTTTTTTATTTGAGGTGTCGGTGGTCTAGTGATGTGATAGGGAAGTGTATCCGATAGTTGAATAGTTTAGTGGAAATAAAAACTATTTGCAGTAATTGGTGCATTTAACATATAATTAAAATTAACTTGCCTAGTGCGTGTCTAACCACGCATGTTGTAGGGCTGTCAGCAAACAGTAAACAATTAAAATTAGAGGATATTGATTAACTGTAGGCTTTGTAATTTATATGTATTGTATACTATCTGTGCCTGCAATTTCTTACGCGTGTACTTTATTTTTAATTATTATTTTTTAAACTTAAGGTAAAAAAAAAATTACGCCGTATAACATTCCGTATCTGCCAGTGAGAATCATGTTAAAATCGGTCTAGCCGTTTCGGAACGGATAATCCGGAACAGACAGACAGGCGGACAAACATTTATGTAACAGTATTTTTTCAAAGTATCGTATTGACTTTAATATGCATTCAGTAAAAGTGCTTTCCATTTGCTCGGCTGGGGTCAAATTTTAATGGGGAAAACCCACGGGAGACCCCATTTCTCCCTACCTCTCTTTTTAAAGTCATGGTGTATTTCATTACCGTTCCGACAAAACCATATACGAAATAAGTATTAACATACAGTAAAAAGCATAAAAATTAAAGTGCATCAAACTCTACTAAAACGCGTGCCAGTGAAAACGAATTTTGCGCGCGTGCGCAGCACTCACGCACGCGACCGCGACAGATCGTCTGCAGGAAACAATATACGATCTAATTTGATATACAACGTGTTGTGGTTTATTACTTTATGCTTTACTAGTCGGTTTTAATTAATAGCTTCAGCCACAATTCTGACACACATGCCTCTATCACACATTGTTACATGAAAAAAAAAAGACGGAGACACTGAGTTTCTTGCCGGTTTTTCTCAGGTGGCTTTTTTTCCGAACCGGTAGTAATTTAGACCTTCATAAGTGCCTTATTAGGGCCTAAACTGAATAAATGATTTTTGATTTTGATACATTTTCTTCTTTTATAATGTAATTTCTTACTTTTAATTTAATGTACCAGTTAAAAAAGCCTGAACTGTTACGTCGTTCTCCTGAGTTGAGTGTTAATGTCTACGACTCATTAACAAATTGCCGCAGATATTATCGCAACATTTGTTTTATATACAACTTTTCTTCCTGTATACATAAATATATAAAATTTTAGAGTAATTAACCAACAAACAGCAAAATTTTCGCATTTTATAGTATCTATAGAGTAATAATAACATAGCACAAACAAATGAAGATAATATAATAGACTAGCTTTTTCCCCGCGACATCGGTATTTAATGGTGTCGATTCAGTTAAATAAATACAGAACTAAAGTCTTGCTATCCCTTTCTCACGTGCGGGATTAAATAAAGATGGCAATACATAAAGTCCTGTCAAATTAGTTGAGTTAAATGATTTCGTACACCAGAATTAGCAACAATATATGTATAGCCTATGTTATTCAGGGATAATACTGATAATATAGCACTACTGGTGAATCACTTGTTCAAACTAGTCCGGTAGTTTTTGAGTTTATTAATGACAAATATTTCCTCTTTATTAATATACTAAGTTTTTCCCCGCGACTTCGCCTGCGTAGCAACACAATAATATAACCTATGATGCTCAGTGATAATATGGCATTTTGTTGGTGAATGAATTTTTTAAACCACTCCAGCAGTTTTTGAGGTTATTCATAACAAACATACTAAAATACAAATCTTGCCTGATTGAAACATATATATAGAGAGATGTGCTTGTGGCACAATTGCTGCTTCGCATATCTATGAAATTGAGCTATTTTCTTAAATTTAACGTATTTCTAGCCGGTAATCGACAAGTAACACAAATAATTATTAAAAATGATTCTCATTGTAAATCATAAGAGAAGAAAGTGTCCATCAGCAGCGATGACTGGCCATATTAAACACTGATTACCGAAGTGACAGTGCACAGTTTAGACAAATATCCAATTTCACGTTTACCTGACATTTGACGTAACACGTGACATACAATAATTATGCGTGCGATGAGGTTAGGATAAGAGTGACGCGTGTATTACGTTACATTGCAAACAATCGGTAAATTTTAAGGAGGATACAGATTTGAATTAGCCTTTATACAAATTATGATATACTAGCTGTTACCCGCGACTTCATCTGTTCGTTTTAAGCAAAAATAGCCTATTTCCCTGCCTAGGTTAAAAAAATAAAACTTCTTTAAATCTCTTCAGAAGCTGTTCAAGAGTTTTTAATCTTGTTAAATACTGTGCATATTCAATAAAGATTTATGATTTATGAAAAATTGCAGGATTCCATCATATTTTTAAAGGTATAATGCGCACGCGCACATATAAACAGTTTCAAATTCACCTTACCTCTTTAAAGGGTTAATAAAAAAAAAACCTTAGCGCATGTAAGCCCCTCGGCAATTTTTTAAGTTAGCACGCTTCACGTCCTAATATATTTGGTGAATCAATTAGCTTTGAGCTTTATGCCGCTTTTACATGTAAAATTAGACCGTTTACATAACGTTACAAACGGTGTTACAGTTTCGCCCGGAAGGCCGGTGATAACGGAACTATTAGAACAAATCTATTGTGGTAAACGCTAAATCGATAGATCAAACGCGTCACGCGTTACGTAAAAAGCTGACTTACGTCACATCTGAACAATGTTTCGTTTTGTGTGACCAATTTACATGTGTAATAAAATGTATGTTAACGACATTGTGAGCGTGGAGAGATCTTTCAAATTATGAATAATGTATTGCTAATTTACAACAAACTTTACACAAGTATAAGGTTACGAGCTTCTGCCTGCGACTTCGGCCGCGTTGAGCTAAGAATCCCAGAGGAACCTAAAATTTTCCCGGGATAAAGAGTTCATGTTATTCCAGGTTTTAAACTATTTGTGTTCCAAATTTCATCCAAATCCGTTGAGTAGTTTTTACGTGAAAGAGTAACAAACATCCATCCATACTCACAAACTTTCGCATTTATAATATTAGTAGGATTTTAATTAGCATTCATTTGTACTCGGAACCGACGAGCTTGTATGAAGAGATTTATGAATGTAGTAGAAGTGACAGAAAGTGTGTAACAAGTCTAGAGTGAAATGGCAAACAATATGAGGTAAAAATGTAAAGAGAAGGTACCCGAATCGGCGGGCATGCATGAAGCGTTTGATGAATGTAGAAGTAAAGGTGTGCAAGTCTAGAGTGAAATGGCATTATACTCTCTTTGCCTACCCCGAGAAAGACAATAAATTCAATATTATCAGAGATAACCGAACACATATTAAATATTAACAATATATCAAAGAAGAAACCTACTTACCGATTGACTGACATATCAACGCACAGCCTATACGACTGGGGTTAGACTTGAAAATTGGACAGTAGGTACCTTTTATGACGTAGGCATCCACTAACGAAGGGTTTTTGGAAATACCACCCCTAAAAAGGTAAAATAGGGGATAAAAGACTTTATGCAAATTGATCGCAATAAAATTGGTACTTGGCCTTTCAGTTAAAATAAAAAATCCGCATGTCAAGATTTTTGGATATTCCACCCCTTAGGGGTTAAAATAGGAGATGAAAGTTTGTATGAAAATCCGTTGTCTTATTCACTTTACCACGCGTGGGAAGCCGCGGGAAAAAAAGCTAGTTAACATAACACATATATGGAAATTGAATTTGTTTATTTGTATGTCTGAATACATTGTCCCGAGCAAACCAGTCGTTAAGCACTAAACATTAATGACAATTTCCTTATTCTGTAGTTAATCCGCGAGAGAACGGAGCAGCGGTACATACAAATTGCTTTATTATGCCCCAGTTGAAGTCGGGTCCTCATTAGGATATACTGTACGCTGTGTACTATTTACGATGTATTCGCTTATTTAATTTAAAGGACTATATGGTTCACAAAATAGGAATATTGTAATATTACTACATTAAAAAGAGAATTGGGAATTCCAAAAAAATACTGGAAACGTATGGGAACTACTCTGATGGTAAGTCCGCCAAAAAAGTTTAGAAACGAAACATTATTTTTGGCTACTGGCAACCTTTACAAAATGGAAATGTATATTAGCTGCGGCGGGTTGCCATACGAGCGGCACAGTGGCTCCCCTATTATTTTCTACTCTTTTTTAGGGTTCCGTACCTTAAAATGGTAAAAAGGAACCCTTATCCTACCTTAACATCACTTTGAAAACCGTAAATATGTAGTTTTTTTTTTAATGTGAAATGTGAAAAAGTTTTTTCCAAACTAGTGTTAGTGTTGTGTTTCTGGGGTGAGCTGCGATCTTCTGTAACGCTGTGCCTAGTAGGGTGACTACAATTTAGCTCTTTTTAAAACTAGGATTTATCTTGCGTGTTACAGAAAGCATTATGCCTCCTAATGATTGCCACATCGACGCTGGCGCAGTACGAAGGGTACGAGGAGTTCGAAGGCTTCGAGGGTTACCACCACAAGCCAGTGGTGCACCATCACCAGCAGCACTTGGACGAGCAGCAAAGCGAGGAGTACGAAGTGGATTATCATGTAAGTGGCACATGTGGTGCTTAAATAGGCCAAGGTCCAACTTCCTAGATCAAATTGCCAAAATACTCAATGATGGAAAGGTTAAGAGTACTCTGAACCGGCGGGCATGTAGGAAGACATTGATGAATGTAGAAGCAAAACAGGCATGTAAGTTTGAAATGGCGCTATATAACGGCCTGTCATCTGATGGGCCCAGGTTCAAACCTCGGCCTGTACCAATGAGTTTTCTAATATTAAGTACAATGATTAACCACACCATTTGCTGAAATAGAGAGGTGGAGCAAAATGGGACCTCCCGTGGGTTTTCCCCTTAAAAATTAGCGCCGCCTAACTGAGAACTGTACAGTTACCTTGCAGAAGACCGCAGTCATATAAACTTGATGTAGTGTTGTTTCTAGAGTAAGTGAGGTTGCCAGTGCTGCTAGCACAGTGAGTCCTCATCAACAACAGTGACCCCTGGTATTGCTAGCGGCTATAAGCTTTTGTTTGCTTACCATCAGGTGGGCCGTATGCTTATGAGCTTGCGATGAAATTGGGAAGCAAAAGAGGTGTGCCATTTGAAATAGCACTATCTGAGTCGTGAGGGACTTGACGCTATGATGTATGCAAAATCATGTTGACTGGTTCCAGGCGCACCCTAAATACTCGTTCGACTACTCAGTGAAGGACCCTCACACCGGCGATGATAAGGAGCACTGGGAGACAAGAGACGGCGACAAAGTCAAAGGTAATATTATGTTCACGCCTTTTAAAAGAATCCCTAAAGTGGTAGGCAGAGATGTGACAGTCCACTACCACCTCCCACCGAAAAACTTTCATCCCCTATGTTACCCGCTTAGGGGTGGTATTTCCAAAAAGCATTCCTTAGTGGATGCCTACGTCATAAAAGGTATTGTACTGTCAAAGTTTCAAGTCTCTAACCCCAGCCGTTTATGCTGTGATGTACCTTGATATGCCAATCTGTCAGTTTCTTCTTTTATATATACAACTAGCAGTTTCCCCGCGACTTCGCCCGCGTATCAATATAATATATAGCCTATATTACTCAGAGATAATGTACCTTTCTAATTGTGAAAGATTTTTTAAATCGGTCTTGTAGTTTCGGATCCAATTCAATACAAACATACACACACACAAATACAAAAATACAAATCTTTCCTCTTTATAATATTAGTATAGAATAGATATAGTTACACATTAGCTGTCCCGACAGACGTTGTCCTCTCTTAGCTATGAATGTATTTGACCGTGACCAAGGGAAATAATATTTTTAATATACATAATGGTGCCAATTCTGTTGTTCAAAATGACTAAACTTAACTAATTTGACAGGTCTAAAAATATTGCCATCCTTATTTAACCCCGCACATGAGAAAGGGATAGCAAGACTTCTAGACCTGTCAAATTAGTTAAGTTTAGTAATTTTGAACAACAGAATCGACACCAATACCCATTTAATTTGCAGGAAGCTACACCCTCGTGGAGACAGACGGAACGAAGCGCGTCGTGGAATACGAAGCTGATGACAAGAATGGCTTCAACGCAGTAGTGCACAAGATAGGCACGCCCAAACAAGAATCAAAACACGAGCAATACCACTCGAAACCCGTCCACGAACCAGTGTACAAACACGAGTCGTACCACGAGAAGATTCTAGAACCTTCCCACTATCAAAGCTACCAATTCGATGATGGCTTCGTGCCCGTAGCTGGGGGATACGAATAAATTTACTATAGTTATGAATAGTTAGTAAAATGTAGAACTAAAGTTATATCGCACTATTGAACACGAAATAGTGCTCCACGAGGATACGCTGGACTAATAGTAATACTGTTAGCACAGTCCTCATCAACAACATGGTTGGCAACTCATTAGTGATATCCCTGGAATTGCTAGCGGCTATAGTCTACGGTGACTGCTTACCATCAGGTGGGCCGTATAAATTGACGTCTAAACAAAAGAGATAGCACAATTCCGTTTCTCATAAGTGCGAGCGAGACGACATCAGTTTTGTTTTTCTACATTTTATTTTCTAACACGTTATAGTTTTGGATTTGGTACAGCTTTATTGTAGCTTTATGTCAGTTGTCTGTTAATTTATGTTAATGCCTGAAACCATCTCGTTAAATGGGATTGTTGAATTATAACCTTTTTAATAAGTGAACCCACGTGGTATAACCTGTGTAAATGGTCCATGGGCTTATTGCCTATGTGGATTGCGAACATTATGACGTCACATTGACGTAACACAAAAGATGGCGGTTTTGATTACAAAGGCCGACATTTTTTCTTCTGTTGATCTAAAATGACGTCAAAATCATATGGGAATGAGCGCAACTGTCAGAGGAAATAAGCCTACATGTATAAGCGAATATTTTGTATCAACTTGTATAAATGATGATGAATCCATCTGTATGAATGAGACTCCTCCTTATAATCTGAACGATGTTCCATGTACTACAATATAAAATACACTCTATGTCTAAAGAAGTTATACTCGAAACGCTCAGTAACTATGTTTAAATTAATTTAATTTGTATTGTCAATAATTTAAAGTTGAGTTTTTAATATATCTTAGGAACTTAATTCCAAATTCTGCTATAAGTCAGCAAATGTATTCTAAATCAAAAAATGTGTATTTAAAAGTTATTATATTAGAATCTACTCGTTAGCTAATGTAATCCAAATAATTTAAGAATAGTACATGTGAGTAATGCTTGATATGATAAAAATATGTATATTTATTTTAAATTGTGATTCTGAATTTGGTTGTGTTATCATTGTACTGTTCTGTTTTTCATATTGTTTTGTCTATGAGACTGCAAGACACTGTCTTCTAGTTTATAAGTATTGTACAAATGCACATGCGATCTAATAAAAAATCTATACTATCATTATTTATTACATTTCGCACGAGCGATACCCCTGGTGTTGCAAGCATAGACTACGGTAACCGCTTACCATCAGGCGGGCTGTATGCTTGCCACCGTAGTCATATGAAAAAAAACTATTATTTCTCACATTTTACATCGCGATAATTCGAAAGTTTGTGAGTATGGATGTATGGATGTTTGTTACTTTTTCACGCAAAAACTACTGAACGGATTTGGTTGAAATTTGGAACACAGGTAGTTTATAACCTGGATTAACACATTAGATACTTTTTATCTCAGGAAAATTTTAGGTTCCTCTGGGAATCTAAGCTCAATGCGGACGAAGTCGCGCGCAGAAGTTAGTTACACATAATAATGTTACCAAGTTGAGGTAATGATAGATTACGCGGATATTAAATGAGTTTTCTAAAAATTGTATAAAGCTGAAGCCCAGAGACAGAACGAACATCTAGACATATATCTACAGTTACACTCATAATATAAAGAGGAAAGATTTTTTTGTTTGTTGGTTCGCATTGAATATACTCCGAAACTACTGAACCGAATTGAAAAATTCTTTTGCCATTAGAAGCCGACATTAAACCTGATGAACATATGAGTTTTTATCGCGGGAAAATTGTTACGCATGCGAAGTTGCTTGCTAAAGCAAAATAACGACCTTCCAAATCCGGTGGTAGATTCTAACGTATTGAAAGTACTTATTGTGAAGACTAGTCAAATAAAGATGATATTGAGTTTGAGGGCATGATCAAGTTTGGGGAACATTGGATGTATGTATGTAATGGTTTCAAAATATCGTCCCCCTGTGGTAGTAATGTTAGACTGACCTCTGTGCGAGCGCGAGCTTGAGTCGATCGTTCTCGTACCGCAGCTGGTGGTCGGCGTCGGGCGGCGGCGAGGGCGGCGCCCCCACTCCCCCCACGCCCCCCACCACTCCCCCCACCCCCATCGCCCCCGCCGCCCCCACGCCCCCGGCCCCGCGCGGCGCGCGCCCCACCGTGGCGTAGCCCCCCTACACCAAACAATAAAAAAACATTATGTTGTCAAACAAGCATAGTCCCATCTAGGATTATTATACACGCGATTTAGGATTCCCCGTCGGTTTTCCCATTTAAATTGGAGCCGCCTGACTGGGGACTGTACCTCCACCTTACAGAAGACCGCACTGAAATAACACTACTTGATGTAGTGTTGTTTCTGCGGTAAGTAAGGTTGCCAGTGCTCCCCGAGGATACGCTGGGCTAGTAGTAATGCTGCTAGCACAGTGAGTCCTTATCAACATGATTGGCAACGCGTTAGTGATACCCCTGATATTGCTAGCGGCTATAAGCTACAATGGCTGCTTACCATCAGGTGGGCCGTACGATTGTGTGCCACCTTAGTCGTAAAAAAAGTACTGTCCTTACCTGCAATGTGGACGACACAGAATGAGCCCTCTGATGTACCATCATGTCATCGCTCTCCGGTTTTACCTAAAACAATAGATTTGTATGTTACGCAGAATTCATAGCTACAATGCTCTATATTACATGGATCGTCGTAAATTTTGACATACACAATAAAAAGTAGCGGACCTAAATGAGACCCCTTAGGAACACCATATTTTTATAAAGATATAACTCTCAACTTTTAGCATAGTAGCCCTTTGCTAGCACAGTTTAAGGTCTAGTTTATAAACATGTTCGAATAAAGACGGAATCAATTCATAGAGACTTTAAACACAGAGTTTACTCAGCATGCATATATGACACACATTCTCAAATGCACTGCTAAAATCGTTACATAGCATTTTCTTCTTCTCTTACATTAATTATAAGTTCCACCGATGACTAGTGTTTTTAATTAAGTGAGTAGTTTCTAAAAACTTAAGTGCAGTGATTAGTCGCACCACGAGGTTTATGGTTAAGGAAAACATCGTGAGGAAACCTGCATACGTCTGAGAAGAAATTCAAGGACATATGTAGTGCCTAAGAGACGGCGACGGTCTCACCATCTGTCACGTTGGCACCAAATTATCTACGGTGGAAAGTGGGTGTTATAACACCTCCGCCTACCTTTTCGGGGTCCCTTGTGGGACGGCGTGGAGTTTTAATTTTTTACATATTTATATTCTTTTGTAAAATATTCATGTTAAGTAATGGACATGTAAAATATATGCTTATTTTTCTTTTAAAAGAGTCATTGCTGAGTTTCTTTATGGATTATTCTGAGCAAAAAACCACCTTATGAATTCCGACAATTTGAAAGTACTTACCTGTAAAGTGTAGTGCACTAAAGATAGTTTAGAGATGGAGTGTGTGTATGTGTGAGTACCTGTGCGGGCGAGATGGCGGGGTCGATGGGCGCGGGCGCGCGCGGCGCGAGCAGCGGGCTGGCCGTGGCGCTGGGCACCGGCGTGGCGGCGCCGCTGTTGCCGCTGACGCCACCGCCGCCGACTCCGCCGCCGCCGACTCCACCGCCGCCGACGCCGCTGTTACCGCCGCCGTAGCCGCCGGTGCCGTTAGCACCGGTCTTACCGGCGGCCGCCGCGCCGCCGACCTGTTGCGCCTGAATAGCTTCCTTCACCTCTTGGAATTTTTCTATGAACTGCGAAATGTATAATCATAACATTAATACGTGAACCGAAAACTTTGTACCACTTTGATTAATCTTGCGTGGACGAGGTAGTAAGAAGTTAGGCACAGTTATTTTTTTTATGGATTTTGTTCTCTTTTACACCACTAAAGCCGCACAAGCATACGGCCCACCTGATAGTAAGCAGTCATCGTAGCCTATAGCCGCGAGCAATACCAGGGTATCACTAACGAGTTGCTAACCATGTTGTTGATGAGGACTCACTGTGCCAGCAGCATTACTACTAGCCCAGCATATCCTCGTGGAGCACTGGCAACCTAACTTACAGCAGAAACACAAAACTACACTACAGTAGTGTTATTTGACTGCAATCAAAATGACAATCAGTGCAGAAAGCTGTACTTCCATTTTTAGGGTTCCGTTGGAACCTTTAAATTGTGGCATATCGGTCCAACCCCACGCCTTAGCATAGCAATATGAAAACGTTGCGTATACACGGGTTTAGTTTACAATTCATCATACAGTCCCTTTTGACTCTCCCACATTGCAGGAAAGCTAGAGAAAAAATGTTTCAAATCATATTGATATTATAGAGACAACCCTACGTTTAGAAGTTAGGAGGTGTAGAGTAAACTAGTGATTATTTTTTGAGGACAATAATCTTATTATTTTTTATTTAATCATTTTTTTATTATTATTAACTGTTAATGGTATGATTTTTTTCTTGTATCGTGTGTGAGTTGAAAATCAATATTTTTTTCATTCTTTCTTTTTAATTTTCCCACCTTTCCCAGCTCCTGCTCGGAAGAGAAGCCAAGACCATATACGGTGTTAGCTCGCACGTCGCTCCATTGGCCGAATTTCTGCGAAGTCTTCGTAAAAGTCATGTTCGCTGTTATTGTACTGTTTATCACCGCCTGGAAACAAACAATTACACAATTAAAGAACACGAAGAGAGGGCGCATTGGGATATCCCGTGGGTTTTCCCATTAAAATTTGAGCCGTCCGACTGGTGACTGTACCTTCATCTTACAGAAGACCGCAAACAAATAACACTACTTTGATGTAGTGTTGTGTTACTGCGCTAAGTAAGGTTGCCAGTGCTCCACGAGGATACGCTGCGCTTGTAGTAATGCTGCTAGCACAGTGAGTCCTCATCAACAAAAGGGTTAGCAACGCGTTAGAAATCCCTGGTATTGCTAGCGACTATAGGCTACGGTGATTGTTTACCATTAGGTGGGCCGAATGCTTATGTGCCACCACTCAAAGATTCGATTTGATGCTATCCTTGTCTTACCTAAGTGTGTTTGCTATTGGCATCTCAGTCTCATATGAATGCCTTCGACGCTGATAATCGTGTACAGATTCGGGTTGAGAGTATCCTTGTCTAACCTAAGTGTATTTGCTATTGGCATCTCAGTCTCACCTTGGTGCCTTCGACGCTGATGATTCGGTACAGGTTCCGCGAGGAGTCGTAGAAGAATGAGACGGAGACGGCTGCCGACGAAGCGGACATCCAAGAACGCTTCGTCTTGGGGTCTATGTGGAACACGTGCGCCTTACACGTGAAGATCGGCTGCTCACTGTACCAACAAGTCTCAGTTATTTCGTTTAAGCTTAGGACATTTCCTTATACATGATTATTTAAAAAAAACTACTTAAAAGCACCCAAATATGGTCATTTTTAGTTGGTGCTAAGTTAATCCAGACAGGTATAGGTTACCAACTTTAAACTCTTAATATATATATTTTTTCACATTTTTGTTATGATTTTCAATCAATTTCATCAAAGTACATCTTATTGGCTACCTAACAACGTTTTCACAAGAAAATTGCTGTTATTCGTTGAAGTATTAATGTTAGATTCTCACAAAATTATAATGGGGACCATCTATAATAATTTGCCTATCGAATAAAAAGAGATACTTTGAAATCGACAATCCTTACACGGATTTTTTTTTGTTTCAGTGGCGATAGTATTGTAAAACATGAGATACACCGGTAAGAAAGGTTTATGTACGAATTTATTTATTTATTTATTTATTGAAAAATTGAATGTGGAAGGGTTAAGGGTAGAGACAGACCTACGAAAAGATAGATGAACTGTGTGATAGGTTACATTGCTAGAGAGGTAATGAATACAGAGATGACGGCTGATAGAGAGGGATAGAAGAGGAACACATATTGCACCGACCACAAATAACGTCGCTGTTTTGGCTAAAGCGCTAATTTATTTATTTAGTTAACATTAGGCAGATTGTAGTTGGGAACTATCGGTGCTAGTAATGAGGTCAATGTAACTGAATGAGTGTGGGAGGACAAGGTTGTGTTAATTAGAAATGTTACAATTGACAAATGACACACAGTCACATGGTACGTACCTACCTAGTACACCTAGTACATACCTACCTGCTTAATTCGGCTAGTCTTCAACACAGAGCAAATTAAAAAAAAGTTGATAACATTGCGAACAAGGCAAATTGTATTTGCACCCGTGAGGAACCGGGGTGGATGCTAGTTTCTCATAAAGATTGATAAAGGTATGAATATTTCTGATAAAAATCAGTAAACTGTACTGTAAATTAATTAATGATTTCATATATTTTTAAAGAAGCTTTGGGGTCGATAGAATATGATAGTCAGTACCCTGGAACCTTGGTCTTATGAGTCATATTATGGTATATCTAATACCGCTGACCTTTTGTTACGCAGTTAGTTATTTTTTCTATAATTGAAAAGTATGTTGAAGGGTGTGTTGCCTTAGATACTAAGCAATATTATTGTGTCGGGCTATTTGTAACCTTCTACTAACTAGAGAACCATTATATGTTAATTTGTATTCTGCTAGAGTCACGAGCAGAATAGAAAATAAGTACAACTGGAAATATTCTAACATGTAGGTAGGTTCCTAGGAACTTTGTAAATAGGTACAAACAATATTGAACTCTGTCCTCAGAAAATGGAGCGTATATTAGTTCAACATTATCTCCTGATGGATAAGTGACAGATAAACTATTATCTTGACAGATGTAGGCAATGTATTAGAGTTGAGTGGCATCATTTGGAATGTGAATATGATAACACAAGTCAATAAGCACTTTAGACTTTATTACCTTGGTAGGAGCTCAGATCAAATAAAAAAAGTTAATGTAACTTCGCAGTGACGCCGCCTGTTTAAATTACGCCTTGCTACATATACACAATTACACACACACACCTACAACAAATACAACGAAACTACGCCTTGCCCATGCACTAGGTACATGGTTAAAAAACTGGCGTCACTTTGTTGTTCGCTAAGTTTCATCTACCTTTCTTACTACCAGACTACATCGAAGCCAAAAGGAAGGGTAATGTTTTAATGAGGTAAGTACAGACAGGGCCACTTAGAGAAAATAAAGTCTTTGTGATAATCCCTTTTTCTTTAGCAACCTTTTTGTCCAAAATCTATGTAAAGAAAGATACAGGAGAAGATAGTATAATAACAGTACTTGGTAGCTTTCATTTTGATATTTGTAATTTCATACCAATGTAATTTTATTACAAATTGTTATAACATGATTGTTACATGAAAAAAAAGACAGAGCACCGAGTTTCTTGCTGGTTCTTATCAGGTGACTTTTTTTTCTGAACCGGTGGTAATTTAGACCTGCATATGTGCCTTATTAGGGCCTAAACTGAATAAATGATTGATTTTGATTTTGAGTAAATAATAGACTTTAGAGACACAGGGTATAGGGAGACTTACAGATAAGAAGATGGAATGTGGACAATATTTGTTTGATTTTTTGTTTATCTTACAACAATATTTTTAAGTGCACCATATACCAACAAAGTTTATCTGCATAGTTAGCACATAATGAGTAGGTATATTATATAAAATGGTTGTACAGTTTAAGCTAACAATGTAGGAACAAGATTGTAACTGGTAAGCTAGATGAATGGTGAGAAATTCTCAACACTGTAATTGTTAGTATAATGTTAGTAATTGTTGAGCAAATATAGAGCTTTTTATAAATTTAAATTTCCAGCTATTTTATTCAACAACCTTCATTGGAGTTAGATTACAATTCTGAAACATACCCCGTATTGGTAAAACATAATTCAATGGTTTTCATAGGTAACTATGATTGATTGGTGACAAATAAAAAATACTTAAATTCCAGTTAATTGAAAATTTGTTTTAAAATCAGTATAAATTGGAATTCTTCTCCTTACAGATATTTGAAAATATTTTTAGGTCCAAAATTAAGTAGTATCCCCTAGGTCTGAAAGAGTCACATAGTATTTATGTCTATTATATAATTAAATCATGCACAAATTTTCATCCAATCAGATGATTTCTTTATTGAAAACAGCTAATAAAATAATATTACATTTCTTTTTGGATCCTTCCTAAGCTGCTGCTGCTGTTAATAGTCTCAAATCCTAAAGTCTACATTAATATTTACGCAAATGTGTCCCATTTTTTAAATATTTCTATTAGTAAGATTTATTGTATATTCAATAGACAGAGTGACAATATTTTATATTTTTTATTATAATTATACTCTGTAAGCAAAGTAAAGACTGACATGCATATTTAAATTAATAAATACATATTTGTTTAAGATAAATTGCACTTTAAATGTTACTTACACATACAGCATATTTTATTTACAACTTACAAGAGAAACAGTTTCCTTAATATCTCATTCTACACTAATGATGTGTCAAAGAGCTAAAATTAGCATAAATAACTAATTTGTGTAGCTTATTACTAAACCAGGCGGGTGTAAGTACCAGAGCACCATAACTGTTCAACAGTTCATTGAAGTATTAAATATGTCGGCATTATTATTAGAGCGGTTGAACCAAACGACCTTAGCGTAAATAAAAGCGTCCAGCCGAATGAAATCAATGTGCAATCAACTATTTACTCGTGAAAGCAATGGGTACGAAAATGTATGAATTAATTTTGCGCAATGATAGACGTCTGCTGCAAAAGTGTTCAGCATGGGATTGTAAATGGATCCAGAAATACTGTTTAAGGTGGCAGGCAACGATTTAAATAAAGTGCACCTAAAATACACCTTCGCTGAGGTAAAACAAATCCCCTCCCAAAAATAATAAGGTGCAAATAAAATTCGATATTCTCATCACTCGGCTATATCAACCGTCGAGCCCCATTACATTAAATGCAGTAATTAATGTTTAATCGAACTCACCCCATGGTTTCTTTTCCTGCTGTCATTTATACACAATAATTTGAGAAAATATTACTTCATAATTTCCAAATTTTTCACTGGAGAACTGTCACAAGCGGCGACTTAGCCATAGACTAACGAATTCAATCAATCAGTGCTACCAACAAAACGAAAACTCGTTTTGAAGAGGCTTTGAATCGAACTTGATTCTAGCCTTAGTCTTTGGATGGAAATAAAAATTACACAAATAAGTTAAATTTAAAAATCCCTCCACCTTAATGTAAATTTTATTAAAAATATTGTGAGTATTTATTTTATGAGTAAAAAAGTAGATAAAGTGTTAAACACAATTTCTCGTTTCGTATATACCGCCATCTATGAGGAAATAGTTATATCTTTCCGACGATATCTAAATGTCTTTCTACTCAACGATAGATGGCACAGCATTTCGATTTTCAATATTTCTGACGAAATAGTTTTGAAGCTTCTTCGTTCAAAAAGGTTTATTAATCTATTTATATACTAAGAAGGTACAACATATTCATAATATTATGTACTACAATTCTTCTTCTGCCTAACTATAATAATAAATCCGCCTTAGGGACTTTTTTTGCCAATGTCGAGTGTTGGAAAATTTTCAAGTTTCTCAATTGCAATTAATCGTTTTTATCTATTGCATGCCAAATTAGTAAGTCTATACCAAGAGAAAACAACCGCTACGCAGTGTATCGGTACATAATGTACATATTCGTTCAATAACTATAAATAAATGTTTAATAGATATTTAATTTAATTAATAGACAATTAACCTCACTGTTACGTAAAAAAGACAAAGTATCAATTAGAATAATACCTCAATAAAATAGATAAAACAAAAAAAAACATCTTGCCTAAAGGGACTCCTTTTAATAATATATTTTAATATTTATATTATATTTTTAATGTTTTTAGTTTTAGGTTTAATTAGAAATACATACACACATCATTACGTAAATAATATCACAAGATGATTTTTTTAGTTCAATAATATAGTAGAACGTCAAAACACAAGCGATTTGTACCAGTGTTGTACCTTATAATTATAACCTATTTTTTCATACTCCAAGTCGGAACCCCGATAACAATTTTAATTTCAAATTAATTAATTTTGATTGAGGAGCGAGTGCTTGCGATTTCTAATTAGGCACGTCGATTCATACACGAGGCTAGACTTAACTCATTCAGTGAAGAATGATAGCATAGTGATAAATATAAATAGATAACTAAGTTTTCTTTTATTTCTTTTTACTTTCATGATGTTAGCGGCCAGTGCAACAATATTTTTATTCGACTGGTAGACGATTTTTTAAACTAATTCTAGTTCTCTAGTTCTTTAAATGTAGTTTTAAATTATTCTTGATAATGCAGATTAAACTTAACCCAAGTTATGTTTTTTTTTTATATGGAACTGATATCTGTATGTACCACTTTTGTTTATAAATATCTTCACCAGACTGTTTGATACTTCTTATGTTTCCGCTCTCATAAGGGCAAATGGAAGCCTTCATGTTGTCAGGTTGTCACCCTACAATCTGTCCTTCCGTATATTTGAATATTTTACGTAGAATATTGACCCAAACCTTATTAGCTAGTGAATTAGAATTTACAAACCTAGATAGATATATTTTCAAAAGGTAGGCAGAGAGTATTGAGTGCTGCACTCTTGACTTGCACACCTCTTTTGCTTCTACATTCATCAATCTCTTCAGACATGCCGATACCGAGTACTCTTTACCTTTCCATCATTGAGTACTTTGATCTAGATTAGAAATCAAATTGAAAGTTTATTTCCGTTTTCTACATAGACAGACACCTTATTGTATTTTTTACTATATCAATACATACAAGTGCACAGCTTAAAAAACACATTGTAAAAGCATCAATTGACAAATAAAATTACTGCACAACACTACAAAGTAATTCCTTACGGCCGTATTCTCGATTGTCCAAGCAATTTAATTACGTTATAAAAACCCAATAACCGACACTGCTACCTTATTTTTATGCAAACAAATTGAAATTACACATTCCGTTTTCAAAAGTATCTTGCTACAACTTTTCATAAGATTACGGCCCTCCTGATGGTAAGCGGTCACCGTAGCCACCAGGGGTATCACTAGAGCGTTGCCAACCTCTGATGTGTAACATCTTTCCTCTCGCTCTCCTGCAATCTGTGGAAGTGACTTCGTGAAAAGGGACGGCACTTCATCAAGAACGTTGTCGCTGACAGCCCAGCGGGCAAGTGCGGGGAGTTGCAGGTGAGTAACGGGGAATAAGGAACGGAAGTGCGTAACAGGAAGTAGGGGAAGCGCGCGCTATTAAATTTGACCAATGAGCGCGCGGTGGAAGAGTAAGCCTTCTGATGTCAGATGCTACACATCATACGCGACTACTGAAAGGTTCACATTATTTTTGGTTGTTACAGATATCAACAACCTTATAGTTAATTTGAAGGATGTAGAGTAAGGGCCGAAAGTGGTGTGGTTCGGTGAAAGTAATAAGTTACATAAAAATGTGCCGAACGCTATTACATTTAAGGCGAGGGCGAGCACACTGTACAGCTTTTTTAAGTTCTGTACTGATTTATAATATGTTATTTTATTAATTTATTTACTAGCGACCCGGCTTCGTACAGGTAACAAAACTTATATGCCTTTTTACCGAGTTTTATCTAAATTTTTCTGAAATCTTCAACGATCATCGTCATATTGCGGCAAATTTACAAAACCTTAATAATTATGCAGCTAAACCTACTTAATGATTCATCCAATATTTATGGGAAAACCCAACGATCCCAATTCCCCCTACCTCTCTTTTTTAGATCATGGGGTCATTAATCTCATTGGTACAGGCCGGGATTTCAACCTGGACCCATCAGATGATAGGCTGTTGCTTCAACCACAAGGCCATCAAGGCTTTTTATATACTTCTCTTTAATAATAAAATGAACAAACTGTCAGTATTGCAGAAAATATTCGGTGCATTGAACTATTCAGTTATATAATGAGACCTTATTGAAATGTTAACTGAATGTCTGCAATTAATAACATGTACCATCACACCAAGTCCATCACGGGGTTGGCAGAGTATAGAGTGCCATTTCACTCTAGACAAGCACAAAATTGCACACCTCTTTTGCTTCTACATGCATCAATCTCTTCATACATGCCCGCCGGTTCCGAGTACCCTTCACCTTTCCATCACTGAGTACGGCATCAATTTAATTTTTAATTCGTGGAGCTCAGTGCCGGCAGCAGGAACATTGTCGACAGCGTAGCGGTTGTATTCTCTTGGTTCTTCTTCTTTAAGTTAATGGCGACGAGCTTTTAATACAGCTATTCCGCCAATGACACGTGGTGTGGTAGGCACAGAGTACATAAGTACAAAACGTAGTGGACGTTTATTAGTGGTAAGTGAAGATAAACGATGGAGACTGGTCAGTGGAAAATTTATAGCTTACCTTATTAAATAAAATGGAGAAATTTATCTAAGAGAACACATTATAGTGTGTCGACAACGTATTCGAAAACGTAACTCGCGAAATGTCAAAATTGTCATACTAATTTTTAGTTCCACTTTTCACCGCCGCAGCGCTGTTCATTTTCCAATACAAAAATAGTCGAAGGCGATACGAAAACGTTGTCGACAATGTTCCTGCTACTGGCACTGGAAACCTCACCGCAGAAACACAGCTTTACATTATTTGATTGCGTTCATCTGTAGCCTTAACAAAAATATATCTTTTTAAAAAGAGAGGTAGGGCGAATTGGGATCTCCCATGGGTTTTATTTATTAGGAAACACCAACATTGGATTTCATAATTAAATTGGAGCCGCCCGACTGGGGACTGTACCTCCACCTTACAGAAGACCGCAGTGAAATAACACTACTTTGATGAAGTCATTCAGTCAGATTGTGTCTGCGGTAAGTAAAGTTGGCAGAGCTCCACGGGGATACGCTGTGCTAGTAGTTGTGCTGCTAGCACAGTGAGTCCTCATCAACAACATGGTTGGCAGTTCGTGAGTGATACCCCTGGTATTGTTAGCGGCTATAGGCTACGGTGATTGTTTACCATCAGGTGGGCCGTATGCTTGTGTGCCACCTTAGTGGTATGAAAATAATCGACCACATATTCGTTTCGCCTTCGAAAATTTTTGTATGGGAAAACGAACAGCGCTGCGCCGGCGAAAAGTGGAATAAAAAATTTGTACGCATTTTTTTACATTTTGAGTAGTCGTAAGATGTCTTTGCTCTCACTACTGTAAGGTGGAGGTACTGTCTCATATTAAGGCTTCATTTTTGGGAAATCGCATTCGCTTAGCTGCGTAGCTACTGAGAAATGGTAAGTAAAGTGACTCTAAGACTTAAGATCAAAGGGAAAACTGATACCTATGTAGTAAGACTTAGTTGGTAATCAACTAACATGCGGCACTTCCGCTCAATATCCTTCCCGCGGCCGTGACGAGTGTATCAAGTCGGTTTTCCTTTAGCAAAACGCATTTTAACCTTTCATATAAACCTCACCGGCCTTATGACTCACATCATCGCCAAACTATTATTGCAAATGCCAATCCGTACGTTAATTATGAGTTTTGTTGATTGGTATTGTAATATATACTAGCGGCCCGGCCCGGCTTCGCACGGGTAGACATTGATATCAAATATTTTGTCTACCCGTGCAAAGCCGGGGCGGGCAGCTAGCCTATGTTACTCAGTGATAGTGTAGCTTTTTAATGGTGAAAGATTTTTTGAAATCGGTTCAGTAGTTTCGGAGCCTATAGACATTTATCAAATATTTTGTCTACCCGAGCGAAGCCGGGGCGGGCAGCTAGTATAAGATATAGCCTATGTTACTCAGTGATGATGTAGCTTTCTAATGAAAAAATAATTATTAAAATCGGTTCAGTTATTTTTGAGTTTATTCGTTACATACAAAAATACAAATCTTTCCTCTTTATAATATTAGTGTAGATAACTAGCTTTTGCCCAATAAGTCAACATGTACCTATATCTAAATGACAGCTTTTGCCCACTGCTACCTATTTTTGTGGATTTAACTTTCTTCTCCTATTTTATGCCTTAGGGGTGGAATTTCCACAAATCCTCAAATTTATTTATTTTTAACTGAAAGACCAAATTCCAATTTTCTTTAAACTTCAATAATGACGGATTTTCATACAAATTTTCAACCCCTATTTCACCCCCTTAAGGGGTGGTATTTCCAAAAACCCTTCCTTACTGGATGCCTACGTCATAAAAGGTATCTACTGTCAAAATGTCAAGTCTCTAACCCCAGCCGTTTAGGCTGGGCGTTGATATGTCAGTCAGTCAGTTTGATCTTTTATATATAGGTATACATGGTTTGTGTGGGAATCGAACCCGTGACCATTAGCGTAGAAGTCAGGTATACTAACCACTAGACCAGCAGTCTCGTCTTAGATTGGCACAATAACAAAATTAGAGCTCAATATTTTTTAATTGACGTCTCAATTGATTACTAATATAAGTACAGTTAATGGCACGATTCTGGCGCATTGTGTATTATCGAGTGTACTAAGGTCACGTGGGTCATGGCTGGGTCAGGGCTGCGAGCCAGGAAGTAGATCCTACGGCCTAGATATTATCTGCATTGAATTAGTCGAATGCAATGGATATTTGACAGCCCTAAGGTAATGCTCGGTCATTATTTTATTTAAATGTATTTGCGGTAAGTAAGGTTGCCACTCCACGGGGATACGCTACGCTGCCTACGCTATTAGTAATGCTGCTAGAACAGTGACTCCTCATCAACAACTGGGTTGGCAACTCGTTAGTGATACCCCTGGTATTGCTAGCGGCTATAGGCTTCGGTGACTGCTTAACATCAGGTGCCATATGCTTGTGTACCACCACTGCCACCTTAGTGGTATCAGTGGTATACACTCACAAGACAAAAACATATTTAGAAAGGTCTCCCATAGCGGGCCGAGACTGATTCGGAATCAATTCAGCACACAATAATAAACTGTTACATCATTCTTCACAATGTAACGTTATATAAGTGAAGCCATTGTTGGCTCATAAGCTTCGCACGGCATTTACTTTAATATAATATATGTTAGCTTTAACCTTGATTATTGACACCCACGTGCGGATAGGTGGGAGCAAATGTTCCCAAAATTATTTTGAATTAGGATTTCACTCCCAATCCAGTCATAAGCCTCCTTAAAGCTTTAATTATCGCCCCATGTCATATGCCAAGGGAAGTTGGAAAATTATTCATACAAATACGCTCCTATCACTTTACAGTTTTGTATGGAAAACATAAAAGAACGTCAAAATTTCACAACATCCATTGTTGACGATTCTTAACAACGCGGCAACAACGCCCACGAATATCGATCGGTTAGTTTGTTACATCTATATCTATACTGATATTATCTATACTTTTATACTAATATTATAAAGAGGAAAGATTTGTATTTTTGTGTTGAATAGGCTCCGAAACTACTGGACCGATTTCAGAAATTCTTACACCGTTAGAAAGCTACGTTATCACTGAGTAACATAGGCTATATATTATACTAGCTTCCCGCCCCTGCTTCGCACGGGTAGACAAAATATTTGATAAATGTCTACCCGTGCGAAACCGGGGCGGGCCGTTAGTGCTATATATGAAAACATTATCGTGGCATCTGATTTAACTGGCGTTTCAGAGTATGTATCCAAGTATTAGGGCTACGGTGAGCGCTCATCGGTCAATGATCATCTCCACAAGATGAGTCTATTCGAAAACTTGATATGCAGGTGCTGCAATACAGCCACGGAAATCATGGAACACGTGCTATGCTGCTGTGACGCACTCGCGAGGCAGCGAATGGAAATTCTGGGGACGGCATATGCGGAACCAAAGGATTATATGCTCTTCCATGCTGGCAAGATCTGCAAACTCATACAGGGAGTATTGGATACAGCAGGTTAGTAAAGCGATGGCAAAGGGCAGTACAAAAGATCCCATGGGTTGATGTGCGTTTGGGGAAATGTGGACCCGAAAACCTTATTAAGATAAGATATTCTGGTAATTTAGACATAGTAATGACATGAAAACGGGTCTTATACGCGATATTAAATTGTTTATTTACCTACCTAGAAAACTTTCGCGATTTAAACACATACCTCCCGTGTTTAAATCGCGAAAGTTTAAAAAACGGTAATTTAGACATTCATACGTGCCTTATTAGGGCCTAAACTGAATAAATGATTTTTGATTTAGATATAAAAAAGCCGTTGTGGCCTGGTGGTATGAAGCGTTGCCTGCTGTTCTAGCGACGCAAGTTCAAATCACACCGGTCATTACCTATGTTATATACCCGTCTATATATATCAGGTATATGTGATCTGTGAAAATCAGTTCTTATCTTAGGTATTTTCTTCAATCGATGATTTAGATTTCGATGATTGATAACGTTAACCAGCTCGCTATTAGGATAGGACCGTTGGTATCACTTATAATTAGTTCATTGTGCTGCATACTTCCAGACAAACACACACAAATTATATAAAGCACTTAAACCTACGTGTTGCAAGAGTATTGTGTGCAGGTGGTAGGTGTGTTGGAAAGTAGCTATTTTGTGAAGTGTCTAGATTTACTTATTAAAATAAAAGCTCATATTATGCTGCAAGTGCCGCAACCCACATACATTTGGTTGTCAAAGACTTTTTTCATGGTGGTCTTATATGAGTTCAGTATTCGTTCCTGGATAATTATGATTGACTGTTGGCTCGGTTCCGCTTGTGTCTAGTTAATATTGCTAGCGAAATTAACCAATTTACATCGAAACTTAATTAATCCTACATTAAACCTATCTCGTGATCACTCCACTGGTGAAATTCGTATGAAAATCCGTTCAGTCGTTTTAGACTCGCGTTCAGACAGACAGAAACGACCAGAGACTAGTTTTAGTAAAGCTACATGGTACAACCACACAATGGATTATTACGACTATATATGGACTTTCTCTCCACCTAGACGTTTTCCGCGCTTCCTATCTGAGCACAGTGCCTGCCACATTCTATTGAACCTGACGCACCGAGCCGTAACTATAGTTATCTAATACATAATAACAGTTATTTCAGCTGTAGCTGTTATAACGGTACTGTGACTATACACCCGCACAAACCACTCAATAGCTCTTTAGTTACCTATAATTTATTGTTAATCATTAATTACTGTTATTATGTCTCTTGGTTTAATTTTAGTACTTTATATTGCTGATACATACCTACTTATAGACATACATATTGTCACGCAAGTCCCTCACGCGGTAGGCAGAGAGTATAGAGCGCCTCACTCTTGACTTGCACACCTCTTTTGCTTCTTCTACATTAATCAAATCTATTTTTATTAAGACAGCTATAATTGTATTTATACCACAAAGGTTAACATGAAGAATTTTGTTAAACCTTGTTTTAATATCATGATTGTCACATGAAAAAAAGACAGAGCACTGAGTTTCTTAGCGGTTCTTCTCACGTGTTTCTTTTACCTAACTTGTGGTTAATTTAGTGTTCATAAGTGCCTTATAAGGGCCTAATCGGAATAAAGGATTTTTTTATTTGACAACCCGACCGATGGTAGCGCTTACCGTAGCCTACGACAGGGGTATTACTCGCGTGTCAACCCTTCGTATAAAACTTTTAAATCAGGAAATAATATCAAATTTAAATGGCACCAAACATTAGCACGAATCCCAATATTTTATTGTTTTATCTCTAAAAATACTTAATTGTATTCAAATTTTATTGAACATGATTTAATCGCCGATTTGGATAATATTATTATATACGTTATTATGTATTCAGATTTATGTGGATACATGCGGAAATTATGTATATTTCAATAATATAATTCAAAAATATATGTAAACATCATGTTAACAATGTCTTTGTGAATTTTTATACTTTTTAGGGTACCGTTCCTTAAAAGGAAAAAAAGGAACCCTTATAGGATCACTTTGTTGTCCGTCTGTCTGTCTGTCTGTCTGTCTGTCTGTCTGTCTGTCTGTCTGTCTGTCTGTCTGTCTGTCTGTCAAGATTTGTTATCTCAAGAACGCGTGGAGTTTTCAAATTGAAATTAGTATGAAATACTCGGGTCTATGGTCTCTTTCGGCTGTAAAATAATCAAATCTGTTAAGTCAATACGAAGAAAAGATATGACCGTTTATGTCGCAAATTTTCGCATATTGTGCGATTTCACAAGGTAATCAAAACCTACAGGGTACTTCCCGTTGACCTAGAACCATGAAATTTGGCAAAAGAAGTAGTGTCTTACAGCACAAGTTAAGGAAAAAAACGGAATACCGTAAATATGTAGTTAATTTTCCTGCTACCGGCGCTGAGCTCAGCTTTAACATAATTAATGTTTGCCCTGGCGATGCCTGGCGAGGATCGAACGTGCAGCACCTAGCGTTCAATTAGACCAAAAGTGTAGTGAATAAATTATTTATTTCTTAACCTTTTTAATCATGAAATCTCAAGTAGACCTTCAAAATATGCAAGCGATCGCTTTCTAGCAAACCACCTGTACGGTGTCAAGGTAGCTGACCTGTTATTAATTATAAACACGTCACTATTGCTTCTAAACATTGGGGCACAATCACGATATTATTGCCAAAGTACCTACTCAATGATGAAAGGTGAATAGTACTCGGAACTCGGCATGCATGAAGAAATGAATGTAAAAGCGTGCAAGTCAAGAGTGAAATGGCGCTCTGTACTCTCTGCTTACCCCGTGAGGGGTATATATGTATGTATGTAGTTTGCAACCTTTTTTGAAGACGTTAAGCAACTACTGGCCGAAAAAAATGTATATTTTTTTTAGTATGTCGATTTTCAGTGCGTATTTTTTGCTTTTTCTGCCAGTTTCAAATTATGTAACTTTTCTATTCTATTCTAATCTATCTAGCCGTTGCTGTCCCACTGCTGGGCAAAGGCCTCTC
Organism: Falcaria lacertinaria; assembly: GCA_951449985.1. Lineage (NCBI taxonomy): Eukaryota > Metazoa > Arthropoda > Insecta > Lepidoptera > Drepanidae > Falcaria > Falcaria lacertinaria. The sequence goes on along the minus strand of OX602132.1, from coordinate 6,723,252 downwards.
TCCCCTCTTTCCAGTTGCCTCGGGTATACACAGTTTAACTTTTAACAAAGTTATGAAAGTTTAAAATAAATTACTATGAATGATTTTTCATTATCACCAAAGAGTGGAAGTTCAAACGTAGTCGGATAAAATCACAGCCTTAGTGATTTGGTTGTGTTTTGCCAGAAAGCTTTTTCCTAAACGGTAAAAGAATGCGACACTCGTTGTCTTGCCTGAATTAAATTTAATACATTTAATATTTTCAGTTTCAATATAATTTTATTCTAAAATCATGTGCTGCATCTACATCACATATTGTATGTAAAATAGCCAAAATAAAACAAAATCATAAAGCAAATCATATATCGTAGTAATCGTAAGCAAAACAGTTTGTCTCTGAGCGGTCAACCACAGATTATAAAAGTTATTATCAAATCGTGAATAACGTGATTTTTGATAAGACATAAATCAACAACTGTCTGAAATAAAACGGTTTTTTAACTGCATCTGCTGGTTGAAATAATTAATATTTGATTTTATATTTTACTGTCGTCAATAAGACAGCTGGTGTGGATTACAGAGAAAGGAGAATCATATATGAGCTTTATAGAGAACAAGAAACTGTGATAGAGTTAGGAGAAGAAAAAAGAAAAGCAAAGATAAGACAAGGCGTAAGACAGGGGTGTCCACTTTCACCAGTAATATTCAATTTATTTGTAGAATTAGCAATAAAGAAGATAACAGAATCAGAACAGGGAGGTATAAAAATTAACGGTAAAAGAATACACTTTATAAGATTTGCAGACGACATTGCGGCATTCGCAGAAAACAGGGAAAAACTAGGAAAATTTATGGGCATCATGGATACGATATTTAAAGAATTTCACTTAAAAATAAATATAAATAAAACCAAAACACTAACGACATCCAAAATACCTTACAGACATACACCTATCAAACTTAACAATAATGCAATAGAACAAGTAAATAACTTTAAATATTTAGGTAGTATTATTAGCAGTGATTCCAGATGTAGTCACGATATTAAAGCCAGAATTGCAATAGCAAAACAAGCTTTTAATAATAAAAAAAGGCTTTTTGGATCTGGTATGAATAGAAAAGTTAAAAAAAGGCTTATCAAGACATACGTATGGAGTATCGTACTGTATGGATGTGAAACGTGGACACTGACGCAAAGAGACAGAGAAAGGAATGATGGGCCATTTGTTACGACATGACGCATTTATACGAAATATCATAGAGGGAAAGATCGAAGGAAAGCGTGGCAGAGGAAGGCCAAGGATAAGTTACCTGCAACAGATAAAGACGAAGGCTAACGTTATGTCGTACCAAGAGGTCAAAGAGATGGCTAACGATAGAACGGCTTGGCGATTGCTCCACCGACAAGAGCCTAGCTCTTAAATATATGATGATGTCGTCAATAAAATGGACCGTACTAAAATATTTTATTATAAACCGGTTATTGTAAACGAGTTGGTTAGGATTTTGAGTAGCACTATCCTTCATTCAAAATGCATGGGGTAGTTCTACTCGAGCCCTTTTTGAACATATCACAAGACCAACCTTAGCAAAGCTTGTGTTACACTATTTATTTACTTTTCTTTTCACACAAGCTTTACAGTAAAGGAAAACATCGTGAGGCAACCTGCATACGTCTGAGAAGAAATTCAAGAACGTATGTAGTTCCTAAGAGACGACGACGGACTCACCATCTGTCACATTGGCACTAATTATTTTCGGTGGAAAGTGTGTTGACGATTTATTTCTGCCTTCTGTTGGTACTACTCTTAATGTAACAAATATGCAATGGGGTTTGACCAGTTGTTGGACTGTTTCTAACAGACCTCTAACGATTGCCAAATATTTTGACTACATAGACGTACTTACTACGGTATTATATGTACATAATACAAAGTGTAACAAATTATATAACTGCTATCCTTGTCTAGCGACTTCGGACGAATAGAAGAAAAACAAGCAATGATATAAGTTTACAATTTATCTTATTAACGCTCGCGCGTGCCACTACAGTTTGTTTCCATTGGCGGAAACAGGTGCGATATCCTCCGTTTTTTTTGAGGATCGCTTAGCTGACATTCTACAACTTCTTTCTTCATGATACAGTTTTTTTCATGAATAAATGGTACTTGTTCAATCGCCATAAAATACGTTAGTGCTCTTTAACTCTCAAATGTTGTGTTGAGTAATGGGTGTGTGAACACGGTGAGGAAACCTGCATACGTGTGAGAAGAGTATCAAAGCCGTGTGTGAAGTCCACCTCACTGGCCACTGTGGACTATGACATGAAGCCTTAGTAATAAAAATCCATACTAATATTATATATGCGAAAGTAAATCTGTTTGTTTGTTTGCTATGTTTCCAGGACTGAACGGATCGTAATGAAATTTGGCAAAGACATAGATTATAGTCTGGAGATGGATGTAGGCTATCTTTTCAACCGACTTCAAAAAAGGTTCTCAATTCGACAGTTTATTTTTTGTACCCGATTAATCCGCCAATTGTTAATCGATTTTAATTATACTTTTTTGTCTTTAAAAATGCAGACGAAATCGCTGGTAACAGCTAGTAATATATCTATATCATAGTATAAAGAGAGGGGAAGTAGAGTATCTTCATACAAACGCACCGCTCGCGGCTTGTATGTGTGCGCTATTGTATCTATGTGTCGACGCACGCACACTTTAACAAAATCTCGACCCGTTTCTCAGTGCGCCAGTCGGGGCTAACACTGCACAAGGTTCGCGCGCGCGTCACGGCTTTTCGGCACCGCTAAATGATTTATTCATCAATATCATCATCAAAATGTCGGATAATCGCAGAAGAACGTATTGCTGTGTGTTTGGGTGTCTTAATAATTCATCGATTCCAGACCTGTCTCTGATCAGATTACCTATTGAACAGGAAAGGTAAGTTAGTCACTTATTCTAGCATAATATAATTTTACTTGATGATGAGATACCTACGTACTTACATATTTTTTGTTTGTATTAGTTTTCTATCACACAGGAAGTAGGTAGGTAGGCCTAATTTCCTACTAGAATGTATTAGGTACTTTTGATCTGGCAATTGGTTTGCCGCTATTTCTTTGTTTACGTTTAGTTATGCCGATTTCTCAGTATTGTAGGTATAGTAACTAAGTACTTACCTACTTACAGAAAATGGTAATTCAAAATAAGTATGTTGCCGCCTGTACCATCTAGCGGCGACATGGCGAGTCGGGACCGCGACTTGACGTTGCCGCTGTTCATGCGGTTGCTAGCGAAGCGCGAACAGCCGCTCCTAATATTTAGGTAAAAGTGACAACCCTAAGACAGTAGGCAATTATATCGCGAATTGGGCCGGAGATACCCTACTCCCTCTCTTTATACTATGTCTATATTTCGGAGCAAAGATATATAAGTGATGAGGTCAGGAGAGCAATAAAACCGTCAAACCAGCTTCCACAAAAATATCACGAACAATAAAAAGCTGATATCGGAAATGATTTGAATATCAACCAAATACATGGGTTGCTGATCATTTCCATTATTATTCAAATTAAATGTGTTTAAATTAATAAATTTAAATCGGCTTCCGGCGACTGATACTGGTTTCAATATAAAAATCCATTAGCTATTATCCGCCTGAAGGTACATTGGGCAATTTGGAGTTTATCTGTCAAAGCGTGAGAATCGCCAGTCAAGGCGAGCCGGGGTCGCCTCCAGCCCACTTTCCAAAGCGAAGGTCGCAATCAAACACGGACGGTTTCTCCAAAACTTATAATTATACAAAAATACACATCCGTACACAACACGTGTACTTACTGATAGCATATTACGCCCTCCAAGCGAATTGTTGCAACGAGAGCGCGTTACGCAACGTTCAATCTTACCTTACTAACGAGAGAACATGTAATGGCGCGACCGACTTAAATAACTTACAATCTACTTTTAAAATTATACAAAAAAATATGTTAGTATCGGAACGAGCCGCGGCAAGCGGAAACGGACGCCTCTTACTTTAACATACAAGCAGCTGGTTGCGCAAGTGATGCGCGACTGTCGCTGCTCCACCACGGAGCCTACAATCGGGGCGAATGTCGATTTTGCATTATCAATTTTGTGCTCACAACTCAGACAGACGGATGAAAACTCTCCCGCGGCGCGCACAATAAATACAATAAATTATATCTCATAAATTACATTAAAAACTTAACCTACACAGCTGTGCTTAACCTAAATGAGCTAAAATCACATTCAACATTTATACATCATACAAACAGTTTAGGTAACGAGACATCTGTCGGTCTGTCCGTCGACCGAAGCACACGCGATCACAAATAGCTTCCTACAAATTACAAAATACCGCGTGAAAGGCGGTTATCCAACTATTAGAAAGGTGTAACGCTTTCTAGCGCGAGTAGAGTGCGAGGTCCGAGATTCTGCGCTGGCGCGCGGCGGCGTGGAACCCTCGGGTACCGTCGGGGACCAGCGGGGCCCGGGGCTCGAACCGGGGCGCGCACGACATGCGCCGCCCGTACTCCCCGCTGGAGATAGAGCAGCCGGACAGCCTCCGCGCCAGCCACTCCCCGCTACCCGTACTAGCCTGGGACGTACGCCTCGATCCACAGTAGAAAGACACACCCGAATCCGAGCTGTGACTACACGTTGACGCTCTCCTAGGCACCCAAGTCTGGATCTCTGGGCGTGTAAATCCACCAGAGTTTCGTCGGTAGAAAGGCACGCCGTATCTGTAGTCGTACTCGGGCTCGGATCCACTACAGCACGATGAGTATTCGCACTCGTGGCGACGTGAAATGCGGCGGATAGGAGCTTTCCTCTTAGGTTCCCGAGGAACTCCATTCAGTTCGTAGATGCGCATGCCCTCTTCCCCCGGTGACTGTAAGCGCATCGCCTCGCGAGCCGCCTCCGACTCTGTAAACTCCACCAGCGCGCACACGCAGTTCACAAGACTCGGGTTCTTGTTGAGGAACTGGCGCACGTCCGCTGGCACCGGGTTGCCGGGCCGCAGCACCCGGACTAGGGCAATTTCACCGCAAGTTGCGAATAGCCGCGACACATTCTCCACTGAAGGCTTGTCTATAGGCATTCTTACAGCCACTACCGTCCGCGAAGGGGTTGTTTCATCGTAAGCCGGCAGGGGTTCCGTCCGCCGGAGCTTGGTGCCTGCTTCGTTGATCTCCAGCTTGGTGGATCGCTTCAGCGCCTCGGCTACCACCCGCCAATCCTTCGTTAAATGCTTGACACGCTTGAAACTCGAGATAAGCTTTAGAGATACGTATCCCTCCTTATTCCGCCTCACATGTTTCAGTAAGAAGGCATCTTTAGTTATATTTGCGTCTGAGAAATAAAATTCGACTTGTGCTACTATTCTGTTGGCTAGTTCCTCGTCTGGCGGGGAGTAAGGGGGTTCTTGTGCCTCGGCTGCGACTTCGCAGCCAGAATCCTTGCCGTTGCCAGACCCTGCTTCGGAAGCGGTGTCCGAGAGGTCGGCGTGATCGTCGGTGGACGTCCGTCGGTCAGTGGCGATGCCCTCGTCAGGCTCTGGACACTCCATGCTAGCGATGTATATAAAACACTTAGAACATAACACGCGTGCGGTTCGAGCGGCGGCGCGGCGCAGACTGCGGGCGCGCGGCGAATCGCACCCACTCTTATAATGTCGGGGGGATGTACGAGAAAGGCTAAGGCATTCGGAAACGATACGGTGACATTGCAGACGCGACGCTGTTTACGAGGGAATTTGGATCAGCGCAGGCGGTGGCGCATGCCAAGTGCCAAGTGCATTACCCAGCGTTCCATGGATCACCAATCCTGGAATAGGAGTGTGCCTTGAAACCTCTAAACGGTTATCTTCGGTAAATAGGTCGTTCGGTAATATTCCGACAACGATACGACTCTGCCAATCGAATATTCATGTGGTTATTTTTAATTTTGTCAAGCTGTGTCTATATTGTGTATTATGATATTTTTAAATCCTGAAATCGAGGTGCTATAATAAATTTTAAAATTACCACGAACATCCCATATTGTTTTATCAAAAGCGTAATTTGATGGACACGATCTAGAGATTTGGCTGGCATTGCGGTGAGCGAGTTTCTTCAATTAGTGCGGTTTTAGACTAAATATTTTTAAGCGTCGTGTTTCGCATTATGTTCATGACTCAAAATATAACGATCTCAATTCTAGTGTTCGTAGGATTCATTTGCTGAATCATTCTTGGATTATGCTTTCCAGTCGTAAAAACGTTCTCGTCATTTATTTGTTTATTTATTATATTTATATACAGACACTTATGAACAGGTGCTTGTGAGGGCTGGTCATTACAAGTTGTACTATTTGTATTTACCTAAGTAGATTTAAATTTACATATTTTTCCAGTTATTAAATTAACGTGTCAACTGTACGTTACTTACACGGCATAATTTGGAACACAGCCATTGCTCAGTTACTTAAATGATTTTTAAGGGAACTGTAATAATTTACACATTTGCACTCCCTTACTTTTGAAATAATCGTGTGAGATGAGTGCTGACATATTATAAAATTTATTATCATTTGGAAAATTTATGACTGCTGATTTTTTGGCTTTATAGACCACTCTGAAAGTGAATTAAGGTGTAGATTCTGGTGTTCTGAATGTAAAAAATATAATATTATAATTTCAAAGCTAGTTTCCATACAAATTGATATCCAGCCACAATATAAATTAGTAATAAAACATACTTGTACAGAGATACTAGGATTACATGAGCACGCGAGTGCCATAGCCCGGCGTGAGGCACGCGAGCTTAACAATCAGTTGTTTGCAAAAAACCGTGGTAATCGGTACATTTCGTGTGGATTCTACCTAATTTTTTATCCTTAAATACTGTTATTTTCATAGACTAAAGAGCTAATGTCTCAAGGCTAAGCCGTGCAGTGCCACGCGTCGCACTAAACACGCAGGTGTGGTATGAAATTATCCTTAGCAGACGATCGACTCGCTCGTCTCGTTAGACTTGTATAGATAATTAGTATAATTACTTGTATAAGGATATTTAAACATGAAACCATTTAAAATTCAAAACTAATTAAAGCTTTTACAAAAACAGAACACAATAAGAGAGAGAGTAACTATTTCTAAAACATTCAAATGTGAGTGGAAGAAGTAGCCGCAGTAGGCCAGTCTAATTTCCTAGATCAAATGTCCCAAAGTAGGTACTCAACGATGGAACGGTAAAGAGTACTCGGAACTGGAGTGCATGTATGAAGAGGCTGATGAATGTAGAAGCAAAAGAGGTGTGCAAGTCACAAAGGAAATGGCGCTTCTATACTCTCTGCCTGCCCTGAAACCTTTACAGGTATTCCACTCGGCATTTTCGCAACAAAAGTAAAGATTGAAAACAGTAATTTTGCTGCAAGCTTATTCATGACTGTTATGCAACATCATAATTCAGTTTATTGATCTATTTGGTTTACAAAACAATTATTGGATAATAATGACCAGCCCACGTAGGGTTGTACCACGTTGAAACTGACAGTGGAGTTTTAAGACTTGAATAAGAATCATTACGTACTTATTATGGTCTTATGGGCTATGATTTAGTAAATAGCACAGTTAGTTTTATTGGTTAATAATCACCAAACATCATGGTTGAATGCGTCATAACCGAATTAAATTAGGTTTGCTTTTTGTAACTTTTTCTTACTTTCTTCAATATCATGGTGCACAAAATAAAGAAAATTCATAACTGCTGCTTCTTTTCAGAGATATTTACTAGGAAATCTGTGCGAGTAATAATGTGACTGTAGTAGGAAAATGACAATTTTAATTAAAAAAAGGAAAATTCATCAGGAACTTAAAGTAGAATTGCCGATTCTCGTCAGCCTTACAAGTCCAGCCGCTACTAGACTATCACAAAGTTAATAAGAGAGATTTTTCCTTCCTCAGTCAGCCCTACCACAATCTAATTAGTTAGTTTAGTTACACAACGTGGGGTGACCGGCCGCCGGGTAATCTTGTTACCCCCAGTTTTGTTGAAACTCTATCCGTGCCTACTCAAACAATTGCTGAGTACGACTTCACGTAATGCTTCAGGAATGTCCCAATATAGGACACTTCAGCTTGCTGATCCTACAATACGTTAGCCACTCCGCGGTCTGCACTCTAGGACACGTCTGCTCCATCGACCATCGGTCCTTCCACAGACGTCACCAGCCCACCGACACTTCAGCTTGCTGATCCTACAATACGTTAGCCACTCCGCGGTTTGTACTCTAGGACACGTCTGCTCCATCGACCATCGGTCCTTCCACAGACGTCACCAGCCCGCTGACACTTCAGCTTGCTGATCCTACACTACGTTAGCCACTCCGCGGTCTGCACTCTAGGACACGTCTGCTCCATCGACCATCGATCCTTCCACAGACGTCACCAGCCCACTGACACTTCAGATTATGACAGTTACTGATACCTTATGCGAAAAATATTGATCGCTACTTTAAAAAAAACACGTTTAAAAATAGATTATGGTCATTACGTACGACATTACGTCGTTTGCAAGAAAACAAATGCGTTGCAAAATTGATGACGATAATCTTAGCTATAACCTGTACATTTATTATTAGCGCACATTACAACAAATATAGGAAGAGGTTTATCGTATCATTGCATCGAGCTAGTTACGAGCTGTGGGCGATTCTGTGATGATACTGCGAATATGAAATAATGCTACTAACTTATTTTTACCAGTAAGAGAGGGCGCCAGCATAGTCTTTACAAGGAGTTCTTCTCTTACCGACGTTAGTTCCACTTCTGGCCGCCAGCAGATACGTTTTTGGCACTTTTTACTTTGGATAAATATGATATCATTTAAGTTCTGTTTGGGATTAAGCTTCCTACATTAAATGTTTGGACACTTATGAAATTATTACATTACGAAATTTACTCTTGTAAATAAGGGATAATGTAATTTCATGCTGTTATTGTACTGGCTATAAAGAATAGTGTTGAAATGACAGCCTTTTATAATCGTGTTGATGTAGACGATAAAAAATACCGATATTTATTTTATTGCATTTTAAGTTTTTAATCTGTCTATATGAAAGTAGAAACTGACTGACTGACATATCAACGCAGTCTAAGCGATAGACATCCACTATTCCTTAGTGGGTTTTTGGAAATACAACCCCTAAGGGGGTAAAAATCGGTGATGAGAGTGTGTATGAAAATCCATAATTTTAACGTCCGTAAGCTAATCGCATGACAATTGGTATTTGGCCTTTCACTTAAACATAAAAAATACATGTTTCATACAAAATGCAAAAATACATAGGATTTTTGGAAATTCTACCCCTAAAGGAGTAAAATAGAGGATAAAAGTGTCTATGATAATTCTTATTCACTTTAACACGCGTGCGAATCCGCTGACATAAGCTAGTTAAATATATACACATGTAATACACTAATCATAAATTAATTAAGTAAAGGGTTTCAAATATTGACTCGACCACTTAAGTGTTGGCAAATATTTTGCTGCGCTGTTTAAAAATAAATTAAATTCACATTTTACAATTGCTGAGTAATAAAAAACTGTTTCATTAACATTTCAATAGAACTTAAGGCTTGAACGGAATGAGAGGTGGTATTGTTTTGTCAGACAGACAAAACTATAATATTTTATTCGCTTCAGTTTTACGTTACTAATGGACAGCTTTTTATAGACGAAGGTTATTCTTGTCAGTAAGACCGAAAGACAGAGCTTTAAGATAGGTAGGGTGATTTGGGATTTCCCGTGGGTTTTCCCATTTAATTTGGAGCCGCCCGACTGGGGCCTCTATCTCCACCATACAGAAGACCGCAGTGAAATAACACTACTTGATGTAGTGTTGTGTTTCTGCGGAAAGTAAGGTTGCCAGTGCTCCACGAGGATACGCTGGGCTAGTAGTAATGCTGCTAGCACAGTGAGTCCTCATCAATAAGATGGTTGGCACCCCGTTAGTAATACCCCTGGTATTGCTAGCGGCTATAGGCTACGGTGACTGCTTACCATCAGGTGGGCCGTATGCTTGTGTGCCACCTTAGTGGTATAAAAAAAAAGACAGACAGCATCATTGATAGAAAAATTGGTCGCCCTTAATCACCTCAACAGACGATGGAAAAGTAATGAGTACTCGGAACCGGGGAGCATGTATGAAGAGATTGATGAATGTAGAACCAAAAGTCGTGGCGATATCGAAATTTGATATTTCGTTTAGACTACTTTACGACCTGTTTTAAAAAAACCGAAAAGAAACTCAGTTCTTTGACTATATTTAACAATTTAACATTCATAGTACCTATGTATAGCAGAATAACAACCTATATACAATTCTCGTGTCATAGTGTTTGTAACAAAACTCCTCCGAAAAGGCTTGATCAATTTTTATGTTTTTTTTGTGTATAATCGGTAGGTCTGAGAATAGGACGCGAAAAATTTTTTCATACCCCATAAGTGACAAAGGTGGTCCAGTGGTGGTGGTTTTTGTTTTTGACATAAACAAAATATAAAAAAAATATCGTTTGCCGGGTGAGCTAGTATAAAATAAAAATATATAACAAAATTCTTCTAGGTCTGCAGTGTGCACGTCAAGAGTAAATGGCGCTCACTCGGCATAATGATACGTATGTAACTATGTATGTACAATGAACTACATATATGTAAAACATTATAAATACAAAGTTGACATCTACGACACAGTTTTAAGTTGCACAATTGGTTTCTAGCCATATGTTTTACTAAATATTTTCATTTTCATTTAATTTTCAATACTAGTCTTATTTTCGCAGAATTGCCCTAGGCCAGTGCGTAATAATTGCACTTCTATAATTAACTGTTTCTGCAAGGGCATTACACTTCCGTTTAAGGGTCTGAGCACACGACAGCGATGCGAGATTGTCATTATCGTATACAGGAAATCAGTGTTTACTTAGTGAGACATAAATAAACAATATACCGAGAATATACCTATTTTATTCAGTTCTATTCTAGGCTGCGGCCTTAGAGGCGTAGTATCTTAACTACTAGGTATTTTCCGCGACTATGCCCACGCCGCAATAGAATATAAAATAAGTCGGTCCGTTTTGTATACCACTAAGGTGGCACACAGCATACGGCCTGATGGTAAACAGACACCGTAACATATAGCCGCTAGTAATACAAGGGGTATCACTAATGCGTTGCCAGCCCTGTTGTTGATGAGGACTCACTGTAGCAGCATTACTACTTACCTTGTTACGTTTGCCGACCCTGCAAGAATCTCTTCGCCTCTTTGAAGAACCCAATGCGGATTGGGAAAACCACGGCGGGGAGCTCATTCATAAACTTGTAAGTTCGCTCTTCAGTCAATATGCGTATTAACTGCCCTACGAGGCCCTTTAGAGTACATGATATAAATTAATTAACGACTTGTAATAAGGAAATCGGCAATAAACAAATGTTTAGCAAAATAATGAACGTAAACACGTACAGACCACCTTCCAAATATTACAGGAAGCCTCAGCAGTGATGTAACACTGTTATTCTGTCGTTATGTCACTAGTAACCGGAGACAGCCGGATTAACGATCATTGATTTTTTAACTAAATTAATTTACCGCTTAGAAATTGGGTCCTTTAGTAAAATCATTTTTTATGCGACTTTGCTCATGTAAAAATAGTAACAAATAGTTTTAAGATTAAGATAATAGTAGTCATAGCCTGTGTTAATTTTACGAAAAATCGTTTTTCATTTGAAAAAGGATGATTTTTTTTTTATACCACACAAGCATTCGGGCCGGGCCACCTGATGGTAAGCAGTCACCGTAGCCTATAGCCGCTAGCAATACCAGGGGTATCACTAACGAGTTGCCAACCCCATTATTGTTGAAGACTCACTGAGCTACCGGTATATCCACACTGCCAGCACAGAGTATCCTCGTGGAGCACTAGCAACCTTAATTACCGCAGAAACGCAACACTCAATCAAAGTAGTGTTATTTGACTGCAGTCTTCAGTAAGGTGGAGGTACAGTCCCCCCAGTCGGGGGCTCAAAATTTATGAGAAAACCGACTGGAGATCCCATTACGCCCTACCTCTCTTAATAGTATAGATAGTAGTAGCAAATACAATGTGAGTAAATAATGGCAGAGGATGCGCGCGCGCAGATAGTCAGTCAAGTGACCGGCCGCGATCTTGGCTCATGACCTCTATACGCCGCTAATAATCCACACTGTTTACGTGAAATTATACATACGTCACTGAGGAACTGAGCTTCTACAATAAGTACCGGCGTTAGGGCCACTGACGGGCCGGGCAACAATATTGTGTTGTGGCACGAACAATGGTGACGATTCTGTTGTTCAAAATTACTAAACTTAACTAATTTGACAGGTCATGGAAAGGGACAGCAACTATCCCTTTCTCATGAGCGCGGCTAAATAAATCCTTATTTATTATATATATATTATAAATAAATTTAGCTATATATTATATTATAAATATAAATTAATTATATAAAGCCCGGCTATAAATTAATTTAGTTCAGAGAATTTGTACAACAGAATTAGCATCAATATTTCTCCTCAGAGTTAAATTCTCATTAGTTTGAGGACACCAGGAAGTGGCGAGTTGATTGTCAATGAACTAAGAACTGGCAATCATTCCATCTCAGCTGATTGATACTTTGATACTACATGCAATCGCTGAGTATAGTTCGTACGATAAAATATCAGCTTTTATTATGTGTTGATGATAGTTGATTAGTCTATTAGTTAAGATGCTTAATTATCATTACGCTTAAAGCGTAGCAAGCCGCTTTGGTAAGCGGTTACCATGTTTCTGGGCACTCGACAAACTGACGCTTTAAAATTTCAAAACATAAGAAAATTATAAAAATAAGTAATTACCTTTGGTTTTAAATTGTATTCATCAGTTTAAAGAATTATAATTATTTTTCTTTCCAAACAGGAAAGATTAATATAAAAAAGCAATGCCCCGGGTGAGGATCGAACTCACGACCTTAAGATTATGAGACTTACGCGCTGCCTACTGCGCTACCGAGGCTGGTGACGTGGCAACGAAATTTATGGAACTATTCCAACTTCGACTTACTTAAATAATAGTTGTACATAATTTTAAATATTATATATCAATACATTACCACTTACATAAAACTTTGAAAGAATACAAAAGACATAGTAAAGTAGATACAAATAACAGTAACTCGCATTCGAGTGAGACAGGACACGTATGTCTTTGGAAATGTATCTCGCTCTCACAGCATTATTAGCCTAATGAATGACATATTATAGTACCTAACTTTGAAGATGTTAAAGTTAGTCGGCAACGCGCGAGTGTTACCCCTGGTGTTGCAAATGTCCATAGGCTACGGTGACCACTGACCATCAGGTGGACCGTATACCACCTTAGTGGTTAAAAAAACAAAATATTACGAACTCTTTTTTTTATGATAAATTTTAATTACTACAGCACGTAGAACTATTTTTAGATATACATACATATATATATATATATATTCGTGGACCCTTAAAATGTCTGACCTAGTAAGACCATATTAGTGTACTAATTTAATTATTGAGCTTTGTTGTAATTACCTCAAAACAATTTAATGTCCCATGAATTAAGTTTAAGGTCCATAAAAATAAATGTTCCCGCGTGGGGTCCTAATAAAAGCCACCTCAATACAATTAAACAATAAATAATTATTTTACAACGCTTCTGGGTCGTAAATAACAAAGTGTCGATGTTGCAATTAATTAAAATTATAAATTATTGCCCGAAAGGTTTTATTTGAGTTAAGGTTGACAGATAACGCAGTCGATTTAGTTGAACTAAATCACTAAACTACTAATTTGACAGGACTAAAAGTATTGGTGCCAATTCTGTTGTTCCAAATTACAAATCTTTTGACAGGTCTAAAAATATTGCCACCCGCCCCCGCATATGAGAAATGGATAGCAACTTTTAGACCTGTCAAATTAGTTAAGTTTAGTAATTTTGAACAACAGAACCGACACCATTGTCATACCTATTTAACCCTACATATGACAAAGGAATAGCAAGACTTTAGTCCTATCAAATTAGTTTTGTGATGTTATACAACAGAATCTCACACTATTATCACAACAGTGGACTGGATATTAAATTACATACACGTTTAAATACAGTTTAGTTGGGGCCCTCTTTTATTTCAAATAGTTTAGTGGGGCCCTCTTTTATTTCAAATAGTTTAGTTGGGGCCCTCTTTTATTTCAAATAGTTTAGTTGGGGCCCTCTTTTATTTCAAATATTTTGGTTGGGGCCCTTTTTTCTTTCAAATATTTTGGTTGGGGCCCTCTTTTCTTTCAAATATTTTGGTTGGGGCCCTCTTTTCTTTCAAATATTTTGGATGGGGCCCTCTTTTATTTTTTGCTCCAAGGCCTTTGGTTACCTAGCTACCCCACTGCCCTTTGGGTACGCAACCATAATAAACACGAATCCAAGTTTTTCCTATTTATATGTTATGTAAGGTCGAGAACATTATCATATACTTATTACCTCCTTCCTGCGCCGTAGTCGGGTAAGATACCGTCTATGGCGACACGTATTTGTGCAAAAAACCACCTGATGTATTCCTTATCCATAAATAAAACATAGTACATACTACATAGTACATTAGTGTATGTTATTATCAGCTTTTTCCCGACCTAGAGCCATTGCAGGAAGGAAGTGACCTTCGAAGGAGCTAAAGGTGGTATCTAGGGCTGGCACCTTCTGGGTGTGAGTTTCTTGGCGATTCTTCTCAGGTGCCTTATTCGGAACTGGTGGTAAAGTGGACATTTGTAAGTATGTAAGGCCAGTAGCCCTAGCAACAACGACTATCGACTACGTATTCGTATCGCCTTCGACTATTGTGTATGGGAAAATTTACAGCGCTGCGCCGGTGAAAAATGGAACTAAAAATTTGTCTGAATATTTTGACTTCTTGTTACGTTTTCGAATACGTATGTAGTCGGAAGTTGTTCTTGCTCGGACTAAACTGAATAAATTATTATTGATATGGAACCAATAATTTATAATGACATGGAGGAATTTGCCTTATTAGGGCCTAAAGTGATTTTTTTTTATTTGTTTTTGCCTTTGCCCTGCAAAAAAAGGCAGTTCAATATTATAGGGATGTAAAAACATTTTTTAAGCAGGTTTTTTTTGTCAGGTTATTATTTTATAAGTTAAATGACTAACGGAATACTTCTAAGTAAAAGCGAGATCTAAAATCATACTTCCTTCCGAGTAGGCACTGCACTTCTAAATATTCTTCTTTTCCTAAAGACTTGACTGATATTGATGTTGTTTGTTATTTAGTATCTTCTGTATGGTTGTTAGTAGTTCCTAGTACTGGGTACCAGTAGACGACACTGTTGTCGAAATCTTTATTATTTTTAACAACATTTATAACGGGAGCATGTGACAGCCCTAGCTGCCACCGATAAAGGCATTTAATTGTCATACATGCTGTGACAATTTTATGTAATGTGCTGTAATTATACATACTGTTTCTTAACAAATAGGTTTCGTTAAAATTATATCAAATATCAACTAAGACCGATGCCAAAGCTGTAGAAGCCGTGTGTGTGGTTGAAGTGACCGGGTCATTTTAATGGGTCCCCAAAATCCCTCGGCTTGAATTCAATATTTTTTTCTAAAATTCAGTAGTGTTTAATCTCTACCTAAATCTTCAGTAAAAAAAGGATATGCTGCTAGCACAGTGGATCCTTAACAATAATAGGGTTGGCAACGCGTTAATACCCCTGGTATTGCAAGCATCTATGGGCTGCGATGACAAACCATCAGGGAAGCCGACCGTCTACTTTGCTATTTCATGGTATATGACTGTATAAAAAAGTTGTCTAGAAATGGGGATATTATAAATGCAAAAGTTTGTGTTTATTTGCACTTCACGCCTCAAAGGCTGAATGCAATTGCATAAAATTTTCAATGGAGTTAGCTAATAGCTCGCACGAAGTCGCGGGCACAGCACTAGTTAGTATACTAAGAAACAAACATACTGTAAACATTACCACTTACGGAAAAGTTAGCAAATTTTATCTTACCGTCACTAATTAAACTCCACAGTCTTATGCCTGAGATACAAGGTTGAAATTGGTGTGGGATGGTGATTAATGTGTGTATTCGATAGTGTAGTTTGCCAGTTTGGTATCAATGTCAGATCGGAAGGAAATGAGGTCAAAGTTTGTGATGATTTTACGCACGATTTTCGACTCTACGTCCATCAATCAATGTCGCAGGTGATAGATACACTTATATATATAAGTGGGCTATTTATTTTGAAAGTAAACTTATTACCAACGTACCCTTGGCCCTTACTACTAGAGAGTCTAATATATGTAGTGTTTAGGCGATAACTTGAATAGGGATTATATGTCTTAATGTTTACGAAATAGGAACCAAATTCCAATCTTTTATTTAGTTCCACTTGTTCGATGTGTGTGAGTGTAATTTGATGTATGGGTGTGCGCGAATTCAATGTGAATTGACCTGAAATTCGGCATACACGTTTCATTCCATTTTCAATCCAATATGGCGCTCGCCGCGAGAGGACTATTTAAAATTTACAAACATTTACTAAGATTGATTTTAAAAAAAAATTTGGAGTGTATTTGTTTATTTGTTGGTCTAACGAGACGCTATGTCGAAGCGTTGACGTATCCGTAACCAAAGTTCAGAATGAAGTAATAATAACAGTGAAATTGTAAACTAAACCTCATTCATAGACTCATAAGATGATCAATTTGGGTAAAAATATTTCATACAACCCGTGGTACAAGTACATACAGATATTTTCCAGTCAACAGAGCCGTAAGGTCACCACAAGTGCAAGTGACACCCGAAACACAATTTATCAGCCGGGACCATGTCACTGTGTACTTTCAATGTCGAACCGCAATAAGGTCACATACTCGTATGTACTTATGCTTAATGTAAAGGCTTCATCCGCGGTGCGAGGGACGAGCGGAGGCGATAGCGGGGAACGCAAGAGAAGTAGAGCGTGTTAGAGCCGCCCAACTGGGGACTACTTCCACCTTACAGAAGATCGCAGGCAAATAACATTACTATAAAACCAGTCTAAAGTAGTTATTTTTTAATACCACTAAGGAGGCCAACAAGCACATGGCCCGCCTTACCGTAGCTTATTGGTACCTGCAACACCAGGTGTATCACTCGCGCGGTGCCGACCCTTCAGAAACCTCTTCACACCCTTCTTGAAGAACCCCATGCTGTACTCCTTTGGGAAAACCTCGGCGGGGAATTTTGGAAATAATTATTAATAAAATTCGTGTCTAATCATACCTAGTTCTAACACTAGTGACAGCGTTGTTTTAGATTACCGGTTTGGAACTCTGATGTAGTGTTGTGTCATTATACAACATTAAATTAAAATTTCAAAAATAATTAATTGAACCACAGTCGCTTCCGCTCATGTATTAAGCCAGCGATCAATTGAAAGCCTTAAGGTGTTCTTTTAATTCGTAGGTGATCAAGTCTCGGTTAGCTCAGAGTAAGCCACATTTAACAACATATAATATATATTATATGTATCTATATTATATATATATATATCTCTGTAAGCGATGTTATATAGAACCGAAAGCTCTAGAGGTCACCTACTAGTCAATTTAACACTGTTATAAAATTATTTGCGATCTGCGTTTGCAGAATTTATGATTTTATTGGAGCCACGCGACTAAGTAGAATAAAAATATATCTGTGTTAGTAGGATAAGTCATGCTTACTACCAGCACAGCATTTCCTCTCATAGCTCTGGCGCTTACCGCAACACAACACTACATCAGAGTAGTGTTATTTATTAGATCGTCTGTAACGTGGAGGTACATGTAGCGGGAATATACTTCTTATTTTGGAGATCTCATTAAACCCCCTTTTTAGTATAAATTGAATATAGTATCACATAACGATAAGCAAGCAATTCATCACAATTTGAGCGGAGGTCGCAAACCCACACGGCAGTGTGTCAATGAGCTCCGAGAAAGACTTGGGGTTTTTTGGCTGCATTTTCACAACCGCGGGACACCGGCGCACTTACAAGAATTTCTGCTTTACTATTTCATCATGGACACGAAATGTATCACTAAAAGCGTCCTATGACACACACAAGTTTGAGAAAACTGCGGGTGATGACACTGCGAAAAGCATTTTTTATACCAGTAAGGTGGCACTAGCATACGGCCCACCTGATGGTAAGCAGTCACTGTAGCCTACAGCCACTAGCAATACCAGGGATAGCACTAACTTGTTGCCAACTGCGTTTGCGGTTGGTGCAGTAGCCGTGTAGGGATCAAACTCAAACTCAAGAAAAAAGATCTTTATTTGACTAGACTTTACAGGCAAGCACTTTCAAATCGTCAGAATCTACCACCGGATTCGGAAGGTCGGTTTTGCTGAGAAAAATCCGGCAAGAAACTCAGCAATTACTCTTTTAAAAACAAAAAGAATTACATAAAGTTTACATTTCAAATACTAACTTAACATGAATACCTATTTCACAAAAGAATATATAAAAGCAATTGATAACACTAAAAAATAATATTAACACATGGACAAGTATATAACGCTTGATCAAACCGCAAAGTTAAGTTTGTCATTTAAACTAGTTTGTTTTAGTACGGAATCCTCGGTGTGCGACTCCAACTCGCACTTGGCCAATTTTTTATACACTTCCGCCTCATTTCTACACAATACCACCCATCTGATTGCAGTACAAATGTTTTATAGTAACACAACCGTTATTGTTATGCAGCCGGCGCCGGCGCGACCTAGGTCAATTATAAATACTAAGCGGCGTAGTACATCGCGGAAATCGCATACATTATCCCAAGGCTCAGACACAGTACACAATTACTAGCAGTAACACTACTGCACTGATAACTTTGAAACGCCACGTCGTTGCAGTAGAAATAAGAAGAAAAGAAATAAACGTACAAGTCGTAAAGGCAATAATGATGATTGTTTTTTTAATATATTACGTTATTGGAAAAGTTTTCCAAAAATTAAAAATATTAAAATATTTTTAACAGAACCTTAATCAAAGTTTTATTGCAAGATACCGGCTATGTGACCTCCACAGTGCCAGATATTCTGCCGTCAAGCACAAGTGTCCATTAAACATTCAATGTGTTCTACTTTGAAGGCTCTGTAGCTAGGGACATTACTGGCAAATACAACTTTTAAACTAAGGTTTCTAGGTGACAAGGAAAGGCTACGGTGATCGTTTCTCCCCTTTAATAGTTACCAAAGTTACTATTAGGTCGAAGGCTCGCATGCCAACTTCGTGGCAAAAAAAATTCGTCACTAGACACTCGGCTGAAGTAACAAGTCAGCACGCCGTTTGCCGTAACGTTATACGAGTCACATGAAAACTAGAATACAAAATATATTATAATTTGCTAAATTAGTGTGATACGGTCGAACGGCCTGCGCCCAGGTGTGAGCTCAGGCGTGGTTTCTTCCGACACGTGTTTCAGGACTTCCACGTCCCATCATCAGGGTGCCGCTGCGTTGGTCGAGCAGCGTGATGTCACATCGAGGTCTGGATGCTGGAGCAGCGCCACAGCACGATGGTTGGATGCTGGAGCAGCGTCACAGGACACTGGAGCAGCGTCACAGGATGCTGGAGCAGCGTCACAGGACGCTGCTCCGACGCTGCCATATAAATATGAATTTCCGCAAAGTTACACCTGAATCAATTCAATACATGAAAACTAGTTACATTACTGTTTATATTTATGTACTGTGGCATATATACAAAGGTGCAACTTGAGGAAATGAGGGAATCCGTTTGATGGATGACATTTTACGTTCAGCATACGTTCAGGAAACAAAGGCTGTGTTCATGTAAAGGAAAGTACTTCTCGTTATCTATCAATAGAACAAGGACTTCTTGTACGTAGGTTGCTATTTATGTACTCACATCATACATACATATCATCACGCCAAGTTCCTTCCGGGGTGGGCTAAGTATACAGTATACAGCGCCATTTCACTTTTGGCTATTCCAAAATAGTTCTAATGGTAACACGAAATCTCGTCCATAGCTAGTCAACAAAGCAAAACCTTGAAAATAAAAAAAAACACTAACGGAAGAGAAAATTATGTCTATCTTTGCCTATTTATATATTTATTGGAAATAATATATAAGTGCAGTTATCTATACTAATATTATAAAGGGGAAAGATTCGTATTTTTCTAAACTACTAGAATAGGCGCCGAAACTACTGGACCGATTTCAAAAATTCGTTCACCATTAGAAAGCTACATTATCACTGAGGAATATATATAGGCTATATATTATATATATGCGCGGGCGAAGTCGCGGGTAAACAGCTAGTAATTAATGAATTAAATATGAAAAGATCATAACATTTACTAGGACTGGCACATTATAGATTTATTTTAATTTTCCTATTTTTTACATGCTTTTTTTTAGTTTAAATATTCTATTTAGTAATCAAATCTTGCAAGTAACATTGAACCTACTTCCCAGTGTCTGATAGAGCTGAAATTTGGCACACAAGTTTCATATGACAATGCACGATAACCTAAATTACACCATTTTTAATCCTATATGGCCGACGTCACAAAACAGAGATTCTTTTACACATAGTAGGGGAGCCGAAGCGGGGATTTTGGGATTTACACGAGCGCGTCAGATTAACATAAGGGGGGTACCCTGCACCATGACGAGTACCTCCGCCATATATGAGCCCTCCATATTGATCCGCGCGTCTAGGGCACCTTTTTTTAGTTTTCAAACCATCAGTTTAAGAAATATCCTCTCTATCACCGTCAGATTATAGTGTCAGCATGACTGGGACATCAAGCTGAACCATCTGTAAAAAAATCAGACGCGTTCGAGTTTTCAAAGCGCTTTTTAGATTTTTTGAATATTGTATTTTCAAAAATTCATCACGTGCTTGCGTCACGTCCGAATCGTCAGTCTTTCGAATAGTAGCTTTTGTCGGGTTCGCTTAACACCCCCGCTGGAAATCTGACGCGCACGAGTATGTCCATGTGGCTGTTTCATCTAAATTTTTTTAAAAACTTGCACCTGGCGGTCTCCCCATCGGCTTAGGGGGGAATACATCATATAACCTTATTTTCTACCTACTATCTAACCTTCATAAATAGGTCCCCATGACGCTCGAGTGAATCCCCATTTAGCATCGTGGGCTCCCCGACTAACAGTAAACTCTATGATATGGGTATCAGATGAGCGAAAATAGGTTGGATTAAAAATTGCTTTTCAACCCACTAACTAGGCCACTAGTTACATCATAAGTACCGGTAATGTAACTGGTTATGTACGAAGAAAAAATAATTCCTTGTACATTACCCGGTTATGTACGAAGAATATTTTTTCCTTGTACATTGCCGGTAATGTACGAGGAACAAGCGTAATATTCAGTAGCGCCAGACAAGACAACGTGATGAACATAATATAAATATAAAATCATCTATTAGCATGTAAATACATATATATTTACTCGTGTTTAATTGCATAAATACATTATGTTTTCCTCTCTATTGTAAAACGCAATGCCCTGTCTCTCTATAAGTATACATTATTAAATTGACACGTCAGCCTGCATTAGTAAGCGGTAACCGTAGCCTATAGACACAATATCGAGGGTATGAAGGGTATCACTAGGGCGTTGCCAGCCCTATTTTTGGTTTGGTTTTGGAGTCACTTTTATACCAGTACTAGCGGCCCGCCCCGGCTTCGCACGGGTAGACATTGATATCAAATATTTTGTCTACCCGTGCAAAGCCGGGGCGGGCAGCTAGCCTATGTTACTCAGTGATAGTGTAGCATTCTAACGGTGAAAGATTTTTGAAATCGGTTCAGTAGTTTCGGAGCCTATAGACATTTATCAAATATTTTGTCTACCCGAGCGAAGCCGGGGCGGGCAGCTAGTATAATATATAGCCTATGTTACGCAGTGATGATGTAGCTTTCTAATGAAAAAGAAATTATTGAAATCGGTCCAGTACTTTTTGAATTTATTCGTTACATACAAAAATACAAATCTTTCCTCTTTATAATATTAGTGTAGATATGCTTACTGTTCGAAGCGTATCCTCTCAGAGCTCTGGTATAGCACTACATCAGAGTAGTGTTGTATGACTGCGATCTCCTGTAATGTGGAGGTACTGTCTCTAGTCGTCTGTCCGTGTGTGCTTATGCTGGATTAACATATAGGATACTTTACGACGTACTTTAGTACGAAGTCGCGGGTACAGCTAGTTTTAATATAGTTGTATAGTCTCTTAAGGTTTTAAAAGAGTTGATATTACGCGCTCGAAGAATAACTTCGCAAATAATCAGCTTATGAAATCATGTCATTCGACATATAATAGCACTTTTTTCCTTTGTCTGTCTGTGTCTATTATTATAACCAGGAAGTAGGAAGTGTCCAGCACTTTATCTACAATCTTCATGTTGCGAAATGTAAATACCAACCAACACTAGACTAGATTATAATTACATAAATCCTTATTTATTTATCTAGGCTTACATATCAGGGCATTATTATTGCCTTTTACAAAGTCTTTTAAGATTGATTTTAATCTTGCCAAAAGAACTTTTTATGATGAATCGTAAAATGTTCGGGAAGTAATTACTGTAACTTAAATAAAAAATATACCTTTTGTGGACTCGTAGAGTGTAACCACTGCCGGTAGCAGGAACATTGTCGACAACGTTTTCATATCGCCTTCGACTATTTTTGTATTGGAAAATGAACAGCGCTGCGGCGGTGAAAAGTGGAACTAAAATACTATTTTTAGTGTGTATGTAATAAATATTTTAAAATTATAGAAATGTCAAAATTGTCATACTAATGACAATTTTGACATTTCGCGAGTTACGTTTTCGAATACGTTGTCGACAATGTTCCTGCTACCGGCACAGGCCCAGACTTGAAAGAAGTTACATTTAATAACATGACTAGCGACCCGCCCCAGCTTCACAACGGTTACACAAATCCTAAAAGAATCTCTCTATCTATTGAAAAAAACATAAAAATCCGTTGCGTAGTTTTAAAGATCTAAGCATACATAGGGACAGACAGACAGCGGGAGCGACTTTGTTTTATACTATCGTATGTAGTGCTATGAATACGAATAGCAGACCAGGTAGGCACGTGAGTAGTACACCGTACAAAATTATGTATGTACATATAGTTCCATTCAGAGTAAGTAAAGAGTATAGAGAGTGGCATTCCACTCTTGACATGCACACCTCGTTGCTTCTATAAATACCGCGAAAGTACTGGAAATAACTTTCATGACAATTAGAATAAACCATAATAAATTGTAATGTCAAAAAACAAGATCAAATGATCGCTACACACAATTAGTTAAAACAATAGGTATCGGTAATGCGCCATTGACACAAACTGCGCGCGCTTCCGGCCTCGCGACCTCAGCGGAAACGGTGAAAGATAGGTACCGTCGGCAAAACAATAAATAATATAAAATACTTATTATTAAAAAAAGTTTTATTACGATCCGTTTTGTTTTGAAAAGGTAGCAAACAAACAAACAGAGTTACTTTCGCGTTTATAATATGGGTATGGTATGTAATTTTTTTTTAAGCAAATCTTTTAAATAGTTTCGTGTTTTAAGATCCGGTTTATGCTTAATGAAATCCTTAAGTATAGTGAATGATTTTTCATGTTATGTAGTAACAGATTGATGAGTAATTTGGGTCGCAATATTTAACCCCGGTACCCTTTCTGTGCCTTAACATTAATTTGACCTGATGATCCTTGTCAGAAAATAAGGACAAAGCTATTACTATATTGTACTGTCATCGGTCCTGAAAAGTGATCACGTGATAGCTGGGTATTATACTAAACTAATATAGTATAGCAGAATCAATCACAAATAATTAGTAAGAAACGCGTTACCTTAAACGCGTAAAAAACTTATTACCAGCAGGTGAACCAATAATTTATTCTGTGTGTTATCACCAATTGTTAAACTAGTTCCAAGAGATTTTCGTACACTAGTATCGTAACGAAATGATCATGAAATCAAGATCATTGCATAATATTTTACGTAAACTAATTATACAGATGTGTCTCAAGTTGGGAAATGCGTCTAGTGCTTTGAACTGTTTCATATCGACACTATGTTCTTCCACAAATGTCTTCCCTTCTTATGTGTTGTTATGAATAAATGGTTTTTCTTTCGTTCAACTGTCTTTTTTCTTGTCTCCCTTTACAAATCTTGAGAACCGTTAAATTAAATAAAAATGTTGTAAAATTCAGTTTACGCCCTAATAAGACACTTTATGAAGGTCAAAATTACCACGTGTACCGCGATATCACACTGTGTTAATGAACCGCAAAATAATTTGTAATCGTTATAAAAATTAATAAAAAGAATTTAAGTAAGCTGATAAAATATTTTTTAGGCTGTTTATGTATTTCTTTGTCTTTATTAATAAATATAAATAAATATTCGCATTTTCCTGTTTCCGTTGCTATCGGTACATCCCGCACCATATCTACACTGACCTTACACAATGTCGGCAAGTGACAACCTTTCAAACAAAATTACAATAACTAGTACATCTAACCACTATTCCTCAAACAATAAAAACTATTTTCCCTTACTTGAACTGCTTACTGTAATTTGTAAACTATTAACAATGCAGAACAATAATTCACAGCAAATTTCGACTTTAATCTCAAGTCAAATGTTGTTTGTTATAATTTCAAAGTGATTGTGTAATTTATAACCGTGTAGTAAGGTTCATTATGGCTTAGCAACACTGTGATGTTATCTTAGAAGTTAGTTTTGATCGGTGGTAGCAGCAATTTGTTTGGTCGTATCTACATTATCTCACGCAGCTCAATAAATAATATTTCGTTATATACCTATATGTACTTGCATAATACTGCTTATACTAAGGCATGTAAAATGCTGAATACTGATGCATTTATACCGAAAATCCTAGGTGTAGAGCCGTGGTGGCCGTGTGGTATAAAGCTTACTTGCTTTTCTAGCGTCGCTAGTTCAACCCCCACCACTCTGTACCAATGATGTTTTCTTAAAACGTAAGTCACATCTTGCTTATAACAATAAGTAACAAATTCAAATTGTTGTATGCATATTATAAAGAGGAATGATTTGTATTTTTGTATGTTTGAATTGAATAGGCTCCAAAACTACTGGACCAATTTCAAAAATTCTTTCACCGTTAGAAAGCTACATTATCACTGAGTAACATAGGCTATATATTATACTAGCTGCCCGCCCCGGGTCGAAGAATAAAATAAATATTAATATACATGATTTAATAAAAGCTACGTACCGGATCGTTACTGTATGTAGCTACGCAATTACAAACAGTTTGATTATAACACGATTAATTAAGATAATATTGACAACTTATTCGGTGTAATAATAATCTGTTATTCGATTTGTTAGATTACCGCTTGACCTTAGTCGCAGGTCAATCGGTAATTGCTGACAGTGCGCTTAGTTATTTTTCAATCAACTTGAGGTGGCAGCATTCTCAAGAAAAACTGTTATAAGAACCTGGACCAAATTTTTATACCGCTAAGGTGGCACACAAGCATACGGCCCACCTGATGGTAAGCAGTCACCGTAGCCTATAGCCGCTAGCAATACCAGGGTTATCACTAACGAGTTGCCAACCATGTTGTTGATGAGGACTCACTGTGCTAGCAGCATTACTGGCGCAGCGTATCCTCGTGGAGTACTGTCTACCTTACTCACCGCAGAAACACTACATCAAAGTAGTGTTATTTGACTGCGGTCATCTTTTAGGAGGAAGTACAGTCCCCAGCCAATATTAATGGGAAAATGGAGATCCCATTTCGCCCTACGTCTCTTTTTAAGCGCATGTTGTGATTAATCACTATACTTAGACCTTTCAAAACTCATTGGTAAACCTACTGGTTGGTTTGAACCTAGGCCCATCAGATGACAGGCCGTTACTTCAACCAAAAGGCCACCACGGCCTAAAAATCCAAATCCCTTTGATTTTCTATACATATTCAAACCAACGTAGCATTTCCTTTTTCAGCTTCCAATAAAATTAGTCCCACTTTTACGCCATTTGTCATACGAATCTCATAATTATTCTTACTATTATTATGTAAACACATTGTATATTAAATTATAGTAATGCTGCTAGCACAGTGATTGAACAACAGGGTTGGCAACCCGTTAGTGATACCCCTGGTATTGCAAGCGGCTATAGGTTACGACTGCTTACCATCAGGTGGGCCGTATGCTCGTGTGCCACCTTATTGGTATAAAAAAAAACATCAAGGCTGTGTATAAAAATATTGAAACTATTACCCGCAGCCCTGACGTCAAGCCACACCTTTAAGCACAGTTTATGAGCTAATATGTTACATAACCGCACTCATACCTCCCATAGTGTAGAGACCGCTGTAATTGTAATGTATCTAGAACACATGACAATTTGCATACAATTGTCTACTGAGGTCATATTCACTGCTTCAGAGATCACGGTGTTAAAATTTAAGACGCATTATTAATATCATCTGTTTTATAAACAACTGCCAATTTGGATTCAATCAAGATCGAAATCATTTATTCAGTTTAGGCCCTAATAAGGCACTTATGAAGGTCTAAATTACCACCGGTTCGGAAAAAAGCCATCTGAGAAAAACCCGCAAGAAACTCAGTGCTCTTTTTTTCCTGTAACAATCATGATATAACAATGTGTTACATAATTCTTCAATTCAATTCTAAGGTCCAAAGCTAGAGCCAGAAAGATAAGCGTCAATTCCATAGTCGGGCTACGAATGGATGACATTTATACGTATATTGATAACTAGCTTTTAACCGAAGCTTCGCCAGCGTTTCTAGATAAAGATAGCCTATGTCCTTCCCCAGGTTATAATCTATCTCATTGCAAAATTTCATTACGATCGGTTCAGCCATTCAGTCGGGAAAAGGTAACATTTTTTTTTTTTAATTGTACCTTTTTTATGGCAACGTGGTGGTAAAGCCCCGCGTATTATAACTCACTAGTATCTAGACCTATAAGCTATCTATAAGAACGAATTTCTTAAAAAGAGAGGTAGGGCGATTTGGGATTTGCCGTGGTTTATCCCATTTAAATTGGAGCCGCCCGACTGGGGACTGTACCTACGCCTTACAGAAGACCGCAGTGAAATAACACTACTTGATGTAGTGTTGTGTTTCTGCTGTAAGTAAGGTTGCCAGTGCTCCACGTGGATACGCTGGGCTAGTAGTAATGCTGCTAGCACAGTGAGTCCTCATCAGCAACATGGTTGGCACCCCGTAGTGATACCCCTGGTATTGCTAGCGGCTATAGGCTACGGTGACTGCTTACCATCAGGTGGGCCGTTTGCTTGTGTGCCACCTTAGTTGTATAAAAAAAAAACTATCTGAAATAACGATTTTTGATTTTGATATAGTAACTTACTTAAAAATGTGTTTCCAAAGTCTGTTTACATTCCCCACATTGACCCTTCGCGAGATCAATATCTGCTACCACTGACTTTGACGGCAAGCTCCCAACACGATGAGTAATGACAGATGTTCGGAGCTTACCATTTACGGCAAAACCCAAACGGTGACCCCCATCCAATCACAATCGTGAACGCTGTAACCTCATCTAGTGAGTTACACAACGAATCGCACTATTGTCGCGCTTGCCTACAAAAGGAATGATGGATAGATCTTTAATTTGGAATGATCGCTCCCTCGCCTTGACCCCTGTTCCACCTACATCGAGGTCTCTTCTCTCTAAGAGATCCATCTTTAATTCCCCAAATGCTTCTCTCTATTACCCAGACATCATTTAAAAATAGCGCCGCTTGTTCCTCGTGCATTACCAGCAATGTACAAGGAAATAATATTCTTCGTACATAACCAGTTACATTACCAGTACTGTGCAAGGAAAAGCAATTCTCCGTACAAAACCGGGTAATGTAAAAGGAATTATTTTTTCCTTATACAAAACCAAGTTGCAATAACGCAGCTTATATTTGGTCACTTTTTTATGAGGCATTAGCGAACGGCCCATCTGATGGTATGCAGTCACCGTAGCCTATAACCGGTAGCAATACCAGGGGTATTAAAAACGCGTTGCCAGCCGTGTTGTTGAAGACTCACTGTGCTAGCATCATTACTAGCGCAGCGTATGTTCGTGAAGCACTAGCAGCATTACTTACTCCAGAAACACAACACAAAATCAAAGTAATGTTATTTGAATGCGGTCTTCTGTGACGCTCCAATTTTTTAGGGTTCCGTAATCCGTACCTGAAGGTTAAACAACGAAACAAATATTACTAAGACTTTGCTGTCTGTCCGTCCGTCTGTCTGTCAGCGGGTTGTATCTCATGATCCGTAAAAGGTAGGACAGATGAAATTTTAAATAAATAAATTGAGGGGCTACCCTACTAGAAAGAGATTTTTATAAAAAATACTAAAAAGTTACGTATAATAACGCCCATTTGGGGTAGGCAGAGAGTACGCAATTTGAAAATACCACGTGGAAAAGGACCAGTTTATCAGTCGTTTTAAATGTTGTATACAAGGCCATATTGTATATACCAAACCATAAGCGACATAAGCAAATTCAATTAATATATTTGCCATCTATAAAAATCAGTTTCCGTAAAGTAACACTTCCATATTCATGGATGGCGGCAGCTGAGACTCGGCCAATTGACGTACTTAGTAAAGAACCTGTAATTTATTTTAATTGGGTGATACAAGGGCGCTCATCAACAACAAGCATAATCGCTCACCATCAGCATGATACGATTGCTCACCACCTTTATGTTACAGCATACAAAATATAGCAATATCTCATTTGCAACGCGAGCCCATGATCTCGTGTATTACAGAATCGCATTGTTGGTTACATTTCAAAGAGAAATGTGACGTTCAGCTGTCAAAGAACTATAAGTATCAAGCAATTACAATTTGATATATGAGGTATTTAAGTCAAGTATCAAGATTACACTCAGACAATGGTATTTCGAATACTAAACCTGTTGTGTCGAAAACTACTTTTGTTTTGTCCAGAGCAAGGTCTGTGAGGTGTCTGAGCTGTTTGTGTGCCACGTGACGTGATATCAATCAGCTTATCGGCCTGCTGATCCTACAATACGTTAGCCACTCCGCGGTCTGCACTCTAGGATATGTCTGCTCCATCGACCATCGGTCCTTCCACAGACGTCACCAGCCCACTGACACTTCAGCTTGCTGATCCTACACTACGTTAGCCACTCCGTGGTCTGCACTCTAGGACATGTCTGCTCCATCGACCATCGGTCTTTCCACAGACGTCACCAGCCCACTGACACTTCCGCTTGCTGATCCTACACTACGTTAGCCACTCCGCGGTCTGCACTCTAGGACACGTCTGCTCCATCGACCATCGGTCCTTCCACAGACGTCACCAGCCCACTGACACTTCAGCTGGCTGATCCTACACTACGTTAGCCACTCCGAGGTCTGCACTCTAGGACACGTCTGCTCCATCGACCATCTTGGTACCAGTAGCTCTATTTTATATTAATTAATGTAATTTTGGGAATAAATTGAGAAATCTAATTCTCTTTTTTATACTATTATAATTTATTTTTGAGTTTGCGTACCAATAAGATTAAATGAAAACGTTACACAGCTATTGCTTAAGTTGTATATTTAGTAATATAATGCAATACATTAACTTTCTACGCGTCAGATACAATGCCATATCTGATGCATATGATTTAGGAACCCACCTGGCTGGATTCCGGATTAGTCTTTAGTCGATTAAGCGGTTTTAATATCGGTATAATTAGTTTGGGTCTTGTCCGAAGGCTTACCCCATAACTCCTTAATCGTTACCCCTGATACAACAAGTGGCCTCCATACCTTTAAGAGATAGGGCAGCAATGAGATTTCTCATTCAAAATTGGAGCCGACTGGCGACAGTTCTTGGTAGAGGTTGGATTACATAAATGACTTGAATGTAAAATACATGAATGACTGACTTTCTTGCCGGTTCTTCTCAGGTGGCTTTTTTCTCAACCGGTGGTAATTTAGTGCCTTATTAGGGCGTAAATTGAATAAATAATTTTTGCCGTATTTTTGCTGAGTTTCTTGCCGGATTCTTCTCAGCAAAACCGACCTTCCGAATCCGGTGGTAGATTCTGACGATTTGAAAGTACCTGTAAAGTCTAGTCATATAAAAATCTTTTTGATTTTGATTTTGATCCTACATATATTTGATACCAAAAAAAGTCTTAAGTACAGCCTAATCGAAATCTTCAAAAATACCCTGATTTATTCCATATATCATCCAAACGTCATCAATCACAAGACGGTACAGATACAGATCTTAAAATATAGCAAAATTATTCGTAAACAATATCCTCGGAGCGTGCTCATCAAAACATCATTTGAATTGCAAATTATGAGAAAAAATATTGTAAAAAAACTCACATATAAAGACATCCGCATTAAAAAGTCTGTTTGCACAAATTTATCTGCGCAGGCGGTTAAAAATGGAACTAATGTTGCCAGGCTAGAGCTACAACAATATTTTTGCCAATAAAGCGTCACAACAGCAAACATAAGTTGGCAACTAATAAAAAACAACTTCAAATGACTTATAAACACCGATAAATTAAAAACAAGTGTTATTAACATGTCCGAGTAAATCAAACATAGGTTAAGTATTAAGGGCCTATTTCCTACAATAAAATCGAGGTTAAGGAAAGGAAATCGTAATTGAAGGGCTATATTATGTACACTGTGACGTGGCCTCACGTGGCTAACAAAATCATTTGTATTTATTTTTTGACAGTTTAAAAAAGCCCTACTCTTTAAAAAAATCTTATTTTCTTTTTTAACCGACTTTAAAAACGAGGTTCTATGTGCGCACGTATATTTTTAAGCAGTACTCGAATCCGGCGGGTAAGAAGATATTGATGAATGTAAAAGAGGCATAAGAAGTGTGAAAGTCAAGAGTGAAATGGCGCTCTATACTCTCTGCCTAGTACTGCCTACCGAGGGTCTTAACGTGATAGCTTGCATATATGAAGTTTGTGTGGTTTTCTTTACAAGTTTTCTTAGCAGGGCTATAACTATTATTTTATTTTCGTACCATTTGCAGGTTTTAAAAATAAATTCTTCATGTCTAAGCTATTTCTTTATATAAGCTTTCGTGAACAAACTGTCTGTATACATAATTAAGTAATGTATATAAAACTGTCTTATATCTGATATGCACAATGAGTATACCCTTTTCAAGTAAATTTTAATTGGCATGGAATTTGAGTAGGGCTGGCAACGTTGCATAATCCATTATAGGACATATAAACGGCCAATTCAAAATTTCTTATTTTAAAAATCAGTTGGCGTCCTTGACCCTGTTTCAGTGCGTTGTCGCTGTGTGGACACACATGCGTGTAGGGACGTAGAGGTGTCGATACAGTGCCGGCGGTGTTAGGGGGGGCGTGATAGGGCAACGGTCCAGGGCACAAAAGGACATCATCCATGTTTCATAGAGATTTGGTCCAAATCTGAAAGTACCGGCCAACACTTTTTTTTTTGTATATTCTGTTAGAGCTTGTCCGCCTGAGCATTTATTACTATGGCACCAAAGTTGGACATTACAGTACATATCTTTTTTTGATTATTTGAATTCCTATTTTCAACACAATGTATGAAAATTCAGATTTTCAAACTCAAATAAAATCGAGGACAACGGTCTTACAGCTTTGGTGTCATAGCAATATATGATTAGACGGGCAAGCTCTAACAGAATACGAAAAATGAATTGGCTGGCACTTTCAGATTTGGACCAAAATTGATGATGTCTTTTGAGAGGATATAACATTTACAGGGGCAACTTTAATAGCATATAAAAAATGATGAAAGAACGCAATCAAAATATTCGACAAGGAATCTCTCTTCTCTCTCTTCAGTCGTTGCCTCAATGCTGAGTATCGTGACTCCTTTTAATCTTGCCAATGATGTTTCTCCATTGGTTACGGTCATTTGCCTGGTGGAGTGCTGCGCTGATTGGGATCTCTAGGTGCTTGGATATTTGGTCCGACCATCGTTTGGGACTCCGGCCTCTAGGTCTTTTGCCCTGTATGTTTCCTGTCACCATCAGCCGTTCGAGATTATCGGTATCTCTGCGTGCAATGTGGCCAAAGTATTGCATTATGCGCTGTAAGCAGGTTGTGGACAGACGCTGAGCATTCTCTATTTTGAGCTCTTTTAGGATCGAGACATTTGTACGTCGGGCTGTCCATGGAATCCGTAGCATGCGACGCCAACACCATGTTTCAAAGGCATCAATTCTCTGCCTGTCAGCAGCCTTGAAAGTCCATGTCTCTGCACCGTATAGAGCGATGGAGAAGACAAGAGTGCGAACCAGTCTTATTTTAGTTAGATTGGTTATGTTCCTATCTCTCCAAATCTTGCTTAGCTGGTTCATTGCTGTCTTTGCTATGCCAATTCTTCTACGTATCTCTGGTTCACAGCTGCCCCTATTCGTGATCATAGAGCCAAGATACTGGAATTGATCCGTTGTCTCATATTCGTTAAGAAGGTCAGTACGTTGAATGGCTGCAAAGCGGTCAACAACCATGAGTTTTGTCTTAGTTTTATTGATGGTAAGTCCCATTTCCAAACTGACAGATTCAAGCCGTTTCAATAGTTCTACCATTTTTGCCTTAGATGATGCGAAGAGGGTGGTATCATCTGCATAGCGGAGGTTGGATATGTTGACTCCACCTATCTTGACACCATCTTCCCAGTTTACGAGCGTTTTGCGCATGATGTACTCCCCATAGATGTTAAATAGGATAGGGGAGATCACGCATCCTTGACGAACGCCCTTGCGGAATTTGAAATGGTTCGATTTTGTATCTCCTATCGTGACCGTGCCATATCCCGACTCATACAAGTTACAGACCAACATTATAAGGTGTTGGTTGACACCAGCATCAGAGAGCACTTCCCATAATTTCTCCCATTTGACACAATCGAACGCCTTCTGGTAGTCTACAAAGCATATAAATGTAGGGGTGTTGAACTCGTAGCATTTTTCTATTAGAAGTCGAAGGTTAAGAATATGCTCTCTCGTCCCCCTCCCTTTGACAAAACCAGCTTGTTCTTGTGGTATTTGCCAATCTAAGTACGATCGCAGTAGAATTTTGCTAGCGTGCGATATTAGGGATAATGTTCTGTAGTTGCTACACTTGCGTTCTGAGCCCTTTTTATGAAGAGGTATAATTGCGGAGTGTACCCAGTCCGTTGGCCAATTTCCGGTTCCGGCATGGTGTTCGATTTCAGTACAGATGTCCTCCAATCTTTTATTCTTGTCTTTTCTGCATTGCGATTGGTTTTTTTTGGAAAGCTGAGAGTATTCTTCTTCGAAGTTATCAGATCTCACGCCTTTTTTCATTTCCTTACGCAGTTCTATATACGACCAGACTTCATCTGACATCCAATCCTTTTTGTTAACGGGTTTTTTATCCAACGAATTTAGTGCCTCAGTGATTTTTGATTTGAACTCTTGCCATTGATCTTCTGGGTTCGTGCTGTCCTGGTTAGGGGTCATTAGTGCAAGTATAGGCTCCGTTTTCTTCTGGAATAGGTTGCAGTCTGCTGGAGATAATCTTTTTACTTGTTTTAAACTTTTGCGACAAGATTTTAGTCGCATTCATAGATCTGCAACAAGCAATTGGTGGTCAGATCCGCAGTCTGCTCCTGGGAATGTCCTAGTGTTCGTTATTGATGATTTCCATCTATTTGCCACTGTGATGTAGTCTATTTGGTTACGGTACCGACCACCAGGAGAAGTCCATGTATATAACCTTCGTGAGTGGTGCTGGAAACACGTGTTAGTTATTACTAGATTTTGAGTGACACAGAAGTCTATGAACTTGTTTCCCCTTTCGTTTCTGGCGCCAAGTCCAAATTTTCCGATTATGTGTCGGATGTGATCATCCTGCTCAGTGTTCCCCACCTTTGCATTCCTATCTCCCTGTACTACCAGAATCTCCCGCCTGGATATGCTGTCCATAGTTGTTTCCAAGATCCCGTAGAAATTGTCAATGTCTTCCTGTGTTGATTGTGCTGTTGGTGCGTATACTTGAATGATGTTTAGGGGCATTGGGATACAATTTATCCGTATAGTCATAATTCTGTCATTTATGGTGTTATAGCCAGTAACGTATTTAGATAATTTATGCGCCACTATAATACCCACACCGTTTTTGCTCTCGGCTTCATGACCAGAATAAAACATTGTATTGCCATTTGATGTAGTGAAATGACCCTTTCCCCTCATGTGTGTTACACATACTCCCAATATGATGAGTTGATGTTCTTTCATCTCTCTTTCGATACTCTCAAGTTTTCCCGTTTGGATTAGACCTCTCACATTCCAGGTTCCCAATCTGTGTTTAGAGCGCATCGATGGCTTTTTATTGTCCTCAGATACATTTACTACCTCGGTAGCCTGTTGACACACTACCGAGGAGTCTTCGGTCACATATTTCACACTTGTCGACCCGGGTATCGTCAAGCGCCGGGGGTCAGCCGGGTCATCCGACGTAACACAATTACTATCAATGGTCTTATTCATGGAGTTGGGAGTTTAATCGTAGTGGGTTCCCATTACCTTCTACGTTGGTTCTTTTTGGGGGTATTTAGTCCCCATGGCCTCCATAGCCTAATGATAGAGTAGGATAATTAACCGCCGCCTACGGCTCGGCGTTAGCGTATTTGACGGCTGACTTTATCACTGGTGTCATGGGTGTACGCTTCAAGCCAACCCTCCTCCTTTCGCAACCGGGCTTGGGACCGACTATGGCGGAGTATCGACAAGGAATAAAATGGAGTAAATCAAAGAATGGTGATCCTGTCAAATGATAAGATAAACAACATTATTTTAGATCTTATAACAAGAGTACAGATATTAAGAATAGATTTGCTAGCTTGAAACACAAGCCACCACGGCTTTTTAAAATCGAATCACCTTCTTTCTCTTATAATAAATTTTCATACGTAAAATGTATTCCGCCCTTATCCCATCTAATTATCTATCGTAATAATTGTTTTCTCCTACACTAAGCATACGCTGTCATATCTATTCTAAACATATTTTATTATCGATAGCGCCCCATCACTAGCAATCCCATAACCAGTCCAATGTGTACATATTAGCATTTATTGACAGGCGTGAACTTTTAGATTAATCTTATGTATAGGCTCCATATGTCAAAGAGTGGGCTATTGCGTGTGGGTGCTCACAATTTTTAAGCAAATATGTAGTTTGGTTTGTACATAATTATAACTGTAAAAAATAATAGTTAAGGCCCAGATCAAATAAAAATGGGAGATGTAACTCTTCGAACATCGAAGTGATACCGTGTTTTATGTAGTGCGTGCGTATACATGTACTCCGTGTAACTGTGTATATGTATATTGCAAGGCGTAGTTTTAACCGGCGTCACTTCGTTGTTCGCTAAGTTACATCTACCTTTTTTATTAGGGTTCCGTACACGAAGGGTAACCAACGGAACCCTATTACTAAGACTTCGTACGTCCGTCCGTCTGTCTGTCAGCGGGCTGTATCTTATGATCCGTAATAGGTAGAAAATTGAAATTTGCGCAAAATATATATCGCTATATTTTCTAAAAAATTAGCGAATTTTTACCATTACAATCACGGAACCCTCGGTGTGCGAGTCCGACTTGCACTTGGCCAATTTTTTGACCTGAGGTGGCAGGTAGTTTGTAACTCACTAGTGAGCGCTAACAAGATGAACGATCAGCAAATCAGTGTAATGTCGGTTACATAAAGGCATGTGCGTTGAGTATGACTAGGAGGAAGCCCTTTATTGGATTGTGATGTACTGCGAAGTTACATAAGGTATATTATATACTAACAAGAACTCTCATAGCTGTAATATTGGTAACGATTCTGTTGTAAAAAAAACATTAAACTAAACTAATTTGACAGGACTTAAAGTACTGCCATCCCTATTTAACCCCACACATGAGAAAAGGATAGATAGACTTTTAGAACTGTCAAATAAGTTTAGTGAGTTTGTACAACTAAATCGACATGATTGTCTAACTTTTAGATCAATTGACCAAAGTACTCAATGATGGAAAGGTAAAGAGTACTCGGACCCGGCGGGCATGTATGAAGAGATTGATGAATTTAGAAGCAAAAGAGGTGTGCAAGTCAACAGTGAAATGTCGCTCTAATCTCTTCGTATTTTCTATATAAAATTGCGAAAAGTGTATAAGAATCCTAACAGTAGTTTCATTCTAGTCAGTCCCCATGTCATGTAGTGATAAAAATCTTATTAATAACAATGTGACCAAAGCCTGTTAACTCACTCCATATATATGTAGGGTCAGCTTATATATATATATACATTGTACGTACTCGCAATCAGCTGCAGGCGAAAATTATCTCGCATTTAATTTAATATTTATATTATTGGTACTCCAAGGTACGGTCAGCGTGATAGTAAAAGCAATAAACAAATTTATAAAAGTTTTTATTCTGTATCTTATAAGACTTTATCAGAGTAGTTAGCACAAATCTGATGTTTGGCGATCTGGATATTTTAACATTTTTTTTTTCTAATCTACTGAGTTCGCACGCAAGCGTAAGGCCCGGCCCACCCGATGGTAAGCAGTCACCGTAGCCTGTAGACGCTAGCAATACCAAGAGCATCAGTAACGGGTTGCCAACCCGTTTGTTGATGAGGACACACTGTGCTATCAGCATTGCTACTAGCGCAGCGTATCCTCGTGGAGCACTGGTAACCTTACTTACCGTAGAAACAAAACACTACATCAAAGTAGTGGTATTTGACTGCGGTCTTCTGTTAGAGTTACAGTCCCCAGTCAGGCGGCTCCAATTGGCAAACCTATGGAAATGTCTATTTCGCCCTACCTTAAATTATTATGAAATATCTTGCAAAGCCGGGGAGGTAGTATTTGATGCTTAGGACGACTTAAAAAATATGATTCAATCTTTCTCTACTATCGCTACATACAAAATGCATGGCATATGTGAGTAATGCGAGTGCAAGGCAGGCCGCACCTACTGTGGCGTAATATATATAGCATGCTGCCGGTCATAATGCATGTGTACTTTTATATACATACATACATACATACATACGGTATTTAGTTTGGGTCATGGACTCGGAACAATAAATATACCGTTGACAGAATCAACATAATTACCACGCATTAAAATGTATTTGAGTTTGTAATATTGATGGTAAACATGTAAAAAGTGGGTAGTTTGTAATATTGATGGCAAACATGTAAAAAGTGGGTAGTTTGGAGTATTGATGACAAACATGTGAAAAGCGGGTAGTTTGTAATATTGATGGCAAACATGTGAAAAGCGGGTAGTTTGGAGTATTGATGGGACCAATGTGAAAAGCGGGTAGTTTGTAGTATTGATGGCAAACATGTGAAAAGCGGGTAGTTTGGAGTATTGATGGCAAACATGTGAAAAGCGTGTAACGTACTGTCAACTAAGTAAAAAGAAAAAAAAACATAATAAAAAAAACAATACGAAGCATGCATCGCAGCTAAGGTATTAGCGGTGTGGCAGAAGGGGAGCGGGGAGTACGGCTGACTGGAGATGATCGGTCGTGTCTCGGCGGCCATCTTGAGATACCGTACGAGAGCACTCTAATGCACGGACGCATCGCCTTTTTGCTAGAAAATCTATTATGAAATATGTAATATTTACTTCACAGTTTCTGGCCTAATTAATATTTAATTACTAGTAGTGTTACCCCGGATTGGGGTCCACCCCATTGGGAAGATTTGCTGACACCGCTGGATTACTTTGCCGACTAGAAAACTAAAGTTGCCACAAATCAACCATCGTCTGAATGGGACCTAATTCACGACGGTCAACCACCGTCTACTCCAGAGGACTCTCCTGCTAAGGCCAGTGGTTGTCTAATTACGGCTGTGCAACATATTCGATTATGAGTGGACCCCGACCCTGTTTATGTTAATCTTATTCTTGCTTTGTTTATTATACTAATTTTGTGAACGTTTAGTTGTATTAATCATTCTGCCTTGGTAACTCTAAATTCCTAGACGGAGGGACGATTCTATATACGCTACAATGGCGCCCAACAGGTTCTACTCATGATCGTATTGTGTTGCTCAACTTGTTTGCATTAAATGGTTTTCATTGGTGTTGGCTATGTATTTTTTTTAATTTATTGATGTTTATAAAAATCTACTAATGTGTGGATATTCTATTTAATATAATATATATTCACTGCAATTTATTACCGTCATAGTTACGGATTTACGATAATCAACATGTTAGGCGATTCCTAATTTTAAGTTTAATTGGTGTCGGGTTATTTTTCGCTGTGAATCAGTAGTTGTGCTTTGTATTCGGGTAATTGATTGCAATTATTGAACACTCACCCAAATAGCACTATGGCTTATACAATAAAATTTCTGTCCCTGCAAAAAGCAGAACTTCAATATGAAGTAGAGCTTCGCGGTGGTGTAGGAGACTCGGTTCAGGAATTGCGAAAACAGATTGTCAAATTGTCTCAGGATCTACCATCAGAGGATATTCTGGAATCACATCTTGAACCGAGTGTTGATTTGAAGGAAGTTAAGGAATCACTTTTGAAGTCTCAAAGTAATGTGACAAGTCTCAAAACAAAATTTGAAAAACATTTATTTAGCCGAACTGAAACTTTACTTCATCACATCTACCATAGATTTAATAGAATAAATAGAGAACCAGAAACGGCAGATATTTACAAAATTTGTTTATCTAATTTTAACTCTCAATATAAAGAGCTATGTGGTCTAAAACCACAAACATCTTTATCCCAGGCGAAACCATCGACTTCTGACGCTGCCGATAACGCAGAAGTCAATGCCATAACGGTTACGTGTGAACGCAATTTATCAACAGACATAAGTAAATTGAGATTTTCTGGTAAAACGTGTGTGCGATCGTTTATACAGCGAGTTGATGAATTTGTACAGTCTAGAGGAATTCCCTACGAAAAAATTTTGTCATTAGCTTTTGAAATTTTTGTTGATGATGCATTGCATTGGTATCGTTGTAATAAAGATGGGATTCAGTCATGGAGTGAGCTGTGTGTCTTGCTGAGAAATGATTTCAGTAGTAGCGATTACGACTACAGGCTCGCTGCTGAAATTCGGTCACGTACTCAGGGGGAAAATGAAAATATAATTATTTATCTATCAATTATGCACGGTATGTTTTCACGACTTACTAAGAAATTTTCTGAGGAAGAAAAATTAGAAATATTGCTACACAATATTCGCCCTTGCTACGCTAGTACCTTGGCTGCATGTCCAGAAATTAAGACCATAGACGTTTTAAAATCTTTATGCCGTAACTATGAAAATATACAATCTCGGTTTGCTCAGTTCCGAGAGCCACCTAAAGTATCAAGTTCTACACTTGCTCCAGAGTTTGCATGTAAATCAAATTCAAATATATCGAGTTATTCATATAAATTTAGACAAAATAATTATTACAACAGTCAGAAACATAATTACAACAATACAAACTATAAGTCAAATCAAAACCAATCTAGCTATCAAAAAGATAAGATACATTTCGATAATAACGAAAACAAGAGTCAATTGGTTGCTTCTCTCTCAACAAATACTGGTAATTCTAAGCCACTGTTCTGTCCAAGATGTAGAACTGATGACCACTCACTTAAAAGCTGCAAGCAGGAACGATTTCTAATTTGCTTTAAATGTGGTAAGAAAGATGTTCGTTTTTCAGAATGTCCTGACTGTAATCCGGCATGTGAAGATAATTCAAAAAACTAATAGAGCGGGATTGGAAAGACAGTGTTCACTTGTCACCTTATAACAGTAACTTTGATATAAACGAATGGAACGATTGGTTAAATTGCATATCAAAATTTTTCTCCTTAAATGCTGTCTCTTCAATCCATAATCATTCTTGTAACGTTGATAAGTCGCAGCTCTACGTTTCAGTTAATGTTAATAATAAACCACTTATTGGTTTACTAGACACAGGTTCATCTGCAACCATATTAGGCAATGGATGTCACGAACATTTATTGGAAGCCGGTTTGAAATTAGAGGTTTGCAATAACACACAATTTGTCGCAGCGGGTGGTGAGAAACTCAATTCTACCGGTGTTATTCACCTACCTATAAAATTTCAGGACCAAACTCACATTCTTAATGCCTATGTGGTTCCCAGTATAAAACATTCGCTTATATTGGGCGTGGATTTCTGGCGGTTGTTTGGACTACTACCGAAAAATCTCGATCAATTTGCTTTCTACAAGGATTCGGTTAACATTTCTACAGCTACGTCGTCAGGGGACGAGAAACCTAAACTTCTTTTCTCATATGACCATCTGACCGAGGAACAAAAATCGATAGCTGACCGCATAATTTTATTGTTCCGAGATATTTCCTATGAGGAACGCGGTCTAGGTCGTACTACTTTAATTACGCACGCAATTGATACGGGGGATGCTTCTCCTATTCGACAGCGGTATTATAGAATGTCTCCGGAGAAGCAACGCATCCTTGTGGAACAGCTAGATCAGATGTTAAAAGAAGATGTCATAGAACCATGCGAGAGTCCATGGTCGTCACCGGTTCTTCTAACTCCTAAAAAGAATGGTGAATTACGATTTTGCCTCGACAGTAGAAAACTCAACGCAATAACAAAAAAAGACGCCTATAGTCTTCCGTACATCTCTGAGATTTTAGACAATTTACGTGATGCTAGATTTCTATCAAGCTTGGATTTATCTAAAAGTTTTTGGCAAATTTTAATTCGGGAAGAGGATAGACAAAAGACGTCTTTCTATGTACCTACACGTGGCACATTTCAGTTCAAATCAATGCCCTTTGGACTAACGAATGCTCCAGCCACCCAGCAAAGGTTGGTAGATGCTCTCTTTTACGGACCAGAGTTTGAACACAAGGTTTTCGTGTTCGTTGACGATATTATAATTGTATCGAATAACTACGAACAACATATTTCATTGTTGACGCGCGTTCTAGAAAAACTGAAAATGGCTAATCTAACGATAAACTTTAAAAAAAGCCAGTTTTTTCGGACTCAACTGAAATATTTAGGGTATATTGTTGATTCGGATGGGTTGCACGCTGATCCCGAAAAGGTGGAAGCTATAATGAACTACCCTACACCCACTAATCGTAAAGAAGTCAGGCGATTTATAGGCACTGCGTCCTGGTATCGCAGATTTATTCCTAACTTTAGTACATTAGCTACCCCGCTGAATAAGTTAACGTCTCAAGGCAAAAAGGCTCCTATGTTTGTTTGGTCTGCAGAAGCTGACGAAGCCTTCAAAAAGTTGAAATATCATCTTGTTACTGCGCCAATACTCTCTTGTCCAGACTATACTCAACCGTTTGCGGTGCATACCGATGCGAGCGACTATGGCTTAGGAGCGGTGCTTACCCAAACACTTGATGGTCAAGAAAAAGTGATTGCGTATATGAGCAAATCATTATCGCAGCAAGAGCGTAACTTCAGTGCCACTGAACGCGAAGCGCTAGCTGTACTTATCGCGGTTGAACATTGGCGTTGTTATTTAGATAACGGACTTAAATTTACGGTCTACACGGATCATTCTTCTTTAAAATGGTTCTTAAATTTAAACAACCCAACCGGCAGGTTGGCTAGATGGGGTGTGCGACTTTCTGTTCACAATTTTGTGATCAAGCACAGAAAAGGATCGGAGAACGTAGTTCCCGATAGTTTGAGTCGTTCAGTACCTGTTTTGGCGATTGATACTCCTACAGACTCACCCGTTCAGGAAACTAATGACATGTGGTACTTAAATATATTTAAAGGATGTCAAAACTCTAGAACATCATTCTTAAATTACCGCATTACAGATGGGAAATTATTCCGTTTTATGAAATCCATAAATCCTCTCACTAGAGAATTCGAATGGAAAGAAGTAATACCAGCGGAATACCGGAATGATATTATTTCAAAAAATCATTCAGAACCTACTTCTGGCCACTTTGGGATATTTAAAACTTACAAACGTTTGAGCTTAAAACACTTCTGGCCTAGTATGTATAAGGATGTAATTACCTTCGTAACAAGCTGCGACACTTGTCATTCTTATAAATACCCAACTCACGCCACTCTAGGTACAATGGGAAGACCTAAAGACTGCTGTCGCCCCTTCCAAATGTTAAGCATTGATCTTGTCGGACCATTGCCTGTTACTAGAAAGCAAAATACCAACCTACTGGTTATAACTTGTTGCTTTTCAAAATACTGTTTGCTATTTCCTATCAGACGCGCAACTTCAGAAATAATCTCTAAGATCTTAGAAGAAAAAGTATTTCTAGTTCATGGAATACCAAGTACCATAATTTCAGACAACGGTAAGCAGTTTACCAGCAATACTATGCGAAACTTATTTTCAACTTACAGCATTCCTAACGTTTTTTACACTCCTCTTTACACCCCTCAGGTGAACACAGTAGAACGCTACAATAAAACGATTATGACTGCTGTCTCTATTTTTATTGAAAATGATCACAGAGCTTGGGACGTTAACATTCCTAAAATACAATTCGCGTTAAATACTTCAGTTAATGAGGTTACTGGCTATACACCTTCTTTTCTTATATTCGGCCGTGAACTGCCAAGTGATGGCTCTCATTACATCGATTCTGATCTCGAACACCAAATTATATTTACGCCTCGTGACAGCTATGCTGAAATCCTAGGTGTTTTACAAAAAATTTTTGATAAAGTGCAAATTTCACTAATAAAGGCTCATTCTCGAAACAGTGCAAACTATAACCTGCGCCGTAAAAACATAGAATTTAACGTGGGAGACCATGTCTGGAAACGTACCTTTTATCAAAGTGATAAAGGTAACAGATTTTCAAAAAAGCTAGCACCGAAATTTATAAAATGTAGAATAGTTGCAAAGAGGTCAAAACTAGTTTACGATCTTGAAGACATGAACGGTCACAATTTAGGGACGTGGCATATCAAAGATTTTAA
Organism: Falcaria lacertinaria; assembly: GCA_951449985.1. Lineage (NCBI taxonomy): Eukaryota > Metazoa > Arthropoda > Insecta > Lepidoptera > Drepanidae > Falcaria > Falcaria lacertinaria. The sequence goes on along the minus strand of OX602132.1, from coordinate 6,680,030 downwards.
ATTAACTTAAATTGTTTTAGTAAATTGTATCAGTTCTAACGGATTTTCCACAGGAAAAATCCTAACCTAAAAAGGGGGGTATGTAACGTACTGTCAACTAAGTAAAAAGAAAAAAAACATAATAAAAAAAACAATACGAAGCATGCATCGCAGCTAAGGTATTAGCGGTGTGGCAGAAGGGGAGCGGGGAGTACGGCTGACTGGAGATGATCGGTCGTGTCTCGGCGGCCATCTTGAGATACCGTACGAGAGCACTCTAATGCACGGACGCATCGCCTTTTTGCTAGAAAATCTATTATGAAATATGTAATATTTACTTCACAGTTTCTGGCCTAATTAATATTTAATTACTAGTAGTGTTACCCCGGATTGGGGTCCACCCCATTGGGAAGATTTGCTGACACCGCTGGATTACTTTGCCGACTAGAAAACTAAAGTTGCCACAAATCAACCATCGTCTGAATGGGACCTAATTCACGACGGTCAACCACCGTCTACTCCAGAGGACTCTCCTGCTAAGGCCAGTGGTTGTCTAATTACGGCTGTGCAACATATTCGATTATGAGTGGACCCCGACCCTGTTTATGTTAATCTTATTCTTGCTTTGTTTATTATACTAATTTTGTGAACGTTTAGTTGTATTAATCATTCTGCCTTGGTAACTCTAAATTCCTAGACGGAGGGACGATTCTATATACGCTACAAGCGGGTAGTTTGGAGTATTGATGGCAAACATGTGAAAAGCGGGTAGTTTGGAGTATTGATGGCAAACATGTAAAAAGCGGGTAGTTTGTAGACTATGTAGTAATTGATGCAAAACACGTCTGTCTGTCTGTCCGTCAAGACCTTTTTTCTCAAGAACGCGTAGAGTTATAAAGTTGAAATTAATATTAAATACCGGGTCATAATAAATAACATGGTCTCTTTCAGCTGTAAATATCAAACCTGTATGTATACATAAAGAAAAGATATGACCGTTTATGTTTTATCATTTCACATTTTCGCATATTTTGTGATTTCACAACGGAATCAAAACCTATAGGGTACTTCCCGTTGACATAGAATCATGAAATTTGGCAAGATAAAGTCTGAAAAGCCTTCATATGTAGTTTAATTACAAAAAAGCGAATTAACTACAACAATCTCGCTTCCTCTCCTTACCTACAAGTTTGTATGGAAACCTCGCACTTGGCCGGTTTTTTTTGTATTTATGAAGTATTTGATAAAAACATAGACTTTTCGCCGTTAGACATGTTTTCTGATCAAGGTTAACGCATGGTTTTGCCTACAACTTCGCATATTAGATACCAAGCAGGCGAAACAGCTAGCTAACGACCAGTTAGATTATGAAACCGGTTTACAAGAAAAACTTTGAACTTGAACCAAACATAGGAAGTAGCGTAAACATGTTGACGAGTGGATCACTTCCTGCTAGTGATGGAACAATGTATATATATATATACATAGTTATATAAACATTATGATAATGATTATGATACGCAAACATGTTCCGACGACCCTGGCTTCGTAATTGTTACTCATTAATTAATTACATTTAATTATCATTCTCGATTTTATTTGTAATGTTTATTTTATATATTTTATGTATAACTAGGAAAGACACTATCTTTCACAGGCTCATACGAGTATCACTATCACTACATAGTATAAAACAGAGCTTCCCGTGCCGGTAGCAGGAACATTGTCGACAACGTATTCGAAAACGTAACTCGCGAAATGTCAAAATTGTCATACTAATTTTTAGTTCCACTTTTCACCGACGCAGCGCTGTTCATTTTCCAATACAAAATAGTCGAAGGCGATACGAAAACGATGTCGACAATGTTCCTGCTCCCGGCACTGCTGTCTGTCCCTATGTATGCTTAGATCTTTAAAACCACGCAACGGATTTTGATGCGGTTTTTTTTATAGATAGAGTGATTCAAGAGGAAGGTTTTTGTGTATAATTATTGTGTTTTGTAGGTAAAAACTTATCCTAACACTGGCCGTGCGAAGCCGGGGCGAGTCGCTAGTATATATTATAAGATAATACACACGTCTTCATCCAGGACACATATTTATGTATCCCTTAGTCTTAGTAGGATGAGTATCGAATTGCTTTCGACAGCGAATTTATTGCTTTCGATTAATTGGAAAATGATCAGCACTGCAGCGCCGCGGCGGCGAAAAGTGGAACAAAAATTTCATATGATATGATGTCGATTTGAGAGTTTCCCAGTATTGCTTTATGTTCGGTCGAATAAGCTTTGCTTAGTAATCCTTGCTTTGGGACAAGATAACGCCGTCTTCTAATCCAGAAAATCTATTATCAGAAAAAAAAACATTTTCTTGAGGAACTGAATCCAAGCTCTAAACATTTCAAGTCAAGCGCATTAGCCACACAACACAGAATATTCTCTCTGGACAAAATATTCCCTATTCCATTGCCACTGAGCCTCATACAACAATATTATCACACTCGAGTATGAAATCAATGAAAACCAGAATTATTTGTCCCCTCAAATCGTAACTACTTTGTCTATGAAAAACATACAGATATATTTTACTTGCCTACAGGACTAACGGCTCCTAAACATCACCTGTCTATATAAAACTATTTACTATCTAAAATTCTTAGTGATTGCATGTAGCAGATCAATCTATCCCACGTGTTGGGCAACACACGTGGGACAGCCGTGGCGCAATACATACATATATGAGTCCAATAGTGCGAGCATGAATATTTTGCGACAACGTTTTCGTATCGCCTTCGACTATTACTTTTTTGAAAAATGAACAGCGCTGCGGCGGTGAAAGTGGAACTAAAAATTTGTATGATAATTTTGACATTGTTCCTGCTTGCGGCACAGTTATACAAACTACATAATGATGAGTCCTAGTCGTCGCAATAGGCACTCTGATTAAATATCCACTAGACCCAATATTCTGTGTCAAATGTGAAACAGATTTTTACGGTCCCTCCAACAACGTATGCTATTTGTGTTATTGTGTGCATAGGGGACAAGTCTCTCTGCCGCCAGCACAGCGCTTCCTCAAGGAGCTCTGGCGACCTTACTCACCGCAGGAACACAACACTACAAGGGTAGTGTTATTGTGTGCATAGGGGACAAGTCTCTCTGCCGCCAGCATAGCGCTTCCTCAAGGAGCTCTGGCGACCTTACTCACCGCAGGAACACAACACTACAAGGGTAGTGTTATTGTGTGCATAGGGGACAAGTCTCTCTGCCGCCAGCACAGCGCTTCCTCAAGGAGCTCTGGCGACCTTACTCACCGCAGGAACACAACACTACAAGGGTAGTGTTATTGTGTGCATAGGGGACAAGTCTCTCTGCCGCCAGCACAGCGCTTCCTCAAGGAGCTCTGGCGACCTTACTCACCGCAGGAACACAACACTACAAGGGTAGTGTTATTGTGTGCATAGGGGACAAGTCTCTCTGCCGCCAGCACAGCGCTTCCTCAAGGAGCTCTGGCGACCTTACTCACCGCAGGAACACAACACTACAAGGGTAGTGTTATTGTGTGCATAGGGGACAAGTCTCTCTGCCGCCAGCACAGCGCTTCCTCAAGGAGCTCTGGCGACCTTACTCACCGCAGGAACACAACACTACAAGGGTAGTGTTATTGTGTGCATAGGGGACAAGTCTCTCCGCCGCCAGCACAGCGCTTCCTCAAGGAGCTCTGGCGACCTTACTCACCGCAGGAACACAACACTACAAGGGTAGTGTTATTGTGTGCATAGGGGACAAGTCTCTCTGCCCCCAGCACAGCGCTTCCTCAAGGAGCTCTGGCGACCTTACTCACCGCAGGAACACAACACTACAAGGGTAGTGTTATTGTGTGCATAGGGGACAAGTCTCTCCGCCGCCAGCACAGCGCTTCCTCAAGGAGAAGTTGTTTGTCTACATTTACTGAAATTCTCCAGTAGGTTCATAATTGGATTCAGCTGTAGTTTTAACGACACATATAAGCGCTCAACGTTTCTATCATATCTAATAATATTCTCAAGATTCAAGAGAGAATGCAAATGCAGTTTATAATGCAGTATTTATAAACAAAACAATGTATGTTCTGGCCCCAGCCCAAGTGTGTCAGGGTGGCTGGGGATCTTGAGCTTAAGTGAGATTTAATTCCTAAATACTACCGGCAGATCCTATATCATAATGAAATTGCTAAAGCATCTTCTAGCAGCGTTTTGCAGTAAATAGACACGCGGTAGCGTGTCAAGCCAAGTTCATTTTTAACTCTTTAAGATAGATAGAAAATACTTTATTGCACTATAAAAGTAGTACATACATAGCATTTTCTTCCAGCTAACCTTTGTGTAATGCAGATACGAGGGAGAAGAAAGATACACTATCTATATACACAATATAATGGGAATTGAATTACGAAAATTCTTTTTTTAGCGTGTCTTCTCGCAATAAGGAATTAATAATTTTGTCTATAGTTATTTAGTCGATAATTTTGTTTTAAAATAAATTTCTCCATACCTTCCCTCTGATCTGCCGGTATGACAGTCCACAATCACTTCTCATTGAAGCTATTTCAACTGCCAACGTGAAGGATAGTAATTTTAATTAATTTACGATAGCCACCTAGTTTTCCAGCAGATCTAGCAGGGGTCATCTGAACTAAAATACACCCAGTCTTAGTCTTACATTATAATGATTCATCTTATTACAATGCACAGTAGAAAAGTGCTAAGTGTTGACGAAAATAAGCCATTATTAGTCATTCCCTTTTCTCCGCGTGGAAATAGGATATATACCTATTATATGTTAAATGTTCCTAATATGTTTAACTTTGTTCCAAAGCCGCGGTGGCCTTGTAGTTGAAGCAACGGCCAGTCATCTGATGGGTTCAAATCCCGGCCTGTACGAATGAGTTTTTCTAAGCTTAAGTACAGTGATTAATCTCACCATGAGCAAAAAAAGAGAAGCAGGGCGAATTGGAATCTCCCGTGGATTTTCCCATAGTAATGCTGCTAGCACAGTGAGTCCTCATCAACAACAGGGTTGGCAACTCGTTAGTGATATCCCTGGTATTGCTAACGGCTATAGGCTACGGTGACTGCTTACCTTTTGGTGGACCGTGTGCTTGTGTGCCACCTTAATAGTATAAAAAAAACTTTCCCTTTGAAATTTTTGATCAAAACAGTAGTTCCAGATAATTTGTATTCATAATATAATTTGGCCACAAGGATTCCGTTTGCTAAAAGTCATACTTTATGTGTTTAATCATCATAATAAAACGCGAAGAAAAACTTTGTACTCTTTTTACGAAATTACTCGGCGCTCGGAGGCGTATGAAATTTAGCACAGTCAAAGTATGTGGCCCATATACAAGAACTGTCATCAAGCGCCAATAGAAACTCAAGCATAAATTTCTGGAATACCTACTGTCCTGTATGGAGAGGGAGTGCAGAAATCTAATATTCTTATTAATTGATATTAAATTAATTTAAAAATCATTACGCACACTCGAACACACATTACTGCGTTTGACACAAGACTTACTGAATGTCCTGATTGTGGTCGAATTTCGATCACAAGGCGACCAATGATAAAAATATAATTAATAAAAAAAATATTTAAATTTGTCTCCTGGCAAATATCGTCAAGTGACAAAGCTTTAGTTTAATAATTAACGTCTGACTCGTAATCTAGATACATAAAGTAAACAGTAAAGACCATAATCTCCGTAATGAGCCTTAGTTTAGTGATATTATAGTCAATGGTAGTGTTGTAGGTAGGGTCAGCAACTCAGCACATACGGATCTCGCACGCAACGCGCCCCGCCCTTCGACACACATTGATGTACCGACAGCATGACAATGTGATTAAAATAACTTGATATTTGTAATACAGGAACTTTTTCTACCATTTCCATTTTCATATAATTTCATGGATTTCGTCATTGAGCCGTGATGGCCTTGTAGTATGAAGCGTTGCCTGTTATCCTAGCGACGCAAGTTCAAATCTAACCAGTATGTACCAATGAGTTTTTCTAAAAATTTAAGTGCAGTGATTAGTCACACCACGAGCTTTACGATGAAGGAAAATTTCGTGAGGAAACCAGCATACGTCCGAAATTCAAGGACGTATGTAGTGCCGTATACGGCGGTCAGCGACGGACTCACCATCTGTTGCATTGGCACCAAATTATCTTCGATGGAAAGTGTGTACCTACTACTACTGCTACCTCGTTGGGGACCCTTGTGGGAAGGCGTGAAGATATATTATTATGATAGATTCTTTCACTACTATAAAGCTACATAATATAAGCTATATTCTATATGTGTTATACTTATATTTCTATCAAAACGGTAAATATGAACGGTATTATAACTTTATCTGCCGACAGTCCCACATTGCACAACGCAAGCAGATTGATTCCAACGATAAAGCCTACATACGAACATATACATTTATATAAACAATTTATCTTATATTATATTATAATCGAGGCATTCGCTTATCAGACAACTATCTCAAACTAGTTTTTTTCCCCGTGACTTCGTCCGCGTAGCAACATAATATATAACCTATGTTACTCGAGTGATAATATACAGCATTCAGCTGGTGATGGAACTTTTTAAATCGGTCTATAAGTTTTTAGTTTTCTTCGTTAATACAAAATACAAATCTGTCCACTTTATAATTTTGATGTCGATCGGGTTCGCACGGATACCAAGTTAGATGATAGTATGTTTGTTTATTATCTTCTAGAACGAAATTGAAATTTAGAAATAGAAATTGAAAATTAGTGAATGAAATTGTTACATTAGAAAACTTTTCGAAAAAGGGATCCCCTACTAGAATCTGAATAATGGTAACGAGTAGACACTTGAAATACTTATAAAGTGTGCATTGCAATACTTTCTATAACAAAGAGATTTTATTACTATTACAAACAGTACGGAACCCTCGGTGTGAGAGTCCAACTCGCACTTGTTTTTATATATCCAAGTTGTAAAGCAAGCGTAGGCCGGCCTAGTGGTCACCGTAGCCTATGGCTTATCACTCGTGCGTTGGCAACCCTACAACAATCTCTCAACTCTTCTTGATCTTCAATGAAAGGCTGACTTCAAGGAAACCTAAACAAATCTACTATGATCTGATCTGACTGACTGATCTTCTATGAAAAAAGTATGTTCCATGTTAACCTGCTTGTACGCACCTTTCGCAATGACGTGTAGATATGTTTATACCTAAGATCAAAGGATCAGCATTGCCATACAGCGGGGCAATGCTGCCAGCCTTCCTGGCACCCTCCCGCGTGACAACGATTTAGGACAAGTGTTTTTTTTTTATATTAGATTAGTTTTTTTTCTTTTAGTTTTAGATTGTCCCATATATATTACATATTGTTCCATAATAAAGTGTCTATCACCTAAGTATGATTTGACGAACGTCCGTCAATTAGCAGTATACTCGTATTTTCCTCCGCCCATAACAGGTGAATAGGAAAAGCCTAGAACAACTCGACAAATCAGGATAACGCTTAGCATTCAGAATATCGTGCCATCTGTTGTCCTTACCGGGGCACGACTGCAACTTCGTCTAGGTTAAAGTCGACTATTAATACCACAGACTGACTCACAAGTGTGAGGGCATTTATAACTATTTACTCTGTTTTATATACTATGTTACTAGCAAGTCGTTTGATGGTAAGTGTCAGTCCAAGTAGAGGTAGTAAGTAGGGGTAGGGATTTCACGTGGGTTTTCCCATTTAAATTGGAGCCGCCCGACTGGGGACTGTACTCGTATCTTCACCTTACAGAAGACCGAATTGAAATAACACTACTTGATGCAGTGTTGTGTTTCTGCGTTAATTAAGGTTGCCAGTGCTCCACGAGGGTACGCTGGGCTAGTAGTAATGCTGCTAGCACAGTGAGTCCTCATCAACAACATGGTTGGCAACCCGTTAGTGATACCCGTAGTATTGCTAGTGGCTATAGGCTACGGTGGCTGCTTACCATCAGGTGGGCCGTATGCTTGTGTGCCACCATAGTGGTATAAAAAAAAAGTAACAGATGCAGTTCCACCCAGCTTTGATCGTAAAATCCTGCATGGCTGCACTGCGCTCGTCACCTCGATACTTTAGTTCATAAGAGGTCTTTGCTCAGTTATATCGTCTGTGTGCCTTTTAAACCAGAACACATTGAAGCATACACAATACTGTTTGATGGTAGAATATCTATTATTGAGGGCACCTTAGGTCTAGTTTTTAGGGCAGGTCGAAGCACATCAGTAGCGCGAGCATCAGTAAATTGCGACAACGTTTTCATATCACCTTCGACTATTTTTGTATTGAAAAATGAACAGCGCTGCGGCGGTGAAAAGTGGAACTAAAAATTAGTATGACAATTTTGACATTTCGCGAGTTATGTTTCCGAATACGTAGTCGAAAAATGTTCTTGCTCCCGGCACTGATCATCAATTCGTGCGATCAGCTGATTGACTGAACTAAATGTTATATGATATAATCAACAATCATTTTAAAATAAAATAACCTTCGAGAAGAACAGGTAAAAATCTGAAGGCTTTATTTTGGCATCAGTAGGTACAAACAGACATACAGCACGAGCAACCGTCGGTACATAGTTAATTGTGAATATTATCCTCATAAATAAAATAGGTGGTGTAAATAACTCCTCAGAACTATAATTTAGAACACCTGTGTTACACGCGTTATGTGATAATGTGCCCTATTGCTTACTATATAAACTAGTATCTATATTAAATATTATTTATTCACTTAAGGTCTCAATGGAAAAACAATGCTGTTCTTTTTTCTTTTTATACCATTCAGGTGCCACATACGGCCCACCAGATGGTAAGCAGTCACCGTAGCCTATAGCCGCTAGCAATACCAGGGGTAATACTAACGAGTTGCCAACCTTGTTGTTGATGAGGACTCACTGTGCTAGCAGCATTACTACAAGCATCGTACAGTAGTCGCATAAGATGTCTAACATCCGACGATTCTACCTCTTTTTGTCGCTAATTTTATTTCTACCGAAAAAAGTAAAGTCGCTAAATTGGCAATACTGATTCCGTAATGAATTTCCGTCCCCGTACACGAAATCAGTCGCCGGAAAGTAACATATTAAAATCAGAACGGGTTGATCTAGTGCCGACCACAACAATCCCATTTGTTGGTTTGATATCACACAATTTAAGAATCTAGATAATCTGCTGTACAAGGAGGTCTCACGACGATTGATTGAGGCATCCGGTGACAAGTAGGCTGGAACATATTTTGCGCAAAGGATCGGCATTGCCATACAGCGGGGCAATGCTGCCAGCCTTCTTGGCACCCTCCCACGTGACAATTTGGGACAAGTGTTTTTGTATTTTACTTCTTAACTTGTTAATGTATTATTAGGATATTTTGTCTTCTTGTTTATAATACAAAAAAAAACGCTTAATAGTTCAATAACGTAGGAACAACCCACTTTAAAAAAAACTGTTCGTCTCTCCTGTTGAGGTTAGGATCTCGATGTTTCTCCAAGTAGCGCCCTATAATCGCCACATAGTATCAATCCGTTCTTGGCAGTAAAAGGTCATTTTTTTATAGAGCCTGAACACATGTCCGCGCATGCGTGGTCGCACTTGACCCAGTAAAAACATGTTCATACTTTCTGCACTTCGTCGTGACATATATATATATATATACTGTATGCACATAGGAACGCCTGTGACTTTGGTTACGGAATTATTAATAACAATAATAATCATTTCAGGCTACGAGGTAATACTC